>CAIGQV010000641.1:18291351-18303295 GCA_903798115.1 Danio jaintianensis
GATAGATAGATAGATAGATAGATAGATAGATAGATAGATAGATAGATGTCCTCTAACCTCAAAATTCACATATTCAGCAGGGTATAAAAAATGATCTGATTGGTATTTTGAACGTTGCAGACACATTGTGGAGACACCAAAGACTTACATTGTGTAAAAGGGGTAAAATAGGAACCCTTTAAAATTGTGCAATCAATCAATCTTGGCATGTAAATATTTGGCCACTCGGTCACAACTCATTCATTCATTCATTCATTCATTCATTCATTCATTCATTCATTCATTCATTCATTTATTCATTCATTCATTCATTCATTTATTGTAATAAAATGTCCTTTAACCAAAAAACCTGTATGTAATAAAAACCTGTATTGCTGTATTGCTAAATCAAACTGTGATCAACAAATATTTTAACATTTTATCATTAAAATGCATATACGTCAGATTGAAATGCAGCATTAAAGTATGCTTAAAGAATTATAAAGAAAACAAATTCCCCAATTTTCACAAACCACCAGAATTTGGTTGAATCAGTGTCTTTTATCAGATTGCTAATGTTACCACTCTAAAAATATTCAGCCACTCATAGCACTGTTGTTTCTGAGTGTATGTAAATCGTTGTTTTCAGTGGACTGTAAAGGCAGATAGATTTCACTCACTCATGTCTAATCACAAATTAAGAAGAAACCAGTCCCCTTTAGGCAGATTCACTGTGAGCCGCCATTCTGATGTAACAGCCGCTGTCACCATCTCAGCATGATGAATAAGAATTAGTGAAGCATGGCCTAGAGGATTGATAGAACTGTAGCCTCTTGAGGACGATTTGCAATAAAAATACAGTACAGTGATCTAATGAAGGGAATTAAGTGATCAGAATCTTTTTTGAAAACCTGTTATCCCATTGTTATCAGCTGATTATTCAAAAGTCAGTTGTTTTCTTAGCTTTTCACTTCAAATATTTAAAATGATCTCAGCCATGAACTTCCTTGAAGGCAGCTATTTTAAGGTTTTAAGAATGTGTGTTAATTTATTATGAAAGGATTTAAAAGGATAAAATGAAAATTGTCAAAAGAATTCTGAGTCAAATGACGATATTTCTAATGAGAAGATTTCTGTTCCTCTAAAAAACTAAAACTGAACTGAGCAATTTAATAAAAAATAAATGCTAAAAAAAAAATTCTTTAGATGATGAACAGATTTTAGTGCTGGACAGTAATAAGGAGTTTGTACTTTGATACTGTAGTACACAAGTACAAGTTTGTTTGTTTTTAATTCGCTTTTCTTTCATCATACTTTTAGAATTTGGGCTGAACAGACTTTTAATGGAGAGACAAAAATCTCACAAATTGTATTAGAAATAACTTCATTCATGTTAAGAAGTTAAACTAGTTTTCTAATGGCTTTGGAGCAACATCAAGATGACTAAAAGATTATGGTGACAAAATTTCAATGTCTTGACGTTTTTAGTAATTAATGGATTTTTTGCTAAAGAATTACTCAAAATAAATTCAAAATATTGCAAGGAAATTGGCATTGTTAATATACTTTTTGTGTCTTCTTGATATAGCTGCATAAAAAAGAAGAGAAAATCTCAATAAGCTAGTCTGCTTATAATGATGTCAGACTAGAAGAAAGTCATCTTCTTTAGCCAAACGTCCATCTGAGAGTACATGACTGTTTTACAGACTAGCTGGATCACTGACTGCAGGCACCTCTGCCAATTTATCAGCCAGACTTCACAGAAAACCATTCCAAGGTGCAGGTAACTCTTGTACTTGCACCATCAAAGGCTAACTAAAGATAATTGTGTCTGTATATACTGCAAAACTGTTCCCGTTAGCACCGAAACGAATATAGTCTTGATTGCTGGGCTAATCTGTTGTAGTATCACAACATTCCTTGGTGGCAAAATGTAGGTCAGGCTAACCGCATTACAGAATCATTTGGGTGATTCAGAAATGAGATACCGCACCGAGTTGTGCTGTAGTACAAATTTAGGCAAATTATGAGAAAATGCTTCCGTTTTTGGATGAAATGAGAAGAGAAATGATGAAAGTGTTTGTATCGTCATTAATATCTGCTGTCTGGATGTACCGTTCAGTACAGTCTGATGAAATGAGAGAAATGGAGCTATCTGAAGAGCACATATCCCATCATGCCACCATCCAAAAAAAAAAAAAAGACCTCCCACCTACATCCCCCACCCTCAATAAATAAAAACAGACTAAACCGCATTTGCAAAATAATAAGATGCAGTAATTAATGCCATCGATTCACATCCGTAAGGATCCTGACGCAGGGAATCCGATTACTTTTTATCACATTTCAAAACTCCAAGTTAGTTTCAGGAGCCGGTAACTTGGTTAGTGTTGGGCTGGAGCGGGAATGAGATGGCTGCTGAGCTTGATTGATGAGAATGCAGCAGGCAAGCTATTAAAAAAACAGTAGCTTTCATATCCCAGACAATGGCTATAAACATATTCTGAGAGCTGCATCCAGAATGACTCCTTTAGAAAGAGAAAACGCTTCACTGCCGTAAACCCGTGCTTTATGGGATGTTCAATACATGAGATCGCAATATAGTCGTCTTCACTGTCACTCATGTCAATGACAAATAGATATTGTGTACTTATAAATTATTCCTGTTGGCCTCTATTATTATTTGGAGATTGGGTGTGTGGTGTTCGGCCTAAAGGAAGCATTATGAATGAGCTGGTGATATTTTAATTATTTAGCAATCAAATGAGATTATTTTTAATCGCTTGATGGTGGTTTGTTGGAGGCATTGTGGGCTTTGTAAACATTGTGATTGACTAATTATTGGGAGGGTGTGTAAACTCTGGATATATTGTGTTGTAAGTGGACAGAATGAAAAGGTGCACTGTAAAACATGTTAATGAGAGGGTTGATGAAACAATGAAAAAAAGAATGAAAGGGAGAGAGAGCGAGAGAGAAGGCAGAAAGCTCCGGTGTTACTATGTTTCTATAAGCCAACAAACTAAGCTATAATGTGTATATATAAGATAATATATGTTCTATAAGTGCACTTAACATGTTCTATTGTGTTCCATTTTTTGACTGTCAGAGGAAAAAAATTACTATTAATCACAGTTTTTAAATAAAACCTGTTGCAAAATGTTGTTTGCATTTAAATGATGGTAACCACAAATTAATCATGGCTGCATCTGAAAGCTTTAAAATTCTGCCTTTGGAGGCAGCATTCTAAGGCAGGAAGGCATCAAGGCATGTCCAAATCCAAATTCTGCTTCACTTCCTGTCTCAGGAGATACCTTCTTTTGATTGAATTTTTAAGGAAGCATAGCCGTGTCCTTCACTGTCTTCGATATACCAAAATCCCATGTGTTCCA
The DNA here is from genome assembly GCA_903798115.1 of Danio jaintianensis. Taxonomy (NCBI): domain Eukaryota; kingdom Metazoa; phylum Chordata; class Actinopteri; order Cypriniformes; family Danionidae; genus Danio; species Danio jaintianensis. The sequence continues at coordinate 18,294,720 of CAIGQV010000641.1, forward strand.
TTTTTGACAGTTGAAAAAAAAAAAGATATACATTTAAAAGCGCTGCTGGTGTAATTTTGTGTGTAAACATTTTTGACTTTTGATGAGATAACTTATGCGAAGTTAGTATTATAGTTAGCAAATAGGTCCCTAGTTATCACCAAAACGCTCTCTATCTTGCTGTACATGATTATATTATGCAGAAGTCAGTTTTACAAGGTATTTTTGTTCACAAATGCTGCCTAATCACTGTCTGATAGGGCAATGAGGCAACAAGTCAGCAGCTTAAGCTTTTGGACACAGTCCATGGTTTTACTACACTAACCCTACAGTAGTTTAAAGCATGGTATTTTGTATACAAACTGACTGTGATATCAGTGGACCTTTAAAGTAATGCTAACCTAATCCATTCTTTATCATTTTTGCAGTTTATTTGATTATCCTAAGAGACAAAAACAATCTTTTTGACACCAGTCTCATATCAAATCTCACCTGTAGTAGCTTTTTGAAAGCATCTTTAGTAAAAAAAAAAAAAAAAACAGCTCCAGAGAAGCACACACATAAGACCTAAACCGGAAGTCGTACATACCATTTGGGTTTCCATCCTAACATGAAAATAAATTGCAAAAAAGAAATAAAAAATCTCTAATATGAATTAGTGTGTGTGTTTCCATCAAGTTGTTGGAGTCAGAGTTTATTTTGCAAATGCATTCCCATCTGCCATTTTTCACATAAACCCTTTTTTCGCACAAGTCAAAAACCACCTCAAGCGAGTGTAAAAACTTTTTTCAAAATAGATTTTAATTCAAAATTGGGCCTTTTCATCACTCATTTCTTTTGAAATACTTCAAAATGCGCATTAATACAATTTGATGGAAACCCAGCTAGTGTATGTAGCATAACCTCTGTAAAGCAAATCATTGTGAACAGTTCATATGGCATTACATGTACCTCTGAAAAAAATCTAAATAGCAAGGGTTATGTTTAAACTTGGCAGGTTTTGATTCTGTTGCTCTGTTTGCGCAGTTCATTTCAGCAAGTGTAAATAATGCCATCTGAATATTGGTGTGTTCCAAGCAACAGTCTTTTCAGGGGTCTTGATCTGATTCCACACAAACACAGATGCAGTTTGACTAAAATGAATGCAAAGATGTCTAAACCAATTTTAAAACAGGACCTGATTTTGATGACATCACTCTGCACATATCATCAGACCAACATTTCTCTGCTTGTCTTATACTGCTATAGTTGAGATTATGTCTACACATTGAGCACTTGGTACTTGATGCATCTCTAATAGATTTATTTTAGCAAAAAAGAATTGAGGATATGTAGGAATATCACCTGTCATATTTTATTAAGCTTTTGCCAGACGGGGAGCCCAGCAGTGCATTAATGAGGGTCAGAAACAGAAGCGAGACACTGTCATTCATTACCCAAGACATTCCAAAGTTTAACACTTAAACTCATTCTCCTTCTGAAAGACCATTGAGCACTGTAATATCCATGTCTGTTTTGGGAAGTTCATGACTGTTTAACAGATTTTCTAAAACTCTATTCTTCTTTTTGTTTTTATGTGACAGTGAAGAGCTACAAAGATTATCTTACTGTACTGCTTCCAGTAACTCCTTCCACAAAATATTATCCCAGAGAGGTGTGAAGAAAATGTCCTTTGGAAAATTGTGAGTACTCCTCCAGCAACAGTAGCTGTTTGCAAATGATCAAGTCCTGAGGAAAGAATGGATATAATGTTTTATGAATCGAATGGGATTGCTGGCATTTCTTACCTCTCCCTTCTCTTTTATTTCATTAGCTTCTTTCACTTTCACTTCCTCTTCCCATTCTAGTTTTTTTCTTCTATATTTTCCTTCTTGTTAGTCCATTACTAAATGGCTCCAGAAGAGTTTATTCAGCACTGGAAATGAGAGATTAGAACCATGTGTTTAGATTTTCCACACAGTGTGCAAAGCTGCAGTTTAATTAAGTTGAAAGCAATGTCATTTTTCAAGTGTATGCAAAAACATAAAGCATGTTATGAACTCTCCACTTAGAGAAATATATATTCCGGGTTGTAAATCATGTGAGTGACATTGAAAAGCTGAGAGAGCAAGTCTATAAACTGCACTTTGGTGTTCCTTGTTTTTCTTGTTAGAGAACAAAGGGTATAAATCCTGTTTTATTCTCTTTCTTGTGAATGATATTATGCAAACCATAAAAAAAAGGTAAACTTAAAGGGTTAGTTCACAGAAATTTGTCTGATTTGTTGCTAAACGTGCACCCTGATTAGTCACAGAAGAGAAGACAAATGAGAACAAAGTCTTTTTTATTTTTTATTTTAAATGTGGTCCTTTTTCTGAACCTTGAATGTCTCTGGATTCTTTCTGTGTAGGGAGGAAGAGTGAGCTGTTGGATTTAAATATCTAAAATACCTAATTTGTGTTCTGAAGATGAACAAAGGTTGAACTAGTGAACTCCTTGCTGTGAGGTGACAGTGCTAACCACAGATTTTTTGCTGCTCCACAGATTTTTTGCTGCTCCACATCTGACCAGTGAATGTTTATTTAAAAATAATTAATCTAATCTTAATCTAATCAAACAAATTTAGCAGTCATAGTCAGTGTAGTGGAAGAAAAACGATTTTCCAGAGCATTTTTAAAGGAGGCAATAAAAAGACGCACTGGATACATGAGCTACTTTTATTGTTATATTGTTGTTCAATTTGCCATCCTGGCTTGCAAAACTTCTATGTATATTTATAATTTCTTCCCATGCTATAACCAATTGTTATCTAAATAGTCGTTTTCTTTAATCTTTGAAAAGAGGGCGTCAACCCTCTTAACGTCAAGCAGAGCTTCTCCACAATGTCGTCTGTAGCTTTAAATTTTGTAAGCCCTTTGTATTTATAATGGATTCTGACTGAATGTTAGTGTTTCATCACTTATTAGCTGAGAAAGAAACGTTCTGAAAGTGATCCAAACAATATTCTTTCTTTATATCTCTATTGCTATAGTTGTGGTCTGAACTCTGCTGTTGTTTTACATTCAGAACAAATTTTAGAATCCCCATCTTTATCGTTTATCTTCATAGTTATCATGCTTGGTGTGACCAGACCATAATAGTCATCCAGTGATGTATTGTGTAAAACAAGGCTGAATTTGGACTGTCAGTGAAAATCTATTAATCTAATCTTCCAACAATGGTACAAGAATAGACTCATAAGCTACACGTGTAGTCTATCTAATCGGTCTGTTAGATGACTAATCTATGTTTGGACTATTGTTAAAGAAATTGTGTTTTAGTGTGGTCATATTATTAAAAAGTCACGAGTTATTGTGGAAATCTCTTCTGATACCAGTGTTTATTGTAGATACAGTTTTTTAGTTTTATATTTTTGCTAGAAATAAGTGTTGCTTACTAAAAGACTAAATATCTTCATCAATGAACCTTTATAACGTGACGAAAACGAGACGCAACATTGTGAAAAGCTGGTCATGTGAAAATGACTATAACTAAATTAATAATGCAATAGTGATAATGGTTGGAATGATGGCCAATATATTATATTGACTGGGTTAAATTGAATTTCATTACTAAAAAGAAACTAAAATACAATTTACAGACTAAAACTAAATGTCATTAGTTTTTGTCAACTAAAACTAGACTAAAATAGTCAGCGATGATTCTGACTAAAATAAGACTTTTAGTCAACTAAAACCTGAACGTGACTAAAACTAATAATAACTAAAATGTCAGCTTCACACAAAGACTAAAAAACAACACTACTATCCATAGGAAGTCACTGTTTATGAAGTGAAATGACATAGCTGTCAGGTGTCTGTTCTGTGTTGTGATCATGTGCTCCTTTGTTCTGTTTCCTGGCATTTCCTAATGTTCATCAGTTTCACCTGTGTTCCTCTCCTGTGTGTCATTAGCCCGTGTGTATTTATACCCCTTAGTTTTTTTCCTCCTTTGTCCGGTATTGTATGTCATGTCATGTTGTCTTCACCCCATGATCTTCATCCCTGTGAGTCGTCTTCCTGAGTGTCCCAGTTGTGAGTGTTCTGTTTGTAAATAAATCTATGTGTTTTGATAACTCCTGTGTTTCATGCCTTTGTGGAAAGCAGTCGTGACAGAATACCGGACCAAAAACAGTTTGCGGCGTATTTTCCCCCGTTTTTTTTTTTTTGTCTTTTTTGCCCCAGTGTTTTCTTTTCCTCTCCCCTGTGTTCCCATGGACCCCATCTACAGCCCCGAATTTCTTCCCCTCCTGCTGGAGCAGAGGGAAACCAGCCTCCAGGACCATACAAGACGGTACTTGTTTGTAGTGAATATCACCAGCTAAGATGGTCCTCAGGGGAATATTGCCGCTTATGTGGAGTGGACACTGAGGAGGAATGGATCAACATTCACCGTCTGTGTGGAGGAAGAGCTTGCCAGTGCCACTCCCGACCCAGTGACCAGCCAAACACCACCCACCTACAGGGAGCGCTTGCCAGAGCCCACCGCAGACGGAGAGCCACCCGCGGTGTACGAGCCATCGCCATCTAGAGCGACAGAGCGGAGTTACACCGAGCAGGAGGAGCTCAACAGACCCTCTGACCAGGTGCGTGAGCTGGCAACATCGCCGAAAGGGGGAGTCCTGGCGGTCCTCGGCAGATCATGCGAGAGTCCCGCCCACCCACCCCCTCTGCAGATGAGCAACCGCTGGACAACTGGGAATTTACTCATAGACTTCTGGAGCGAAGTCAAGTCCCTTCCGCTGTTCCCAGACAGCAAAGATGTATCTCTGCGTCAACTGTTCCCATACAGTTTTTTTTAGTTCCTGTATTTCCCGATGCTCCAGAGTCGTGAGTGACTTCCCACCCATGCCACCCTCTCCACTTATACCAATGACTGCAGCCAGTCAACCAGCTCCAGCGCTGCTGCAGTCAGCCAGCCCCTCAACTCGCCCTCAAGCTCCAGAGGTGGAGCTCGCTTTAAGGTGCTGCCTGCCAGCGTCGCCCTCTGAAGGGTGTCGCCCAGCGTCAGCTCCTCCAGCCTCCGAGCTGCGGACTCTGCCTCGGCCCTTCGACCCTAGGGCTCCGCATTGGCTCACTCCTCCCTCGTCTCCACCGTGGACCGTCAGTCCACCAGCTCTGCCAGGCTCCCTCGTCCCTCCGGCTCTGCCTTGGTCAGTCGTCGCCCTTCCTACACCTTTGGACTCCACTGCGCCTCGTCGCTCCGTCCTGCCAGCTGCGTTGAGCTCCTCCTTCCCTCCAGCTACGCCTTGGTCCTCTGTCGCTCCGTCGCCTCGCTCGGGTGAGCCGTCTGCTCCCCCCTGGCCCTCCGGGACCTCGGCGTCACCTTCGCCCTATGGCTCTCCGTCTCCTCCTTGGGCTCCACCGCCATCAGCGGCGTCTCCCTCAGTCGGCCCCCTGGAGTCGGCAGCCACTCCTCGATGGCCCCTTCCTTCCTCGACTCCGCCGTGGGCCGTCTTTCTGGCTGTGTCCTGGGTATTCCTGCTCCGGCTCCCTTCCTGGTTCCTCCCTCCTGAAACTCCTCCCTGGCCAAGTCCTCCACTCCTCGTCTCCCAGCGTCCTCCCTGGCCCCCTCCTCTCCCACCCTCCCTTATATTATGTTGTTGTGTTGAAGGCGCGAGGACACATGTCAGGTGTCTGTTCTGTGTTGTGATCATGTGTTCCTTTGTTCTGTTACCTGCCGTTTCCTAAAGTTCATCAGTTTCACCTGTGTTCCTCTCCTGTGTGTCATTTGCCCGTGTGTATTCATACCCCTTAGTTTGTTTCCTTCTTTGTCCGGTATTGTATGTCATGTTGTCTTCACCCCATGATCGTCATCCCTGTGAGTCGTCTTCCTGAGTGTCCCAGTTGTGAGTGTTCTGTTTGTAAATAAATCTACGTGTTTTGATAACTCCCGTGTTTCGTGCCTTTGTGGAAAGCAGTCGTGACAATAGCAGTGTCAGTCAGTCACTTCAAAGTTAATATGTGACAAAGTGTATCTCTCAAACTTTTAAAAGAACTTTCCGCCCGCAAGTGCACTTTAATTAAATTAAATTAGACAGTGTTGATGGAAGAAGTGAGAGCAGGGTGACTATTTTTGTAGAGCCTCTTGAGATTGTCATTTACAGCTATCAACGCGGTGTCAGTGGACCTTATGTGACGATTGTGCAACAGAATAACTCAGTTATTTCAGGTTGAGGGGGATCAAGTATGGCAGCATTAAGAGCGTGAGTTTCAGGTGTGTGTTGAAGACATGGCATGAGCAGATGGCATCCGTGAAAACGCCCTGGTCTTGGCAGACAGAGCCACCTTCAGTGCGCAGTGCCAGACTCTGGTTCCAAGTATTAATTTAACACATAGCCACTGTTAGGCGATCTTTATATACCTTTCATAATGCAGAGTAGTAGAGGCACAATTTAAAGCAGAGTACTTGAGGTAGAATTAGCTTATTTACTTTTTTACTTACTTAATTTATTACATTTGATTATTAATATATATATTTTTTTAAATAAAGCTAACATGACAAATGTAAAGTTGTTTGTTTTGTGTGTAATTTGTCCTATTGTATTCCTGTTTTTATTATATTACATCAGTTTTATTACAATGAACTAAATCTAAATTTACACATGAGCTCAAAAATATTATTTGATGTTTTTTTTTTTTTTTTTTTACATTGTAGATGATATGCATAAGGGCGTCACGGTGGCGCAGTGGGTAGCACGTTCGCCTCACAGCAAGAAGGTCGCTGGTGCGAGCCTCGGCTGGGTCAGTTGGCATTTCTGTGTGGAGTTTGTATGTCCTCCCCGTGTTTGCGTGGGTTTCCTCCGGGTGCTCCGGTTTCCCCCACAGTCCAAAAACATGCGCTACAGGTGAATTGGGTAGGCTAAATTGTCCGTAGTGTATGTGTGTGAATGAGTGTGTTTCCCAGTGATGGGTTGCAGCTGGAAGGGCATCCGCTGCGTAAAACATATGCTGGATAAGTTGGCGGTTCATTCCGCTGTGGCGACCCCAGATTAATAAAGGGACTAAGCCGAAAAGAAAATGAATGAATGAATGAATGATATGCATAACTCATGATGAAATCAGTGATGCAGATTTTGACATGTATACAAACATACATACATACATACTGTACATAAAGAATGTACTGGCAGCTTATTACCTGGTTTATGTACAATAATTTACATGACCACCGAAGACAATTTTTATCAAAATTTGTCAGATGAGAGATCAAGGTCTCATAATGCAATTGAATAATGCATAATGAAGCCAGGTATGTTCATTAGCAGATTTTCTATTTATTCATTCATGTGTTCATCCATTCAATGAATCTGAATACAACAGTTGTAATTGTTTCAATTACTTACTATTTACATCACTTATTTTGCAGGATTATTTTTTCTTTCCTGAGAAAAAATTAAAAATAAAAATAAATAAATAATAATGACAATTATAAACACATGTATGTCTGTATAAGTGATTTTTCCCCCCAGCTTGAATTATTCACTTATAAAATGCATAGCAAGTATGTCATGTAAACGATAACATTGTGACTACGATAGTTAAAGATGACACATTATGGTCAAAATATGTGACCCAATTTTGTTTCATCCAATTTTGTCTTTGCCTTGTGTTGTCTTCATATATCGGTCTAACCACACACAAGTTTAGTTAATGTGATCTTGTTCTTTTGAATTAAACCAAACCAAACCTGCATGCCAAATACTCTCAAAACAACAACAAGAACAACAACAACAATAATAAGATTGTTGATAAGATTGTGGATCATGATCCTGCAAGAAAAAAAAACATATGATATGATATTTTTGCTATTTCACTCAAATGGGTGGAGTCACATTTTACTCTGTGAATATTTTCATTAATTAATCTTCAAATTATCCAGAGAAGTCAATGTTAAGAACATGCTCAAATAAAAATTGTGTGTATATTTATTGAGGTAAACAAACTGACTTAAAAAAAAATAATAATAATAATAATAATAACCATAGAAATTTTTATTTAAAAAAAGTAAAAAAACAGGAACCATTTTAAGTTAAAACAGTTAATTACATTCAATTCTTTTCCATTTTGAACTTGACGGAATATCAGGCCAGGCTTCTACAATAGTGCAAGTCTCTGAAAGGATGCAATTTAAATAAGGGCAAAATTTTATGAAGGATTTTTGGAGGTGATTTCTCATCTCTTAACCCACAACATGTTTAGTGACCTGGCAACTTGTCGTGTTATGTCAGGTCTTCCTTCTCAAGAGGGTTTGCTGAAAAGAAAGGTCAGGAAAAGGGAGCTTATAAAAAGATGTGGACAGCTTCTTGCCTTCGGCTTGGCTTTAATTCCTCCCAAACACAGTCACAGTCAGACAACACTTCTGATTTAGTTCAGCAAGACTGAGCACTAGGTCTGAGTAAGATCTATGTGATTTGCTCAATCGAGGGCTCTGACTAACCCAAGACCTGAACAGAGCCTCAGGTAAAGCACACAGGCAAGGCTCCGCAAGGCACTGGAGATCGTGCGTGTGTGTGTGTGTGTGTGTGCGCGCGTGTGTGTGTGTGTGTGTGTGTGTGTGTGTGTGTGTGTGTGTGTGTG
>CAIGQV010000641.1:18327640-18346937 GCA_903798115.1 Danio jaintianensis
CACACAACCACACCTTTTCGCTTTCAGAAGCCTCACGCAACTGAGAGAGTATTGCTTGAAAGATCTCCACGAGAGAGAGAGACAGAGAGAGAGAGAGAGAGAAAGAGCTGCTGGCTTCAGACGAGCTGTTTCTCCCAGTCCCAGAGCGAGCTACAACGCAGGCAGCGGCGGTCGAGCTGGGTTCATTCTCCCGTCCCTGGACGTTTCTCTGGTCCGGTTCTACAAGAGCGGTTTGTATAGTAAAGAAAGAGCAAATTTCCCTAAAAGAGCAACACGGTCGAGCAGCGCATCTTTTTAAAGATGTCGTTCTGACCGTGCGTTTCTGGATGCGGTGGTTTCCTGTCCCCGGATGATGGGCACGAGCACTGCGTTGCATGTCTGGGGGTCCAGCATGTTAATTCGGTGCTCGCGGGCAGTTCATGCCATCACTGCGATGGCATGTCTGTGGCGCAGCTAAGATCGCGGATCGCTCTTGCAAAAGAGCGAACCACCCCTGCTGTCCCCCGCAAGTCGGTTGGCACTCGAGCAGATCTGAGGGTTACAGTGGGAGTCAATCCGCCGCCCTCGGGCTCGCGGACCTCCCACTCCTCAGCGCGCTCCATCCAAGCTTCGAGTGAGAGAAGCGCTCCATCCTCTCGGATGATCGCCCTCTCACTCGATGACACCGAGGATCAAATGTCCATCTCGGCATCGGAGGGTGGGCTGTCATATTCTGACGAGGATCCGGACCCGCTCCCTCCCTCCGGGGTAGTGAGCGAGGCGCCGGATCTAGAAGCAGATATGTTGGTTGTGCTTTCCCGGGCTGCTTCGGCGGTGGGTCTGGAGATGGTTTATCCCCCAGCCCCGCGGCCGGACCGACTAGATGGGTGCTACGTGGAGGCTAAGAGGAGGGCCAAACCTTCTAAGCCTCCCGTCCCCTTCTTCCCGGAAGTGCACAGGGAGCTCACGCAGTCTTGGAGGGCACCTTTCTCTGCCCGATCTGTGTGCGCTTCCTCTCTCACCACCCTTGACGGTGGAGCAGCCAGGGGGTACGAGGCGATTCCCCAGGTGGAGCACGCCATTGCGGTCAATCTTTGCCCGCGTGGTGCCTCTTCCTGGCGTGGTCAGCCTCGTCTTCCGTCCAAAGCATGTAAGTTATCTGCATCCCTCGGGAGCAGAGCTTACATTGCTGCGGGCCAGGCTGCTTCCGTCTTGCATGCTATGGCAACGTATCAGCGCTACCAAGCGCAGGCGTTGGCCCAGCTGCACGAGGGTGGTTCCGACCCAGGCTTGATGCACGAGCTCCGCACCGCAACCGACTATGCTCTGCGTACCACCAAGTCGGCTGCGCGTGCCCTGGGAAGGACGATGGCCACACTAGTGGTCCAGGAGCGCCACCTCTGGCTAAACCTGGCAGATATGCGTGACGTTGACAAGGTTCGCTTTCTTAACGCACCCATATCCCAGGCTGGCCTGTTCGGCGACACCGTTGGTGAGTTCACCCAGGAATTCACAGCGGTGAAAGAGCAGTCGAGTGCGATGGGTGAGGTCATCTATCGGTGGGCTCGTAAAACCGCTCCTCCCGCCGAACCATCCACCTCGGCTGCTCCTCGCCGAGGGCGCCCGCCTGCGGCATCAAAACCTGCTCCACTGCCTCTGCCCGCTCCACCGGCTAAACGGCAGTGTCGAGCACCTCGCAGGTGTTCAGCGCCCCCGCCCCAGGGCGCCGTTAAGTCCGGTAAACAGACTGCGAAGTGACCCTGAGACGGGCCATCCGGAGAAGAGGGGACTTGCTCTTTCCTCGGTGGAGGGCCAAGCGCAACACCAAACAGTGTTTTTCAACACCAGGCTGCTAGCCTCACGGCCGGCGGCCGCAAAATTTTCAATAAAAGAGCATTTTCCCCCTTCTCTGGATGTGACAGCCCGAACACTGCTAGTCTGGGACACTATGCCTTCCAGCTTGCAGGACCGGTGCATCTCGCCACGGGCTCTGAGTGTGTTAGAGGACGGGCTCCCTTCTCTTGCACTCCAGCCCCCCCCTTCCGGATTCTGGGACGAAGGTGAGTGTGAATCTCTTGCCTCCTGCTCTTCCTCGGGACCCTATGGCTCCCGGGGTGAGCTCTCCCATTCCGCGATGCCCCACCGCTGGTATGTCAACGATCGTGCCGATGATGTCACTAGCGCGAGCTCTGTCAGCCTGGTTAGCGCTGCCCAGCCCATCGCGGTGGCTCATTCGTACGATCAGACTCGGCTATGCGATTCAGTTCGCCAAACGGCCTCCCAAGTTCACGGGCGTGTATTTCACCAGGGTCAGCCCCGTGTCCGCCCCTGTCTTTCGCGAGGAGATTGCTGTCCTCCTGGCGAAGGATGCTATCGAGCCGGTCCCTCCAGCCAAGATGAGGAGCGGGTTTTACAGCCCCTACTTCATCGTACCCAAAAAGAGCGGTGGGTCACGGCCAATCCTAGATCTGCGCGTTTTGAACCGCTGCCTTCACAGGCTGCCGTTCAGAATGCTCACGCAGAGGCGCATCCTTCGGTGCGTCCGTCCTCAGGATTGGTTTGCAGCAATAGACCTAAAGGACGCGTATTTTCATGTCTCTATTCTTCCACGCCACCGGCAGTTTCCGAGGTTTTGCGTTCGAAGGTCAGGCATGGCAATACAAAGTCCTCCCCTTCGGGCTCTCTCTGTCTCCGCGGGTTTCCACCAAACTCAGGGAGGGTGCCCTGGCGCCTCTTCGGCTCGCGGGCATCCGCGTGCTAAATTATCTCGACGACTGGCTGATTTTAGCTCACTCGCGGGATCAATTGATTACACACAGGGACAGGGTGCTCCGGCACCTCGACCTATTGGGGTTTCGGGTCAACCGAGAAAAGAGTAAGCTCGCCCCCATGCAGAGCATCTCTTTTCTCGGGTTGGAGCTGGATTCGATCACCATGAGCTGATGCTGACCTGTCTGAAAGAGTTAGACAGGAAAACTGTGGTCCCACTGAAATTCTTTCAGAGGCTCCTGGGGCATATGGCATCTGCAGCCGCTGTCACGCCGCTCGGATTGCTCCATATGAGACCACTTCAGCATTGGCTTCACGATCGGGTCCCCAGACACGCATGGCGAGCGGGCACGCACCGGGTGACAATCACTCCGCTGTGTCGCCGCACCTTCAGCCCTTGGACGGACCCTCTGTTTCTACAGGCTGGGGTGCCTCTAGAACAAGTGTCCAGGCATGTTGTCGTTTCGACAGATGCTTCCAGTACGGGCTGGGGAGCCATGTGTTGCGGGCATGCAGCTGCGGGTCCGTGGAAAGGAGCCCGGTTGCATTGGCATATCAATTGCCTGGAGCTGTTGGCAGTGTATCTCGCTCTGCCCCGTTTTTTACCGGTGCTAGAGGGGAAACACGTGCTGGTCAGGACGGACAGCACGGCGGCGGTAGCGTATATCAACTTCATGGGGCTCTCGCCGCATGTCTCAGCTCGCTCGCCATCTGCTCCTCTGGAGTCATACGCGACTGAAATCGTTGCGTGCCATTCACATCCCCGACGAGCTCAACCATGCAGCCGATGCGCTCTCACGGCAGCTTCCACGCCAGGGAGAATGGCGACTCCACCCCGAGTCTGTCCAGCTGATATGGGCGCACTTCGGAGAAGCCCAGGTCGACCTGTTTGCTTCCTCCGAGAGCACTCATTGCCAGTGGTTTTATTCCCTAACCGAGGCCTCCCTCGGTACGGACGCACTGGCTCACAGCTGGCCTCGGAGCATGCGCAAATATGCTTTCCCCCCAGTAAGCCTACTCGCACAATTATTGTGCAAGGTCAGGGAGGACGAGGAGCAGGTCTTGCTAGTTGCACCCCTCTGGCCCAACCGGACCTGGATTTCAGAACTCTCTCTCCTCGCGACGGCCACTCCCTGGCGGATCCCTTTGAGGAAGGACCTTCTTTCTCAAGGACAGGGCACCATTTGGCACCCGCGTCCAGATCTCTGGAACCTCCACGTATGGTCCATAGACGGAGCACGGCAGACTTAGGTGACCTACCGGCTGCGGTGGTTAACACCATCACTCAGGCTAGAGCACCCTCTACGAGGCATGCCTACGCCCTGAAGTGGAGTCTATTCACTGAGTGGTGTGCTTCTCTCCGAGAAGACCCCCGGACTTGCCAGATAAGTGTTGTGCTTTCTTTTCTTCAGGATAGATTGGAGCGGAGGCTGTCACCCTCCACAATGAAGGTTTACGTTGCTGCCATTCCGCTCATCATGACGCGGTGGATGGCGGCACGGTGGGAAGGCATAACCTCATCATCCAGTTCCTCAGAGGCGCGAGGCGTATAAATCCTTCCCGCCCCCCTCTCATGCCCTCTTGGGATCTCTCTGTAGTGCTCACTAGCCTACGCGGAGATCTGTTCGAACCACTCGACTCAGTATCCTTGAGATTTCTTTCCTTAAAGACAGCTCTGGTGGTTGCGTTAGAATCGATCAAGAGGGTCGGGATCTGGAGGCGTTTTCGGTCAGTGACTCGTGCCTGGAATTCGGGCCAGACTACTCTCACGTGATCCTGAGACCCCGGCCTGGTTATGTGCCCAAGGTTCCTACCACTCCCTTTAGAGACCAGGTAGTGAGCCTGCAGGCGCTGCCCACGGAGGAGGCTGAGGTTGGCCCACTGGATAGTGGATGCCATCTCCCTTGCTTATCAGTGCCAGGGCGAGCCATGTCCCCCGGGGGTGAGAGCGCACTCCACTAGGAGCGTCGCTTCCTCTTGGGCGTTAGCACGCGGCGCCTCTTGAACAGACATCTGTAGAGCTGCGGGCTGGGCGACACCTAATACATTTGCGAGATTTTATAATCTTCGAGTGGTACCGGTTTCCTCACGTGTGCTAGATAACTCCGGTGAATGAGGAAACTTGGTTGGTGTTGTAACACGCTTGCTGCGCCTTTCTCTCTAACACAGAGATACGTGCGCTTTTTTCACTCTGTTCAGTTGAGTTCCCCATTGGCGAACCCTACAGAGTTCCTCCGAGGCCCCCAGCATCTGACTCAGCGGAGGCGTCAGGTGCCTGGCCCATTAAGTAGTTGGCATGACCACTTGGTCAGCCCGCGTTCTGGGTATAGGTGCCTGCTATGCGCTATCCCCTCTGGCGATCCCATATGCTTCACTCAGCCATGGTGTAGTTCCCCCCTCTCAGGCGGGCCCGTATCTTCCCTCTCCGCTAACCATCTTTCATATGTGTTCTCCCCCTTCAGGGTTAGTCCATATGTCTTCCTGCCACCAGGTCTCCCCATTGGGCAGCAGGTGGCCTCCGCAGCGTCCTCCCTATCGGGACTGCACGCTTCCCAACGTACTGTCGTGATTTAAAATTCCTAGAATCTTAACTAGGTGTATTTTTTACGACTCCCCAAAAAATATAAATAAGCCTTTAAGTGCTTCACAGGTAAGTAAGGTAAGTTAGGGCCAGGGGACACGTTGGTGGGCTGCGTCTCTGGTGATGATGGTGCGCTCACGCCGGAGCCTGGCAAACCTCTCACCAGCGACGTGGTAAGGTTCAATCACTGTGGCGTTTCCCATAGATTTCCCCATAGTGGAAGTTTCCACATAGCATTGAAGTTCCCCTCCCGCTGGGGAACGTAACGGTTACTAAAGTAACCCTCGTTCCCCGAGGGGGGGAACGGAAATGCTATGTTCCTTCGCCACAGGGATTGCGCCTTAGCTGACAGCTGTAGTTCGGCTTCTTCAGCTAGAAAAGGTGTTGTTGTGTGGCACAGCCGGCATTCTTATTCACAAGCTGATTGTGATTGCTGCCAGCTGTGCACGCTGACACCGCCAACTCATTGGAATTTCATTGGCCCGTTTAATTACTCTTCAGAATGATTGGCTTTCTGACTAAATCCCCATAGTGGAAGTTTCCACATAGCATTTCCGTTCCCCCCCTCGGGGAACGAGGGTTACTTTAGTAATATATATATATATATATATATTCATTCATTCATTCATTCATTTTCTTTTCGGCTTAGTCCCTTTATTAATCTGGGGTCGCCACAGCGGGATGAACCGCCAACTCATCCGGCATATGTTTTACGCAGCGGATGCCCTTCCAGCTGCAACCCATCACTGGGAAACATTCATACACACACGATACGGACAATTTTAGCTTACCCAATTCACCTATACCGCATGTCTTTGGACTTGTGGGGGAAACCGGAGCACCCGGAGGAAACCCACGCGAACACGGGGAGAACATGCAAACTCCACACAGAAATGCCAACTGACCCAGCCGAGGCTCGAACCAGCGACCTTCTTGCTGTGAGGCGAACGTGCTACCCACTGCGCCACCGCGTCGCCCTATATATATATATATATATAATTCATAATTTCATATAAAATAAATAGCATTTGAAGATAAGATTCTTCTTTTTCATAATTTTTGCTTTGTTGGCAAGCGAGTAAACTTCCACTTTACAAAATAAATAAATAAATAAAAGTAAAAATAGGAAGCCAGACTGCGATTCACCATTTGGTGTTTCTTTTGCGAAGCACCTTTTATTTATTTATTCTTTATTTTTTTTTTTTGCATCTCTGCTCAAGTGTGTGACCACAAATACTGAAAACTCTCTCCGATGGTTCTATGGAAGCTGGAATACAAGAGTACAGCCTTGCGCCAGTTTTCCTTGTTGCTTTAGTACAGTAGATAAATAACAGTTGATCCCATCACAAAATCGCATTTGTAGCACAGCTAAGTGTCGTGAATCACCTCTAAAACTGACCTTTATTATTTACTCCAATATTTAAATTATGACTGAGATGCATAATAAATAACTTTTAAACACATCTTTGAGCCAGTATTATTTTTTTTACTTTTAAGTCAATTCTTAAGACTGTTCTTAGGAGTAATTCTCAGAAGTTTGAAAATATGGGCTCAGGTGCTCTAATCAACAAATCCTAGTTAAATTTGCATATATAAGCACAAAAAGATCAGATTTATTTACATTTAGCTGTGACACATTTATGTGGCCAAATGATTTTCAAAAATCATCATATACAGTAGCTATCTGATCACAGAAAATGCATGAAGTGACCATTATAGGATGTATTGTGAAAAAACACAAGATCAAACTCTTATAATTAAACTTTTAAAAGTTAAAATAAAATAAAAGACAAAGGTCTTGATGAAGTCTAGAAATCCTGAAGTGTGAGATTTAAATTAAAAATTGTGAGAATTATGAGATCTAAACTTTGAATTGCAAGAAGTGAGAGATAATCTGGTATTGTGCGATTTAATCTCAACATTGCAATAATTGTGAGATATAAACACTGCATTTTGAGAGAAACTGTGAGAACTGCAAGATATAAATTTAAAACTGCAAAATATATACTCTAAATTCCAGGAAGCTGTAAACTAATAACCACAATATGGCAATCAATATATTATATATCCCTGCAAACATACTATAGTAATTTATAGCAAATGCTTTTATTACAGCTAGTAATTATTATTAATTACTACAGTTTTTCATGTGAGCAGTTTTTACTTTTTTTTTACTGTGGTATTTTATAGAGTCTCTACATCAGTAAGAGAGAATAAAGGCCACATTTATTTAAAGTTGATATTTTTTATTAAACATCACAAAAGGATATGATTATGTGAACATCATAAAAATAAATGTTCATTTAAAAAAATATTTTTTTTTTTTGATTTCTTGGCAATTTTAAGACCTCGTTTGCTGTTATTAAATTGGAAAAAATGTGGCTGGAATTTGTACCTTTGTGTTCCACTGAAGAAAGAAAGTCATACTATTCATTTAAGCCCAAAGCTTAATTGGTTCAAGGTGCAATGACCTGACCATTAAGTCTGACAACCATATTGTGTTTCTAAGAATATCCAGCAGCTTTTCCCTAATTTTAAATTTTGTATTTTTTTTATCCAGGGCATTTGAAGTAACACACCTTCAGGTGATGCCAATTACAGCAGTCACTCCTTTTGTTCTGAAAGTTAGACAGACTAAAGTAATTCCAGTGTATATCAATCACTCAGCCTTCAGTTGCTGTACTGCACTCGCAGGTTTATTTTGATAACCCCTTATTACTTTCATTGGGAATGGAGGCACTTGTGGCTGACGGCCTGAGAAGAATGAATCAAACTTACAGGTTATATTTTCAAGTAATACATCAGTTACAAACCACATGAAGCACCTTTTTGCTCAAACCCTGAGAGAAAACGAGACAGAATGCCCAGAGTGATTTATTCTTTGATCTCCATTACAGTATATGGACAGCACAGACACATGACCTCTCAGCTCAAGTGGACACAGGGGAATGGAATAATTTTTTTTGGCCTTTATTAGAAAGAGAATGTGGAAAGGGACTGAGGTGATGCAATCTCAAAAATAAAATGAAAAAAGTATACACTATCATTCAAACTGTTCATTTCTGAAGGAAAACTGGAGTAATGACTACTAAAAATTTCAATTGTAGTTTATAGTCAGTCCACAAAAAAAAAGTATAACGATTGTAACACTGTAACACACAAACAAACTAAAGAAACAAAGAAAACAAACCAACAAGTAGAAGCTAACAAAAGAGGTCAAATATAATGCTGAAAACTATTACCTAGACAAGATGATGAGGGGTGAAGAGGAGAAAATAACTAACCAAGGTAACAAATAAAGATAACTAAGGTAACAGGGCATGGCACATAGAAACACACAAGCTAACCAGAAATAAACACAAAGACAAGGCACTGTTAAAGTATAAATTCTTGGATTATTATTATTACAAAAATACAAAACAATTATTTATAGTTTTAATGGAGAGCAAGCGTGCTTGGCAACCAGAGTTTGATTCCTGGCTCTGATTCCATTCCCCCTTTTACCCTCTGCTTTCTGATCCAATCTACACTCTTTTGCCCAATAAAAAATGTTCATATTCAGCTTCCTCACCCTCCTCCTTTGCAGATTCGGTTTACTACCCAACACATTAAATTGATCCCTTCAGCGCCTTTACTCTTCTTTCAATGGCTCCACCCCATTTCTCAGATCCATGGTTAGCTTCCAGGTCTCCAGCTCTGCATTCAACCCCCTGCTGTAGCTCCACCTCAGGTCTCTGAGCTCAAAGACTCCACTTAGGGACTACAGCCCTTTAGCTAGTCCCCTTGGCCAGAGGAGAACTGCCCCCCTGACTGGGCCTGGTTTCTCCCAAGGAGCACAACTTGGGAGAACAACTTCTCCCACTTTTGTCAAATGGTGGAGCTTTGGATCTTTCACTGTCACATGTGGCTTGATTGATTGGGGCTGGTGGAGCTGCTTTTCAGTAGATCATCCTTCAACCGTGCCATTTGTATTAAACTGAACCTGATTTCATTTAATTAGAACTACACCAGCATTGTACCTCTAATGTAATCTGAAATATTATGACTTTTTATTCTTTTTTTCCATCTGCATGCTCTTTCACAATCTATATAGTAAAAGCACTATAGAAATGTAGATGACTTGGTTTGACTAGACTTCTTACTGCTCTGCATACTCCATTCAGTTATTTGGCCTTACCTCCAATGTATCTCTTTTTCTTCTTGGCTCTTTCTTCAGTGTACTCCATTGGATCTGCTTTGGTCTTCTAGGTCACCAGCTCCATCCTGGGGTGTTAATACCCTAGCTCTACTTTAGGCCACAGAACCCCAGACTACATTTTGGCCCTCTAACCCTTAGGGGTCATACACATATTGCGCCTAAAAGTGTGTGGAAAGCGTTTCCACGTTTTCTTCGCCATTTTCAATGTGCTTTGCGCTCGCGCTCCTTTGTCGTCTGTCGTTGATAGGCGACTAATAACCATTTTCTCAGAGGATGACAAACTGACAAAACATTGCTGCAGCTTTAATACAAGTTTTATTTATGGAGAAAATTAAAAAGCACTGCAGTGTTTGGGTGTTCTGTGTTTGTCTGAAGTAATTAATCTCCCGAAATGTGTATATTTTATACAAAGTATGAAGCTGATCGGTCAGTTCTTGTCACATGACTTGCAGTGCTCTTGCAGCATTATAAGTTGAGATGTTTTCAACTGGGTGCACCTGGAGTATGCGAGCATGTCGCGCCGCTTGCATGCCACTTGTGTGCTGTTTGCGTGTCGCTCCAAATATGCGTGTGCAAAACATGTGATATGTGAACGGCCCTTTAAGCTTTTCCTTGGATCCCTAAACAACTCCACATTTGTCAATCATCATTCTGCCTTCCCCATGGTCCTCTAGCCCTAGCCATGCCTCGTCCTGCTATCCTTCTGATTTTGCCAGGCTCCTCCTTTGCCTTGATCCTCACTTCCACTTCAGGTCTCTGGTGTCACCTTGGTTCTCTGTGAGTCTCCTCTTCCCATTTCTCCACCACAGTCAATCAGGTTATTGGCTTCATCCTAGTTCCTCCTACCATTCGTTTTGCTGTGTATCCTCATCCTGGCTCAACTCTGGATCTTCATCTGACTTCTCCTTCCACTTTCTGCTCTCTGACTTCTCCAGTA
Source organism: Danio jaintianensis (assembly GCA_903798115.1). NCBI lineage: Eukaryota > Metazoa > Chordata > Actinopteri > Cypriniformes > Danionidae > Danio > Danio jaintianensis. Next base: position 18,338,105 of record CAIGQV010000641.1, read on the forward strand.
GTAGAGAAAGTACACAAACCAAGTACTTGAGTTAAAGTAGATATACATAGGTAACATGTTACTACAGTGTAAGTGCTCCTGTTACTCTGTGCATAAATATACAGTCACCGGCCACTTTATTAGGTACACCTTACTAGTACCGGGTTAGACCCCCTTTTGCCTTCAGAACTACCTTAATCCTTCATGGCATAGATTCAACAAGATACTGGAAATATTCAGGCGAATCTCCCATTCCGCCACATCCCAAAGGTGCTCTATTGGATTGAGGTCTAGTGACTGTGGAGGCCATTTGAGTACAGTGAACTCATTGTCATGTTCAAGAAACCAGTCTGAGATGATTCGTTATCCTGCAGGAAGTAGCCATCAGAAGATCAATTGGTACTAATGGGCCGAAAGTGTGCCAAAAAAAATATCCCCCACACCATTATACCGCCACCACCAACCTGAACCGTTGGATGGATCCATGCTTTCATGTTGTTGACGCCAAATTCTGACCCTACCATCTGAATGTCACAGCAGAAATCTTTTCATCATTTTGGTGAGCCTGTGCGAATTGTAGCCTCAGTTCTGTTCTTAGCTGACAGGTGTGGCATCAGGTGTGGTCTTCTGCTGCTGTAGCCTATCCGCCTCAAGGTTCGATCTGTTGTGCATTCAGAGATGCTCTTTTGCATTGCTGTAACAAGTGGTTATTTGTTAGTGAGTTACTGTTGCCTGTCTATCAGCTCAAACCAGTCTGGCCATTCTCCTCTGACATCAACAAGGCTACCCAGTAAGGTTACTCACTGAAGGAAAGCAGGGCTGAGCCTGGTCAGTACCTGGATGGGAGACCACATGGGAAAACTAGGTTGCTGTTGGAAGTGGTGTTAGTGAGGCCAGCTGGGGGCACTCAACCTGTGGTCTGTGTGAGTCCTAATGCCCCAGTAAAAGTGACGGGGACACCATACTGTCAATGGGCGTCGTCTTTCGGATGAGATGTTAAACCGAGGTCCTGACTCTCTCTGGTCATTAAAAATCCTATGGCACTTCTCATAAAGAGTAGGAGTGTAACTCCGGTGTCCTGGCCAAATTCCCTCTCGGCCCTTAACCATCATAGCCTCCTAATCATCCCCATCCACCGAACTGGCTCTATCACTGTCCCTCCACTCCACCTATAGCTGGTGTGTGGTGAGCGCACTGGCGCTGTTGTCCTGTGGCTGCCGTCGCATCATCCAAGTGGATGCTGCACACTGGTGGTGGTGTGGAGAGACCCCCCCTCATGATTGTGAAGAGCTTTGGGTGTATGGCCATCCACGATAAATGCGCTATATAAATACACACATTACATTACATTACATTACAAGGCATTTGCGCCCACAGAACTGCTGCTCACTGGATATTTTCTCTTTTTTGGAACATTCTCTGTAAACCCTACAGATGGTTGTGCATGAAAATCCCAGTCTTTTAGCAGTTTCTGAAATACTCTGACCAGCCCGTCTGGCACCAACATTTAAGATTTACTGTAAAAAGAACTCATTTTTGTATGAGAAGAAAAACATTTAGCAGTCACAGCAACACAAAACTCTGTTTCAGTCATTGTCCAGTATGTCTTAATTTATTATTTCTTGGATATGGTTACTATAATTTGTGCATTAATTCCAATTCAGCTTTTCAGCAGGAGTCCTGTAGGATGTGATGACAACTCTCATGATTCCACACTGTCATCCCAGTCAGGGGGCCAGTTCTCCTCTGGCCAAGGGGACTAGCTAAAGGGCCGTAGTCCAGAGCTCAGACACCTGAGGTGGAGCTACAGCATGGGGTTGAATGCAGAGCTAGAGATCTGGAAGCCAATGGTGGATCTGAGAAATGGGGTGGAGCCATTGAAAGAAGAGTAAAGGCGCTGAATGGATCAATTTAATGTGTGGGCAGTAAACAGAGTCATCAGACTATGCCTTGTTTGTTGTAAATGCATGTCCTCTAGCAGTGAATTGAAATATTTTGCCATTAAGTCTGACCTTAAATTGGACAAATACTTAAACTCCATGTTTGTGTCACAGATCCATGACGTAATCAATTCAGTGTGTCAAGAAAATACCCCATTTTCAAATTTCAGGCAGTGTGGCCAAGAGCTCCAAAAATGTTTCAAAGCATTACGGACGGAAAGCATTCAAACTGAGCTCCTTTGGTGTCTGCGCCGTTTTAATTGCTGAGCTTCTAAATTAGGAAGCAGAAGAACAACAGTCTGAATTAATGAAGAATTTCATCCGGTCTAGACACGCTGTCTGCCAGTTTCCTGCTCCTCAAATCTGCCAAAGCACAGCAAGATCCCAGGAAATGGTGATGTGGGTGCCTTGTGCGCTACGTTTCATTATGTCCCTGCCATTTGTGAGGGTTTTAGCCTTGTACCTCCCCTATCATCAGGGAGAAGTTTTGCTGCTTGATCTGGGGGATAATTTGCTGGGTTCCCTCCAAAGAATTATTGATCTGTCTATGATGAAACAGAAACCCCAGGACTATAGTTTCCCAATTATGCTTTAAAACCCACTTAAAACACCATGGATTTGTTTTTCATCACTGTGTCAAGTACACTTTTATGTATGTGCAATACTGCAGCCATTGCAAAACAGCTTAAGAACTAATCAAAATGTTTAGGACACTTTTTAATATCGCAGACCCTTTGTGATTAACTTTACATTTACATCTGGAGCAAATAATGAAATTAATGGTTATTGTTTATAAACTAGTGTGACAAATATTACTGTTCATGTTTTTTTCTTAACTTCAACCAACAAGCTATTTTATTAATGAACGAATAAATGAATGAATGAATGAATGAATAAATGAATGAATGAATGAATGAATGAATGATGAATGAATGAATGAATGAATGAATGAATGAAGTGAACATTCCAGCCAACATTAACCAACATGCTACCTAATTTAATAAATATCCTAAATAAGTTCAATCAAAAATCTTCTTTAAAACATAAAACTTAAACAATAAGCCATAATACATTAAATCAATAAATAAAAACACATTATAAATAAATATTAGGATAAATAAATACATATTGAATCAATCAATCAATAAAAAAATAAAAATAAAAATAAATAAAATCAATCAAAGAGTAAGACGATACACTCAAGTCTGACACTGACCATTAGGCAATGGCCAGGGGCGGATTAGCCATCTGGCAATTCTGGCAAATGCCAGAAGGGCCGGACCATTTTTTAAATGTGGGCCGGTCAGTTTTTTTATTATTATTATTATTATTATTTTTATATGTATTGTTTTTACATGCAGGCAGCTTTTATCTCTTGCAAGATGTGAGTATTATGATGATGATAATAATAATAATAATAATAATAATAATAATAATAATAATAAATGTTTGTTAAGCATTTGGCCAATCGGCGACGGCCGGCTGGTTTCGAGATGGGCCGACCCAATCAGAGGTTACGCGGATGTAATCAAAATCTGGCAAGAATGTTAAACAGTAAGTGCAACACAATCTGACGTTAATTGTCAGAGATGGACCGTAAAAAAAGGAAAGCTTAGAGAATACAAAAAAAAAGGGCTCTAAGATCAAACGCTGCTAAATGCATAAAATTAACCGAAATATTCTCGAAAGGTTTAAATTCGGCTGCTGCATCGGAGGACAGTAGCGCGGTAGAGGAGGTAAGAAGAAAACAGAAAATATACTTCTAAGTCATTATACTAAAATATACTAAGTAATTTTTACGCCATTCACGTTACTTCTGACAGTTTTTGACAGTAACCTACACTGTGTTTAACAGTTGTAAGCTTAGCGTAGAATTTTAAAATGTCATTATCAGCAGATAACGTGGGATTTAGGGTATACAGACTGCTGTATGCTACTAGCAATATAGTCTAACATGCAAAAGAACCTATAGCTATAGCCATAGTACTGTAGGCATTTGTAGTGAACTCTGAATACATATAGCTAACATTTAAAGTAAAACATTTAATGGATGCATAGGTTACAGTATGTAATTAATCCTTAGGTAGGGTGTAACATAGACTTCTATTACAGGCAATAGTGTAATATATCTATGCAATAGTTAGACATTGGCTTGCTTATGTTCTCCCTTGACTGAATCGTATGTTCATCTATTCAAAACTAGAATGTTTCTGGACCCAGTGCAGATAGCTCAGCTGCTGCAGCAGAGTCAAATATCTTGGAGGTAGGAAGACAGCAATGAGAGACACACGCTGACACAAATGCTGACAGTTTCTTAATACTGTGTATAGAAAACTGATATATAAACCAGTTAGGGGTTGCCAGTGGGGGACTAGTTCACCACAGATGTCCGGTCAGAGACAATGATTTTGATTCTTTATTTCCACAAAGTTTCCAACAAGTACTGAGCATGCAAGTGCTAACTATCACTTTGGGGTATCCATGTAGGTTGGTGTGTATGTGTGTCTACAACAAATTAGAATAAACAAATTAAGGAATCAGAAAAACTTATACAAATAAAGATACTAAAACATTTCCATGTACAATCAACATGAGTATAAAATCACTGGCTGATTGGCAGAAACACTTCAAAATAAAAGCTCATGCGAGCCTTTTTAACACTGTGGCTCTAATTAACGATAAATTAACCCTTATGATAGGAGTAACCTGTGAACACATGCAGTAAACACACATTTAGTTTTCACTGTATGTATGTAGAAATTTGTTATAAACGGGTTTTTTTGTTCCAGTCACATACAATAAATGTTTAAATATCTATTACATATGGTACTGCTTATATTATTTCACCATCTGTACACCAATATAAGTAGTGAATGTGCGTGTCCGTGTGTAATGTGGGATGGTGTGGCTACAGTGCCAGGGCTGAATTTTTGTCCCAGTCCACCCCTGGCAATGGCTGCCCCAATTTAAATAAAACATACAAACTGTTACAAAGAGTGTTGGGATACAACAGAGGTGAGTGTCCAAACGCAGTTTATTAACAGCTTAGTCAGGCAGGCAACGGTCAAACAGGAACAAACAGTATCAAAAGGGTAATCCAGTAGTGTAGTCGTGGTCACAGGCAGAGGTCGGTGCAGGCAGCAAACAGGATAAACAAAGAAACAAGGCAAGGATCTAAAGGCACGGTAAGACTAGACAAAGAAAACACTTCACAATGTTACAGGTAAACATACAACAAGACTCAGAAATCAAATGCGTGTGTGTGTGTGAGAGAGATGAATATATAGTCCATGTAATCAGTCTGTGATTCTTTTCCCGCTGTGTGTGCAATCAGGGAGACAACTAGAACTGGTGTGTGTGTGAGGTGCTTGATGGGATGTAGTAATAAGTAAAAAAAAAAATCTAATAAATAAATAAAAACATTTCAAACAATATGCTACTTTAAGTAAACACACAGCTTATTTTTGTTATTTATTTATTAAATTCTTATTTTATTTTATTATTAAACACTTTAAGGTACAGGTACATAGTTTTATTTCACATTTATTTACAGTAATGGAATTTGTTTGTCCATGTCATAATGCCAGGGCATTGCTATGCAGTTGCCAAGGTTAATATGCATGACAATTTTATTAAACGTTATACTGTAGCTGCAAAAAACATCTCATGATAACAAAAAAAAATACTAGGCAAACTATGATGCCTCTACTTTTATCTATTTAAATGCACTGTCCCACACCTGCTTCATTATTAAATAGATAAGAACAATGCATTATCACAACTAAAGCAAGCCACATTCCTGCTTTAAGTCAAAATAATTATGCACATTGTAATATTGTCTCCGGTAAACAATAGTGGTGAACGAGACAAGTGATCTAGGACAAAAATTTAACTTTAATTTATGCCAAATAGCAATTTCAAACCCATCTGCATGGTATTTATATAACAGAGCCAGTCATAAATGCCCTCATAAATTTTTTAAACACACTCAAGTTTGGATGAGGTGTCAGGATGCTACAGAATCACTGTGTGTGCTAAAGAAACATAGTACTGTTGTTTTGTCTCTCAGAATTAGCTTCACGTAAAAACAAGCAATTAGTTTTAGATTTGGCTATGCACAAACACAAACTACTAAGCAGAACTACTAAACAGAGTTTAAATGTGGTAGGTATTTATTATTTGTTTATGCTTTTTGCTTCATTAAAAGTTACAGTTTTCTTGGAATGCATAATATATTGTTTGAGATATCCAGCGGAATAAATGAAACATGGGCAATAAATTAAATAAATTATGAGAAAGTATTCTTAGAAATGCTAACAGTTTTAAATGTCTGAAGAAATACAATACAATTTTAAATATATAAATAAATATACAGAATTATTAGAATTATTACTATTTCCATATTGCATAATTTAATATAATTTTTTTTTTTATTAATTTTTTCTTGTTATCTTACTAAGAAAAATATAGAAATTAGAGCATGTTGTAGTGCATTCAACTGCCAAAGTGTGTAAAAAATAATAATAATAATAATAATAATTAAAAAAAATGTATATGTGTATATATGTGTATATATATGAGCAATATCACACACGAGTAGCAGTGCAATATGGCTGTATATCGGCACTGGTGGAAGGCGTTCATTGGCGAGTGCCTTAATGTCCCACCAGTGACGATATACAGCCATATCACACTGCTACTCGTGTGATATTGCGTTTATACAACAGTTTGATGGCATAAGCGTGTATATAAAAAAGAAAATCAAAATCACTGAGAGTCTCAAAATCCCTTTTGTAAGAGGAACTACTTTCTTCAGCCGTTCATGCACATCTGCAGCCGATGGTCAGAACAGCAGAAACATCTTGGTTACGAACGTAACCCTCGTTCCCTGAATAGGGAATGAAGACACTATGGGAGATCGCTAGATGACCAATCACTCTGAAGAGTAAGAAAACGGGCTAATGAATGACAAATGAATTGGCAGAGCTCGGCTCCACAGGTGCCAGTGATTAATCATTAACGGAGTATATCAGCTGGTGTCCGTGAAGCGAGCATTCAGATTTTTTTGCCTGCTGAGGAGCCGATCACTTAGCTAACAGCTGGAGACTTAGCTGCTGTGGCATCGGAGACACACGTCTTCATTCCCTATTCGGTAATGGGAACTTTGACGCGTGTCTGGAAGACACTATGGGAAAGTGTATGGAAAACACCACAGCAGCTTAGCCAGTCACGCCCCGGTTCCTCCACTGAGTCAGGTGCTGGGGGCCTTGGAGAAGTTCTCTAGGGTTCACCAAACGGGGAACTTACTAGCAGAATAGAAAAAGCACACGCATCTATGGGTTAGGGAGCATGTCGCAGCAAGCGTTTTGACACCGAGCTTAGTTTCCTCCTGATTGACCAGGGTTACCCAGTAATCGAGAGGAAACCAGCTCCACTCAAAGATGATAAAATCTCGCAAATGTGTTAGTTGTCGCCCAACCCGCAGCTCTACAGATATCTGTGAGAGAGGCGCCACGTGCTAACGCACAGGAGGAGGCAACACTTCTAGTTTAGTGTGCTCTCACCCCCGGGGGACATGGCTCACCCTGGCACTGATAAGCGAGGGCGATGGCATCTACTAACCAGTGGGCCAACCTCTGTTTAGATATGGCACTTCCCTTCTGCCAACCACCATAGCAGATTAAAAGCTGTTCACAAGATCTTACATTTTGCATTTGTTCCACGTAAAGGTGCAAAGTGCGAATGGGACAAAGCAGTGAAAGGGCTAGCTCGAATGGATCTCTTTGGATCTCTCGTAGGCATGCCTCGTAAAGGGTGCTCTAGCCTGAGTGATGGTGTTAACCACCGAAACCGGTAAGTCACCTAAGTCTTCCGTGCTATGTCTATGGACCACACGTGGAGGTTCCAGAGATCTGGGCACAGGTGCCAGAGGGTGCCCCGTCCCTGGGAGAGGAAGTCCTGCACCAGGGAGGGGCTGTCGCGAAGAGTGTGAGTGTGAACTCAGACAGGATAGCACCAGCCTGGCGCGCTCCTCTGTGAGGCGCGCTACCATGGAGTTCGAGTCCAGCTCCCTCCCGAGATAGGAGATTCTCTGCACGGAGTAGAGCTTGCTCTTCTCTTGTTTGACCCAAAGCCCCAACTGGTCGAGGTGTCAGAGCACCCTGTCCCTGTGCATAATCAATTGATCCCGGCACGAAGCCAGTATGAGCCAGTCGTCGAGATGATTGAGTATGCGTATGCACTAGGGCACCCTCCGCGAGCTTGGTGAAAACCCACGGAGACAGGGAGAGCCCAAATGGGAGGACTTTGTACTGCCATGCTCAACCTTCGAACGCAAACCGGAGAAAAGGAGGGTGGTGTGGAAGAGTGGAGACATGAAAGTATGCATCCTTCAGGTCTATAGCTGCAATCCAATCCAATCCAATCGAAAAGCAAATTGTATCACGTAGCCGAGTCTGACCATCCGCATGAGCCACCGCGACAGGCTGTGCAGCGCTAACCAGGCCTGAATTAACGTCTTGCAGATGGCTCCGCGCTGCTGCTTAGCCGGTACGGGCAGTGGAGGCCGAGCAGGTCTTGTAGCTGCGGGTGGGCACACTCGGCAAGGAGCAGCCGAGGTGGATAGGGCAATGGGGAGAGCAGTTTCCAGAGCCCACTGATAAATGACTTTACCCATCGCCTTCGACTGCTCTTTCACCACCGAGAACTCCTGGGTAACCGAGAATCGGCCGCCGTGCGGAGCTTGTGCATCAAGGCCAGGTAAGAACCACCCTCTTGCAGCTCAGCCAACTTCTCCGCTTGGTAGCGTTAAGAGGTGGCCATACCATGCAAAGTGGAAGCAGCCTGGCCCGCAGCAGTGTAGGCTCTGGCCATGAGAGACTCTGGGTATATATATATATATATATACACACATA
>CAIGQV010000641.1:18361937-18373477 GCA_903798115.1 Danio jaintianensis
AACACGGGGAGAACATGCAAACTCCACACAGAAATGCCAACTGACCCAGCCGAGGCTCGAACCAGCGACCTTCTTGCTGTAAGGCGACAGCGCTACCCACTGTGCCACCGCGTCGCATGGACAATATTTGTGAAGCAGTATATATTTGTCCTGGTCAGACAAAGTCTGAGCATTGTATCATATGCAACTAAGATTATTTAGTAAACTCTGCTCTTTCTTTATCATCATTACTTCGTCTCCTATCTCTGCTCCTCTCTGGATTTCTCTGTCAACTCCTATATTGATAGGAGATTGTTAATTCAGCTGAACACTAGTTAACAGGTTTGGGTATTGGGCAGCTCCGCTGGCTTGTTGTCTAAATAACCAAAGAAACAGACATTTTCTGACATGTCCTAGGCTAGATCTTATTTATCTGGCATGGAGAGTGTGATCTAACATCATGCTAGAGTAAAATGTATTTTACCGTGCTGTTCATATTATATTATTTACAACATTGTATTTGTTGTCACTGTCACTGCTCCTGATCCTGTCCTTCAGTATGGCGGATTTCCACTCTATTCCCTTCTCCATATTTATGTGGCCCATTGTCAATGTTGCCATTAAGCATTAACTGAGATTGGAAATGTGAATCGGGAATGACTAGTGTGTTTCAGGAAATAACCAGCGGAGGCTTTGGGATCCATATTTACCATCCCTGACTCATTACCGACGTTATGGAAAGCTGCTAATTTTAGATAATGAGAGACACTTCTTACCAGGATTGTGGGTAGTCAGAGACAGATGCACGGGCTCTGTGTGTGCATTTGCGTGTGCGTTTGGTTGAGTTGTGTGTTATGGGGCAAGAAGCAATTGGCGCCGTTCCTGTTCCACTCCCAGCATGGCACGGAGCAGACATAAGCCACCTCCATCTGCCTATCACTGTACTCCTCCCTCCATCCCAAATGACAGATAAACACACAAGATGTTTCATTTAAATCATCAGTTTATCACTGCTCTGCTCCCTAATTAATGCGCAGGAGTGTGATGGATCTGCGGTCGAATATGGCACATCCAGTACAGTGGCTCTGATGGCCATTCGGAGATGGAGGAGTGGGTTTGTAATGGCACTGTAGAGAAATGCGGATCTCCAGAACTCGGCGCACAGAAAGGATGTAGAATGAACTTTTCAACTCAAATGTAAACAAAGAAGGCACTGAACAAAACAACAAAGGTGTTATTAGCTGCAATTAGCAAAACAACAGAGGCCTGTTTCCCTGCTTTCGCACAATCTGCTATGTCGTGTTGCTCTTTTGTCTTTTTTACAAAAACACTTGCTGTGCGAGGTGAACTATGTCGTTTAAACAGATTATCAGGTTTGGGTAGGTTAGCGCATGCTAAATATATCTGTAAAAACACCTGTTTCGCACTTGCTTAAGAAGAAGAAGTGTGCCGCTGTTCGCAAATACACCTTATCAAAGTCACCGCAACCATTTTGTTTTCATGTTTAATCAGGGTGCTAAGTGGTTTCGAGTCTCTGGTGTAACAAACCGTGTTAAATCCTTGCCCGAGATTTAATGAGGGCATACATTTATCCCTGCCTCTGAGTGTGAATTTTAAACACCTTAAGAAGTGCACACATGCTCTATATCAATCCAGCGTGCCAATGGATTTCATTTGCACATTTTCAGTTAAGGACAGTCTGTCGGATGGAAAAAGAAAGAAAGAAAGGGAGAGGGAGGGAAAAGCTCAAGGCAAATTTTATAGCAGGTGTACACAGCAAGTATAATAATCACTCTCAGCATCCGGTCAGGCACTAAAGAGTAATATTATTTTAATGTGACGATTAAATATATTTATGGTAAGGAACTGTAGGTGGACAGGTTAGTTGTTTAGGAAAATGTAATAATATAAATAGGGCAATTAGGTGATTGATTATATATAATTACACACACACACACACACACACACACACACACACACACACACACACAAGCACACGCACACTTTATACTGTATAAAGATTGTATATTCTATCCCCCTACCCCAAGATTCAACCCTCACAGGAAACATTCGGCATTTTCATATATTCAAAATACGTAATTGTGCTCAATTTAATCCATTTTCTGCATGGGGATCAAAAAGTTGTCCCCTGAGTCTCAAGGTCAACATTTATTTGTATTGCTATACTCATGGGAATATTTGGTCCCCACAACATAAGGAATACACAAACACACACACACACACACAGGGAATCAAAATTAGACAAACCTAAATTTTACAAAATTTTGACACCACTGCTTATCAGTCAAATTTGAAGTTATCCCAATGAGTTGTTTTTTTTTGTGCATACTCATACAAATGCATGATGCATAAAAATAACTTAAATGCATTATACAAGGAACAATAATAAAATCTAGGGAGCATTTTCAGAAACATCACAGCTATTGGTTATCGTGTTCCTATTGGTAAGTTCATTTATTATCTGACAAATCCGATTATTTATAATAGGCAAATTTAATATTATATCCTTATAATGTCACTATAACACATTCAATCCCCCAAAGGCTGGTCGTCCACGAAAGATAAATAATTGAAACAAAAATAGAAAAAAAGAAAAAAAAAGAAAACTATTAATAAAACCTACAATATTTACTCAATAACACTAAAATAACACTATTTGGGGGAAAAAAAAGTCATATTCTTTATATTTTGTTCCCATAAAATAAACTTGCAAAGCTAACATCTATTATAATTATAATGCTAGTACTAGCGAACCAACAAAGATGATATATATAAAATAAATTATTCAAAACTTGACATGTCTCAGATAGGTGTCCTGACAGACAGGTGTTGCTAACCTTTTTCCAAAAGGCCAAAGTGTTGAGTAATGATAATAGTTAGATATTAGCCTTTATCCATATGGAGTCCAGATGGCACTGCTGCCTTGGCCTTTCTGCCAGTGTCCTCCACCCCAACAACATCAGCCACATATGGACATCCGTCAAGGTGAGTGCTTACATATGCGAAAGGTAACACCATGCCATACGGTCAAGAACGGACATATCTCCAGACTTTATATCTTCACTCTATCCACCTTTATCTTAAGTCTCATGATGATTTGTGTGAATTATTCAAGTAACTTCTGTTAAACTGTAAAAAATCAGTGAAACTGAAACTGTATCAAAAACCAGATACAGTGAGGTGACATTATTATTCTCAAACGTCAAACCTTAATAGGCAACTTATTAGAATTAACAAATTACTTTGAGTAGACCATGAGCAAAAACTCTCAAAACTCAAAACAAACCTTCCTTTGGCAATATTACATTTGTATAGTAAATACAACTTTAGGCCTACTGTAGGGAATACAAAGGGAAAATAATCTGGAGGAACAAAACATTTACATGTGCAACAATTTTACAACATTAGGATGATTAAGACAATACTCAGATTTAGAATAAACCATGTAAAATGGCAAAGGGGGCAAATACCGAAAATTTGTACTCAAGAAAAAGTTCTGTAACAATGTTAAAATATTACTCAATTACAAGTAAATGTACAGTGTCAAACAAATACTAAGTACAAGCACAAAATGCTCTTCTAAATAGTTTACTTCACAAGGAACAAAGGAACAAATATAATTTCTACTTTAAGGGCGTACTCACACTAGGTACTGTTGCCTTGAACCGTGTCGAAGCGCGCTTGTCCCCCTTCCCCTTTCTCCCGACCACCTGCCCTCACATTGCGTTTTACCTTCCGAGCCGAAGCACGCTTACGTCATCGATGATGTGACTGTTCAGTTTAACTGGAAGAGAAGCGCTCTCACTCAGCACAGTGGACATTGCTTTAGTTATATCATTTTGTATTATTTTTAGTCGTTTGGGATGCAGTGACATGCAGTCAAATATTTAATATTTGATAAAATATTTATGATAAATTACCGCAAAAGTCCTCGTGCTGCAGGTATTAGGAGGTTTGCTGAAGGTGGCAGCTGACGGGCAGTGAGGGGTTTGTATCTTTAATAAACTGTGACAGTTCGTGTTTATTGAAATGTAAGAATGATTAATAAATCCATATGAAAGAGTCCCTTAAAAGTGATGTCGCGTCTTCAGTTTCGAGCTCAGGCGCTCTTTGCACTCATACTACAAGTGTAATGTGCCAAAGCCCAATCGAACCACACTATGGCACACCTCTTCCAACCGGGCCAGAGCCGGCCAACTGAACCGCGCCTGGGCCTGATTTGGAGCACTCACACTTGTCAAACGAACTGGGAAACACGCCCAGGCACGGTTCCGATGGCCTAGTGTGAGTGCACCCTAATAGTGGAGAGATTATGACTGCACAGTCTAAGTGCACACACACAAGGAGTGAAAGGACAGGATAGGTGTAATGATTGGGCGTGGCAATGGAGGTAAGGTTCCAAATGCAGTATATTATTTATAAAAAATGGTCAGCAGGGAGGGGTCAAACAGGAACAAAATACTGATGGTGAAGAAAATCCACAATAGTAATCCATAAGAAGGTCAAAAAATTAAATAAAAATAAAAAAGGTCAGGGCAGCCAGCAAACAATCAAAAATCCCAAATAATCCAAAGCAAAACAAAACAGAACAGACAAGGCAAAAACATGAACAAGAACCGCTGAGTAGTGAGCATTATATAAAAGGAAGACTGAGCAATGTGCTAGAGTGACTGGAGAGTTTATATAGTGTGTGTGTAATCAGTCTTGATAGTCAACAGCTGTGTGTCCACAGAAGGTGAACTGAAACTGGTGTGTGACTGCAAGGCATGGTGGGATGTGTAGTCCAAGTGAATGACAGGAAGTGTTCTCCAGCAAACCACAATTGCAACACCACTGGCGTTCATAACAATAGAAGAGCTCATGCATCCTGTTTTCTGCTATTACTTGACTCTGCTTTCATACAGTAGAGTGCACAAGACAGATATTATTGTATTATGCACAATACCTGCAATCCCACACCGACATTCACACTGTAATTGGAATTTGGAAGTGAGTGGCAGGAGGCAGGGGTGTCGCTCGCCGGCACGGGCCCTATGACAGCCTTTCGCGGACGGGGGGTCATTTGGGCCCCTACTAAAATCTCTGGGGGCCTATGTCAAAGTGGCTGTCAGAGAGTAGCGAGTATGTCTGTGTGTAGCACAGGAATGCTGTATGTGGAAAGTGAGTATTGAATCCATGTCATATAGTATAGTTATGTATCAAAATATAGGTATTTTATTAAGACTATCAAGTATTTCTTCATACGTTCAGTCTGAGCTCATTGTTTATGAAAACAATCAGCTCTTCAAACTCAAAGCTGCTGAAGAAGGCTTTTCTCAGTTAAGATATCAGAGTTTTTATTGGTGCATTTGTACTTGGATTTTTTATTGGCTACTAAAATGCTGGTCAGAGGTCATGGGCGTACACAGCCACAAACTATGATTTAAGCAGAGTAGAATAGCTTAATGTGTACTTCAATAAAATAAAAGTACATATATTAAAAATACATATACTTCAAAAAGTAGGTTACAAATACACATTCCACCTCTGGTAAACAGAGTCGTCTTGATTAGCTTAATCCGGTTAAATAAAAGTATTGAGTATATTCAGACGTGTGGAGTATTTCCATTTAGTTACATTATTGCAGTATAAGTGCAGTATTTACAGTATTTGGTAAATTGACATTTACACACTTTTCTCACTCTAATGTCACTCCATTTTGCATGTATAGCATGCCAATTGAATATAATAACTGGAATTGAAACTTTTGGAAAATGAATAATAAAACACCTAAAACTGTATATGGAACCATATCAAACCATAATGTCAGATAGTATAGTGTCGGGATGTAATGTTGTGTGTCATTGATCATTATATAACATGAAATATATTTTAAAAATGACTAGAATATTTAAAAAAAACAACTCATGTAAACACCTTAATGATTATATTGTCTTCATGTAAATGTACCCACAGTGAACTCAAAAGAGCTTTGGCCACAGATATGCTGATATTTTAAAATGCCAAACATTATTTTCATGTTGGATAAAAATAAAGCACAAAGCTGAACATACCTCTCAATCAGTTTTCACTATGTATGTGGAGTATTTGTAGCGCAGCTTTATTTTTTTTTTAAGTGATTTGTTTCAGTTCTTCCAAACTGGAAGAGTAACCCATAATTTAAAACAGTAGCCACAGGTTGATAAACTCCACTGGGTAATCACAGCGTAACCCAGACACTGTCAACATGAATTACAATATAATCATACAATACCTATTATAGTGCCTTGCAATGTAAACACAATAAGATACCCCACTCTTCACCTCGGCAATATTGGAGAGATGTAGACTATTCCGTCACATAACTAAATAAAAGAAGAGAAGTGGAAGCTCATACGGTAGTTAACTTGTCAGAGTAATCTGAGTGCAACCCCGCAGGGAACCGGCCACTGGCATTCTCTGCCGTTTGGTAGAGGAGAGTGACTTTACATTTTGATTTAATAAGGCCCATAGGCATGGCCCAAAACAAGAATCAATCTTTACAAAGACAAACAGCACAAAGAGTGATACAAAAATATGGCTGAAATATACAAACTGTTTCACTGTTGTCTTCCAGTAAGAATATATACAGTAATACTTTTTAAATCAATATGTTTTTTTTTTTTTTGAGAAGCAATGAAAAAGGAGATAAAGTATTTAGTTGTTTTCCTTAAACAAATAAATCATATATAATATATGTAACGTAAGCTTAAGACTTTCGCACAATACTGTATATATTTATATGATGACAAATTCATTAATAGGCTTTCTGCAGGTTAAATAAAATAAAATAAAATAATCAAATATAGGAATAACTTATATTCTGATTATGTCCAAAAATTCTTAAATCAAAATACTTAAAATTACTTTGGATCAAAATTACATGAGATATAAGTTTAATTTTCTGAAATAGTTCATAATAAAGTAAATTTGTGATTAAAAGAAGCTGACTAACAGGAAGATTATTTTCAAAAAGAAAAGTAACTATGCTTTTATCACTGACAGAAATGTGTTATTTCAAACACAAACTCGCTTTATTTTGTTCTTTTTACTGTTTTTTGTTTTTATTTTATTTTCCATCAAATGTATATTGCTTTAAAGGTTCTCTGAAATCAAAATAAAAGTGTTTTTTGGGTGTTATTTATAAGCTCGTTTACTCCAAATCAGTGCCATTTACTGTAGAAGATACTGTATGAGCATTCCAAACGTCTTATTTCTGTCAATATGGATCAACAATGTTTATGATATCACCTCATACTTCAATTTCCCGTCAAATCTTCTGACTAACCAAATGTGTTCTATCTGAAAGACCCCACCCCAGAGGCTAAAGCTTTGACTGAAATCGGTTCCTTATTCACACCCAGGGATCGCCTAAACACTTCCACAATAAGAAAATAATAATCAGTAGCCAACACAGAGTTGATGTGAACTCTTCCATGTTTATTATTTATTGCACTGGGTGGAGGTTCCACAATAGCAGAGATGCTAAAACGCTCTATGAACATGAACACTCACCTCTGTGGCAGGACAAGAGGAGAAAAATGCATCAAAAAGCCAGCAAACAGGCAAGGACATTCAAACACCTTGCACTATATAAAGGATAAATGATTCAGACAGTGTAAATATGCTTTCTACTGGGGTGAAGGAAGTCCGGTTTGGCATTATAGTGTCATGTGAACCACCACACCTGCCCACACTTGCTCCACACACAGCAGCAGGGATTATGTGTGCAGATCACAAAACATATTAGACCCATCTGAATTACACTTAATTACTTTGTAAATCTTGTATTTTAAAGCAAGTAATGGCTCATCAGACTCAGCATTGCTACTGTGACTAATAGTCCGATGCATTTTCAATGACTCTGACTGGCAAAACTGTGATATAACAAAATGCTATTGGCTAATTTTAAAAAGAGACATGGTTACTTGAATGTCCCACCCTGCACTGTAAAAAAAAAAGTATTTTGTGATATACAAGTGTTTTCTGTTTATTTGCGGTTGTGAATTGTATTATGGGACCTTGATCTCTGCTCTGTCGACTTTTGATGTTGAAAATTCAACTCTACAGTTGAAATGATATAATGTATAAGAAATAATATGGAGAGAAATGCATCTGTAAAATAATAGAAAATGTACTGGCAGTTTATTACAATGTTTTTGTACCATAATTTAAAACACCAACCCAGACAATACATCACTTTAAGCTATATTAAAAATGATAACAAAAGTCACTTTTTCAAACTTTTCAAGGTTAAAAGTTGTTGGAAGACAGATCAAGGTCGCATAATGCAATTCAAAAGCATAAATAAATGGGGGAAAAACATGAATATCAAAATATGGAAAACTGCTAATTTATGGATATGTTTTACAGCGTGTCATCTGGTTTAAATTGCAATTAAGTCATGCATTGAACAAAGATGCGCATTTCAAGGCACTTCAGGGGACCTTTGAGGATGTTTAGATATTTGTAGTATAGGAAACAAAATAAACGTGTAATAATTTTTTTTTCTTCTTTTTTAAGTAATTACTTTTTTTCGTATGAAAATTTTATGAGACGTTAAATTCTGTAAATGTGAAATAAGACTTTGCAAGGTCTGCAAAAACATGAACTCATTTACGAGAAGTTGATGATTAGACACAATGTAGATTTACTTGGTTTTATAAAATTAGGATTATTTGGTTCCAACTGGACCCAGAATGAATGATGACAGTATTAAAAGTTTTCCCCAGTCATTAAAAGTTTAGTTCATTCAGATACTAAAACTCTTTCATAATTTATTCACCATCATGTTGTTCTAAACCTGTTTGACTTTGTTCCTTCCATTGAATGTGAAAGATTAATTTCATCAGGCCACTTTTATTAAATTATATTCTGACAACGTTATGAAGAAACATTCTCCCTGTAAAATTAACAGAACGCTATCTGTAACTGTATGTGGTCTTATGATTTTATTAAAATGTTTGAACAAAATTGTATAAAACATATTAATACATAATTGTTCACAAATATAATAAAAAGCTGTTGTCTAACTTATTATTTAGAAATCCTTCTCATCTCTTCCACATGGAAAGTAACATACAGGTTTGAAATGAGAGAGTAAATAATGGCAGAATTGTCATTTTTGTCTGTCTAAATTGTTTGTTCTGTCAAATTGTTTTTAGACTTTATTCTTGATTGGTTCGATCGTAAACTAAGCTCTTTATTTCATCCTGTCCTGTGATATTGCAGCACTGAAAAGGTTATAAATTACAACAATATCAAAAAACTAAAATATCTCCTGATAGGTCAGAGATTCAGCAGTGGCTTTCAGCAACGCCTCACATGAGCAAAAATCCTTTAATACATACCATTAATCTCTCCATAAGTGTAAATGTGATCTAATAATTTAATTCATTCAAATGTAGTCAATTTTAAATATAAACCATATAACTATTTTAAATTTGCCATATTTGTTTCCTGAATTGAAAAAAGTGAGGATTAAGATCCAAATTGGGTAATTGTCTTTGTAAACAAACTGCAAACTACCTCCATATGGATGTACAATAATTCACCATCTACATTCAATCTCTGATTATATTCCCGAGCTTGTTGGAAGATTGCTCTCACCCCTATTTCTAGGATATCCATAATTGATTTCAATCTGGTCCAAATATATTTCTATTTCCGAATAATTTTGCAGCACATTGCTTTTTGATTGGCTGTCTAGTCAGCATCCCTGTATCGAACATCACACCTAATCCACACAATATTGAATCATAAATATTGAAACCAGCTTTAGAGATTAACTGAGTAAAAGTAATGATACTAGTATCGTACCAACATTTCTCAGTAGTGTTGCAGACATTTTTTACTTCCACAATACTTATTGCAGAGCAATCCAATTTATTGTTGAGAATCAGTCACAGTGAATTTGAAATGGTCTTTATCTTATACACAAGATCGAACATCTGGTTTAACATTTATTGTTCTCACTCTGATCTGAGTTTGGAAAGTCTCGTTCATGCTAATGAATTTGATGTTTCTGTCACAGTTTATTTTAAAGTCCAATTCTCACTATTAACAATCCATTAACTGTGACTTTTATCTCAATAAATTCCTAATTTGCTGCTTATTAATAGTTATTTATTGTAAGGAGGTAATAAGCCACTAGTAGTTAGTGATAATTGGTACTTAAAGTGAAATGTTACCATTCTTTCATATGAATCATTTGGATAGAAAGGCAAACACAAAAAAAGTGATTTGATTCCATATACTACATACTTTTTGTTGTACTTATTTACCAGTTTAATCTAACATGATTGTAATTGAGAATAAATTAGAAATTTAACCAGTCATGGCCATCACAATCTCCAGACTGGAACCCCACTGAAAACCACAGGACTGTAAGCAAGAGGGTCACAAGCCATTAAGTGAAGTCAAGCTGGTTGAATTTTTCACCAGGAGTGACAATGTCACCTGATAGCAATGTGACCGACTGATAGAGAGCATGTCAAGATGCAGGGTTCTTCCACCAAATTCTCATTTCTAAACTAATCTAAAAAATAAATATATACAATAAAAATATTTTTTTTATATTAGTTAATGTATTAGTGCTGCTATTGTATATATGCAATATAGCCAGTAACACACTCATTTTTAATTTTGTTTATATAATTTGCAAGGATTAAAATTTACATATGTAGTTTCAACAAGCAGATGCATTTAGACCTGTCCAGCAATCAGATTTATATCAGTCTTAAATGTGTTTTGAGGGCATTTACACCTGCACTTTTCTTGATCACATAGCTATCAAATCAGTGTTCAAGGTTTTTATTATTAAGGGGAAAAGGCAAGGCAAGGCAAGTTTATTTATATAGCACATTTCATACACAATGGTAATTCAAAGTGCTCTACATAAACCGGAATAAAAGAGATAAGAAAATAGTATAAGAAAATAAAAACAAATAATAAAAGTGATTAAAAACAGATAAAAACATATTAAAATGTGCTTAAACAGGTTTTAAAAGAATGAAAAAGAAAAGAAAGAAAAAAAAATCCAAATGGACTTGCTGGTGTGCTTTGGATCATTGTCCTGCAGCAGAAACCAAGTTCACTTCAGCTTGAGGTCACTAACAAATGTTTGGACCTTCTCCTTCAGGATATTTTGGTACACAGCAGAATTCATGGTTCCATTTATCACAGCAAGTCTTCCAGGTCCTGAAGTAGCAAAACAGCCCCAGACCATCAAACTACCACCATCACATTTTACTGTTGGTATGGTGTACTTTTTCTGAAATGCAGTGTTATTTTTACACCCCACATAATGGGACACACACACTTTCCAAAAAGTTAAACTTTTGTCTCAGCAGTACACAGTATTTTCCCCACAGTCTTGAGGATCATCAAGATATTTTCTGGCAAAACTTATACAAGCCTTTGTGTTCTTTTTGCTAAGCAGTGGTTTTCATCTGGTTTTAACATTCATTAATGTGTGACAAACATGCAAAACAAATGATATATATATATATATATACATATAT
>CAIGQV010000641.1:18384498-18395098 GCA_903798115.1 Danio jaintianensis
GAGGACAGAAAATTAACACGTTCCTTCACTCACTGTACACCAGCTGAAGGATGCAAAATAAAACACATTAATCAGAATCAGAATCAGAATCGGTTTTATTGCCAAGTGTGCTTACACACACAAGGAATTTGTTTTAGCTACAGAAGCTTTCAGTGTACATAAAGTGACAACACAAAATAAATATGAGAAAAAAAATAAAATATGACAAACATTAAACAGAGATGCAGTTAGACAATAGAGCTCTGGATGATGAATTGTTTGTACAGATTTGTTTTAAATATACAAGTTATACAAGTTATGAGGTGCTGTGTACAAATGCGTATGGAGAAAGTATTGCATTGTATATTGTTATAAGGTGCTGTGTACAAGTGCGTATGAAAAGGTATTGCACATGTTTATTGCACTGTAGGGGAATAATTAGCTGTTCATGAGGTAGATGGCCTGAGGAAAGAAACTTTTCCTGTGTCTGGCTGTTTTTGTGCTCGGTGCTCTTTAGCGCCGACCAGACGGTAACAGTTCGAACAGAAAGTGTGGTGGGTGTGAAGGGTCCAGAGTGATTTTGCAAGTCCTTTTACTCACTTGAAGTGTAGGAAGGGTAGTGCCAGTGATTCGTTCAGCAGTCCGGACTATTCGCTGTAGCCTACGGAGGTCGGTTTTGGCAGCTGAGCCGAACCAGACGGTGATTGAAGTGCAGAGGATGGGTTGGATGACAGCTGAGTAGAACTGTACGAGTAGCTCCTGTGGCAGGTTGAACTTCCTCAGCTGACGAAGGAAGTTCAGTCTCTGCTGGGCTTTCTTCACAATAGAGTCTATGTGAATGTCCCTCTTCAGATCCTGAGAGATGGTGGTGCCCAGGAACCTGAATGACTCTACTGCAGCCACAGTGCTGTTCATGATGATGAGTGGGGGGAGAGCAGGGGGGTTTCTATCATCCACTATCATCTCCACCGTTTTGAGCGTGTTCAGCTCCAGGTTGTTGCATCTGCACCATAGAGCCAGCCGCTCCACCTCCTGTCTGTATGCAGACTCATCACCGTTCCGGATGAGGTCGATAACAGTAGTGTCGTCAGCAAACTTCAAGAGTTTAATGGAGGGGTATTTTGCAGTGCAGTCATTGGTATACAGGGAGAAGAGCAGTGGGGAGAGAACACATCCCTGGGGGGCACCGGTGCTGATGGTGCGGCTGTCGGATGTGATTTTGCCCACTCTGACTAGCTGTTGTCTGTCTGTCAGAAAGCTGGTGATCCATTGACAGACAGAGCTAGGAACAGAGAGCTGGGTCAGTTTGTACTCGAGCAATGATGGGACGATGGTGTTGAAGGCAGAACTGAAGTCCACGAATAGAATCCTTGCATAGTTCCCTGGTTTGTCCAGATGTTGTAGGGTATAATGCAGTCCCATGTTGACTGCATCATCCACAGACCGGTTTGCTCTATAGGCAAACTGCAGGGGGTCTAGCAAAGGTCCAGTGATGTCCTTCAGATATGCTAGCACCAGTCTTTCAAATGACTTCATGGCCACAGATGTTAAGGCAACAGGTCTGTAGTCATTGAGTCCTGTGATCTTTGGCTTCTTCTGGATTGGGATGATGGTGGAGCATTTGAAGCAGGATGGAACTTTGCGCTGTTCCAATGATCTGTTGAAGATCTGTAAGAAAATGGGAGCCAGCTGGTCAGCGCAGGTTCTCAGACAGGCTGGTGAAACACCATCTGGGCCAGGTGCTTTCCTTCTCTTCTGTTTCCTGAAGATCTGACGCACATTATCCTGGAGGTGGCTGGAGGTGTTGATGGCTGTGTAGATAGATCATCAGGGTGGGTGTGGGGTGTCTGGTCGGGGGTCTCAAATCTACAGTAGAACATATTCAGCTCGTTTGCAAATTGTTTATTGCCATCAATGCTGGGGGATGGTGTCTTGTAGTTTGTGATGTCTTTCAGGCCTTTCCACACTGATGCCGGGTCGTTGGCAGAAAACTGGTTTTCCAGCTTTTTGGCATAGCTCTTCTTAGCCACACCAATCTCCTTTGTCAGTGTGTTCCTTGCCTGATTGTACAAGATCCTGTCCCCACTCCTGTAGGCATCCTCTTTGGCCTGACGAAGCTGTCTAAGTTTAGGTGTGAACCATGGTTTATCATTGTTAAATGATAGGTAGGTCCTGGTAGGGATGCATAGCTCCTCACAGAAACTGATGTATGATGTTACGGTATCTGTGAGTTCGTCGAGGTCGGTGGCTGCAGCTTCAAAAACACTCCAGTCAGTGCATTCAAAACAGGCTTGTAAGACCTGTTCTGTGTTGTTGGTCCATCTCTTAACAGTCCTTAATACTGGCTTAGTAGTTTTAAGTTTTTGTCTGTAAGTTGGTATAAGATGAACCAGGCAGTGGTCGGAGAGTCCTAGAGCTGCTCTGGCGATGGAACGATATGCATCCTTTATTGTGGTGTAGCAATGGTCCAAAATATTATTGTCTCTGGCGGGGCATGTAATGTGCTGTTTGAATTTAGGCAGCTCGTGTGTGAGTTTCGCCTGATTAAAGTCACAGAGAATGTCCGAGTCCGAGGTGTTGTTGTTCTGTCTCTGTGATCAGATCAGCCAGCTGTTGCAGTGCAGTACTCACGTGTGCTTTTGGTGGAATATAAACACAGATGAGAATGAACGAGGAAAACTCCCGCGGCGAGTAGAACGGCTTACAGTTAATGAAAAGCACTTCTACGTCAGGACAGCACATCTTCTTTAACACAGTTACATCCGTACACCACCTTCTGTTGATGTAAAAGCATGTCCCACCACCGCGCTTTTTGTCCGTTGACTCCGTATCGCAGTCCGCTCTGTACAGCTGAAAATCCGGTAGGTGTAACGCGCTGTCCGGAATGGCTTCGTTCAGCCAGGTTTCTGTGAAACACAGAGCAGCAGAGTTGGTAAAGTTGTTGTTTCTGCGTGCGAGCAGAAGTAGTTCGTCCATTTTGTTAGGAAGAGAGCGGAGATTCGCCAGATGGATGCTAGGCAGCGCCGTTCTGAAGCCACGCTGTCTGAGCCTGACGAGCGCGCCGGCTCGCTTCCCACGCCTGCGCGTCCTGTAGCGTTTCACTAGTGCAGCTGCTCCGCAGACAACAATGTTAAGCAAAACGCCAGAGAAATCAAAAACCGGTTGGTGATTAATTGGAGTGTACTGCCGAATGTTCAGCAGCTCGTCCCTGGTATAACTGATCTCGTATGATAAACATAAAACAGGACAAACGAACAAAAACAGTGCAAAAACTGGAGAGCTCCACACCGAGGCGGCCAGCCGCGGCGCCATCTTATGACGATAGTAATACAGTCCTCTTTAAAACCAACTGCAATTTTTATATACATATTTGTTTTTAAACATTATTTCTGACATTACAACAAGGCTCATACACATACTACACTTAATGACAGGTACACTGACTCAATCTACCACAATTTATCCAAGAGAACACATAATAACTTCGAAAAACACTCGCGAAAATTTGGCGCGCGGGCGGCAACTTGAAACAAACATGTGCGTTAATAAAACACTGAATTCACATTAAAAAATGCAAACAGATAAAACTAACCCAACTGTTTCAATTTCGTAACACCTTTATGACCAAAACTTGCATAAAATTCCCAAAAATAAACTACATTTTTACTGGTAATTGCAGAGCACTGCAAAAACACACCTGACTCTCTCCAGTCACATGCTGTTCTGAGAGACCAGGCGCGACGGTCCATTAGCAATGACGTCACTCACTCGAAACTCCTAAATATCTTTAAATATTAATGATAAATCAAAATACACATTTTTTCCTTGCTCTGCAAGATAAACAAATAAAATGAGATGCTCAAAAATAAATATATATTTATGTATAAAGAATCACTTGGCCAATGAAAATCATTCATAAAGCATTTAAATTTTTTAAACACAAATCAAAAGTTTGCTGGAACTGAAACAAAAATAAAACTCACCACACTACACCAGTACTGGGAAACATCCATACACACTCATTCACACACATACACTACGGTCAATTTAGTTTATTCAATTCACATATACCGCATGTCTTTGGACTGCGATGGAAAACGGAGCACCTAGAGGAAACCCACGGGAACACGGGGAGAACATGCAAACTCCACACAGAAATGCCAACTGGCCCAGCCAGGACTCGAACCAGGAACCTTCTTGCTGTGAGTCGACAGTGCTAACCACTGAGCCACCATGTTGCAACAAATGAATTATTCACCTAAAAAAATAACAATGTGCGCTAGCAAAATAAACATAGTCAATTTTAATTTCACACAAAAGCATTTTTAATGCCTTTGTGAACTCAAATAACCATGGGTCTTCCGTGGAGCACAAAAGGAGAATAAGCAGAAAGTTCACTCTGCTCATTTACTTAAAATGAAATAAAATTATCATAGATTGTGAAGCTTCTATAATGGCTTCTATGAGATGTATGGAAATAAGGGCATTTTATACATATTTTATGCACTTTGAAAATTTGACAACAATGTCATCAACCCAGGCTCATTCTGAAAACGTACCGCTATATACATATCTGGAGAGTGCCAAATACGTCCCAGGAGGTATGTTTTTTTTTCAGTTTTTGTACTCGCGTAAATCCACCAGAGGCTGCTGTCGACTGACTGAATGACTGACCAACCCTCCTCCTTCCCTAAACCCAACCAATAGTGTTTTCAAAAGCACTGATGGACCCGCCCACCCACTTCCCTAAACCCAACCGACAGTTTTAAGAAGCAATCCAGAAAAAGAAAATCTCTCGCCTGATTATTACCACATTTTCAGATATTACCACATTCTCACCCTGTTATTTACTTGTTTATTTTATTTTTTGCCTTCTGTTTTTGTCTTACCCCGTCGTTGTGGTCAACTCCTCTCTGCGTCTCAGGTCCGCTGACGTACATGCCAAGCTACTGGTCAAACTGGTAACAGCGGGAAAGCTGTCCATAAGGTGGTAAGTGGTCACCTGGTAAGCGCAAAAAGGAAAGGCGTCATACCACCGAAATGCAGCCATACGTACTTCTGGCTACTTAATTTGCAATCTCCAGAAATTTATATAGGGCTACGTTCTCAGAATGAGCATATGTTGAATGTCATATTGGTGACCAGAAAATATTATTATAACAACAAACATGAGGTTGTGAAAATGGTGACATTATTCACATTCATATAGTATTTGTATCAGGAGGCCTTTCTGTGTAGAATTTGCATGTTCTCCGCATAGGTTTCCTCTGGGTTCTCTGGTTTCCCACACAGTTCACAGACATGCAGTATAGGTGAATTGGATAAATTAAATGCATGGGTGAATGCATGGGTGTTTCTCAACACTGATGGTTGTACTGTCAGTGCTGGGTTGCGGCTGGAAGGCCATCCACTGTGTAAATCAATTGCCAAAGTAATTGGCGGATTGTACCACTGTGGCAACTCCTGATAAAGCAGGAAATAAGCCGAAGGTAAGTGAGCGAGTAATTATTGGAGATTAATTGATCACAATTCACCTTCATTGAATGGAAAAGAGAAACATGAACATTCTGCAAAATATCTGTTAAACATGTAGCTGCAATCTTATTAGCCTTGATTTGTTTTGTTTAAGAAATATCAAAAACTAATTGTGGCACATCAAAGGTTTTTGATGAACATATACATTTTTACAAAAGTCCTAACAACTAAATACTGCCTGATTCATTCATTCATTCATTATAAACAACAGTATTGTATTTACATAAACGTTCACTGATTACATTCTACAGTAATGCTAATTTGAAGCAAAGTCAACACGAGAACGATGGCTTCTCACGCGACCCCATTTATGTTGTCTGACTGCATCAGACTTCTCTTGGGAAGAGCCTGCAGGCTTCCTGTACTTCTGACATACAGCAGCCATATGAAACGCTCACCAGGAATAAAATCTGGAGCCACAGCCTCAAAGGATTCCTCACAGAATACATTACTGAAAAATAAAACTGACTGTTCAAAGTATTACCAATGTCAGGTAAGAAATTAATAAGCCTCAGAAGCGCAGCATTTGAAGATGGTTTCAAGGTAGCAATGTTTCTTTCATTTGATACTTTCCTTCATTTCAAATGCTCCGCTGCATATTAAGAACGAGACGTCAAGGAGATCGATGGACCACGTTTGCATCCAACCAAATTTCAACAAAACAGGCATCTCGCTTTTAACTCCACAAAAGAATATCAAATATAGAAACAATCAAATATAAGAAACAAAGGGGTAACAAAAGCCACTTTAATATACTGCCTGTAAATGTTAGATTATATTTACTCTGTGACTATGAGAAACAAAGGGGGAACAAACACCACTTTAACATAAACCTGAAAACGGTAATAGTTGTAATTATAGTGAAAATGTTTGCCCACTTTTTCATATATTTTATTTATTTTTTCATTTTGCTTTCTTGTCTTGCTTATTTCAATTTCGCTTAACTGTCAAATATTCTCTATGATTTGTTACAAAACCCAGTTATACAGAAGCTGGTAACCATTAACAACACATGCGCACTAATATTCATGAAATAATGTTTGACTAATGCACAGACAATTATTAGTTAATGTACAGTATCACTCTTGAAGAACTAAACCATTTATTATTGATCACTGAATCAGCACCAAACAAACATTCTATATGATTTATTGATTAAGTAATTAATAAAGTGTTATATTAAATTCATAATGAGTTCATTTGTAATATATTAATTCCCTATTTATATTAACTGTAAATTACACAATAGTCAAAGCTATGTACTTCATCTTCTAGCTAATGATTTGCAAAAGGATCATTATGTAATGACTTGTTGAGGCACGGGACTGTTAACTGATTGTTAAGTGATATGCCCTTGAGGTTATGGCTTTTGAATTAGTTAGATACCTTTGCAAATCATTAGCTAATGATTAATTAAAGCAGACAACAAAAGTTTCGACCCATTGTGGTAATTAACACATACATTTACATTATTAGTTAATACTATATGTTATTAGGGAATTAGTAATTATGGCACATACAAGTATCAAGAGTTATTCAAGTATTACCTCGAGGAAAAGTTCACCCCAAAAAAAAAAATTCTCATAATTTACTCCACCTCAAGCCATCCTCTGTTTTTTATTTTATTATTATTATTATTATTTTTTTTTTAAGTAGTTTTACATTTTATTCTGGCTCTTCCATGCTTTTTTGATGCTTCCTAAAGTGCATAAATCCATAGTTTGTCTTAAACGTTTATCTTATGAAGTTTTTGTAACATAATTATTTGTCATCTTTAAATTATAAACTCCAATCACTGACTTCCGGTAGCAATCGAAAGTACATTACATGCGACGGATGTATATAACGTAGACCTATGACACTTGATGCAAGTAGGGTAGACACATGTACACAGCATTGTAAGAGTAATAGACTGGTATACAGTAACGCAAAAAACAACTAGTATTCTTTCTTGTTGTTTCCATTTGTGCATTCAGCTGCAACCAGAATTCAGTGATTGGAGTTTATTATTTAAAAATGTTAAATATTTTTGTTATAAAAACGCATCAATCTGATTCATAAGGCATGTGTTAACCACATGGCGGTTTATGGGTTAGTTTGATGACAAATTTATGTGCTTTTGGAAGTTTCAAAATAAAGCCACTATCCAACACAATTATACAGCATGGAAGAGGCAGGATAAAGTTTAAAACTACTCTGACTTGTGTTCATCTGACAGAAAAAAAGTTATATACACAGGGCTTGAGGGTCAGGAAATTATGGGGTAATTATCATTTTTGGGGTGATCTATTTGTTTAATCTATAATCATATAGAATGTCCATTTGTTGCTGATGCATATATCCTTAATAAATAGTTTTGTACTTCATGAGGTATACATTAAATCATGATTATCTGTGCATTAGTTAAGCATTATTGAATGCAGATTAGTGCCACCATAATAAAGTGTTAAGTGAAGCCTATATATAAGCACTACAAGTCTTGTGATCTACTGTGTTGCATTTTATTTTCTGAGAAGTTCTGAAAAGATGTAAAGTTGTTTTCAGCTGAATTGCATTTTGATAATAAGTGGCACGCATTCTTGAAATCATAGCAGACTTTAAATTAAAGTGGTGCTTGCTACCCCCTTGTTTCCTCAAACCTTTCATATTGTTCATTCATAATTACATGTACTGTATAGGTACTCTATCACTATTTAATTAAGTTTTCTTACTCTGTCATTTTAGGGCTGTAATCTAAAGTATTACCACAACAAGATCTGAGCACCAGTCCTATAAGACATGAACCTGCAGGGTTTGACTCAGAAATACCCACACGCTCAGCAGGATTTGTGCATAAAAAGTTGAGAATGAAAGAAGGTTGAAAAAGAAGTGTTGGAGAGGTTGTGAACTCCAGAGGCAGGGGGTGATAGAAAGAGAAAGATCATGCCACGTACAACAGGATCGGGCTTAATTTGATGGGTGCTCAGCTCAGCCCTTCTTCTCAAGAGCCGTGAAGGGGTCTCGCGGCAATCCACTGATCATTACAGGAGAGGAGCTGGAGAGGTGGCACTCATACACAGAATATCAATCATCCTTGGATAAATTTGAGCTTCAATGTGTGTCTAAATGGTGGTACATGGTTCTTGAAGCTAAAAATTATTTAAAAATGAATGATAATTCTGATTAGCAAACATGTAATTGGTATCAGGTCAGATCAATAAGGGCTGCAGGATTTAATTTTTATAAACATTTTTTTAAAAAAATCAAATACAAAAACCTCCAAGTATTATCTGAAATTTTTGTCTAAAATGAAAATTTTTCTCAGCCTCTTTGTGTTCAGGTATTCCACTTTTTAAAGAGAATGAAAGTAAACTATTATTTGTCATAAAAGTGAAATTACTAAACCTACAGACAGGAGCCTGAGAATATATATATATATATATATATATATATATATATATATATTCAAAAACAATATTCAAAATAACACAACAAAACTAAACAGAACAAGAAAAGTAACATAAAACGACAGACAAAGTGAGGCTTGAACAGAGGGATATATAGTGAAGACAATTACGATGACGAGGGGGTGGTGACTAAACAAATGTATACTAACAAGGGAAAACTCAGTTAACAGAGCGTGACAAATGAAAACATGGAACTGAACTAAACTAAACACAGGAACAAAACAGGGACCATTACACACACATACACAACAAATTCAATTATATTGATATAATTTCACTTCTGCAAGAAAATACTCTAAACTATAATATTTTTATCTGAAAATTTGTAAAGAGTATCAGTCATTTGTAAAACCCAAATTAATATATTATTCAACACTCCCATCTGTTAATTTCTTCCAGAGCTGAATATACATACCAAGCTGCATTCAGTGTCAGGTCACGCTTTGTTTCCCGCGCGTCCTCCTTGCAGTTCGCTCATCCCTGCAGAGGAAGGGGAAACACCTGGGGTCGATACTCCTGCTCCCATTCCTCTGTTTCTGCCTGGCTGACTCACCTCGTCATAGGCCGTAATTAAAACCACAGGTGGGAGTTGCAACACTCCCGGTCCCCTCCCGGCACAGAGAGGACACCATATGGTTCAAAGGAAGGTTATTTATTCAAAGAAAACAAGGGGTTAAAACTTCAAAAGGAGCAAACTTTTGATCAGACTGAAAGGTGCAGACTGGAACAAAGGGGATCGCTGTCCTTCAAATCATTCTGCAACATAAAGCATGAAATCTGAGTTGATGTCCAGCATAGCCAAGCTGTGGACCGGACTTTTCCTCTTAACACCTTGTGGGATTGTGTTGTTGGATTCGTCCTCCAACAAATACTCTGGTGTAATACCATTCAAGTATAAATAATCAACTTTTTATGCTTTAAAGTAAAATAGGTCCATGACTTGAATTGAAATGGTTACTGACAATGTTTAAAAACAGCTTTAGTTGCTTATTTTTTATGATATAACCTGAAAACTGTATACATTTTAAGGATTCTATGATGAATAGAAACATCATTTATCTAAAATATTCGATGCATTATAACTGTATTGACTGTCACTTAAGTGAATTTATTGCACCCTTGCTCAATAAATTAATTAATAAAATGTAAAAAAAAATAATAATTATACGATTGGGCTGCTGAATGCTTGATTATGATTTTGGGTTTAGTGAACCTTCTAAGGCAGGGGTGTCCAAACTCGGTGCTGGGGGGCCACTGTCTTGCAGAGTTTAGCCCCAGCTTGCCTATGCCTAACCTGGAAGCTTATAGTATGACTAGAAAGACCTTAATTAGCTGGCTCAGGTGTGTTTAATTGGAGCTGGAGTTAGGTACTACAGGACCTAGTTTGAACACCCCTGTTCTAAAGTGTGTAATTGTTCCAGCAGCTGTTCCTAAACCTGGCTCTCATTGTGCAAATTTTAATAATCTTAAATGATTGTAGCATGTCAGGATGCACGAACATGGCTCCCATGTCACACTGTAAGATCTCAGCTGTCATAATGTCAGACTGAACATCAAGGAAGACGCACCAAACATGGAAGAAAACTTACCAGATATCTATGCGTTATTGATGTGCTTGCTATTGTGTTTTTTTTACAGTA
>CAIGQV010000641.1:18428003-18475375 GCA_903798115.1 Danio jaintianensis
GTATTATAGTATTGTTTATAATAGTAACCAAAACACAATATTAGCTCTTAACAAATTGAATAACATCAAAATAACACAATATTAATTTACCTTAGTAGTGATACTACCATAAAACCCTGTGAGGAAAGAGAAGTGTTATTAGTGAGTGTAAATAAGATTGAGGTCATTATATAAGTGTGAAAAAAATAGAACTTGTTTTATTTATTTATTTATTTATTTATTTTATTTTATAATTCTGTGGAATTTTTACAATACAATCTTTTATTATTCTTACCTTACCTCTGTGTCAGAGTCCTTCACTGTTGTCGTATCATCTCTCTCTTTGGAGGAATTTAGACTTCTGAACTTACTGGTCCATTGAAAAAGACAAAACCTTACAATACATTTGTGTGTCGTGGGTTACACTAGACATCATGCTGAGATCTAAAAATCAAAAACAAACAAGAAATAAAATGATTGGGTAACACTTTGTGAAGTTTATTCATAAACTAATTTCGAGAGGAGCACGTGCTTATGATTGATAACAGCTGGTCCGCATTAGCTAATGCATGTTCCACCAATCAGATGATTCCTAAACCACTATAAATAACCAGAGTATTTTACCTTAGCCATCTTCATCTTGAAGAATGCTTCCCGCTACAAAACGCTCCAGCATTGCATCATTTAACCTATCGATACGGAAGAACCAACAACAACTCCAGCCAAAGCCCCGCTCTCCCCGAGACTCCAGCTGCAGCCTCGCCAGCAATCGACCCCTAGCTCCCGCAGGACACCCGCCGGCCACCAGCTCTTCTACTTCAAAATACCTCACCAACGCATCCGCCGTGTCTTCAACCCAATTCTTCAGCAAGATCACAGTCCACAAACTTCGACTAAACACTCAAAACGCCGGC
Source organism: Danio jaintianensis (assembly GCA_903798115.1). NCBI lineage: Eukaryota > Metazoa > Chordata > Actinopteri > Cypriniformes > Danionidae > Danio > Danio jaintianensis. The sequence goes on from CAIGQV010000641.1 coordinate 18,428,897, forward strand.
ATCCACGATTCCAAACCATCGCAACGAAGCCGAAATCTCTCCCCTACCGTTTCACTCGCGGTACATAGCAAGATTTAAGGAGAAACCTCGCCAAAAATAACGACTCTCCAACAAAGACTAAACATGTTTATATATCTCTCGATGGCCGAGTCCCGCGTTACCAGAATGACATTAGCGTCACCTGTCGAACTGGCTATAACCAAAAGATGATAATAACCACCAAAGAACTCACCTCTCAAGCCTCCCGTCTGTCCACAGATCCATAACATCCCAACAGCACGGAGTAATTCGACTGCACAGGGTCCAGGCAATCTTATTGCCTATAATATTACTCCACAACCCATTTATACGTCAACAAACAGCCACGGAAAGCACTGCTATCACTCAACGAGCCACTGGAGCGCGTTCAATAGAGTAGCGTCTTCAGATGTAAACATACTCGTCACAAAATGGCCGCCGACCTTCTGATTGACAGTTCATTGAACCAATAGCTGTAAGGAGAAGTGCCTTCTCTCTTGACAGTTTGAATGACCCAGCTGCAAAAGACTTGTAAAATGACTTTGGCCAGATATGCTTGTGATTCTAACCAGTTTAAGATTGCAAGGGTGATGCCATTTAAGCATGGTTTATATTAAATAGCGTCACCATTTTTAAAGTTCTTGGTTCAACAACGGCAGTTAATTGAATTTTTTTTGTTTAAATTAAAAAAAATAATAATAATTTATAATTAACTTCTTCTGAAAGATTCATTGGCAGCTAGCAAAACACCAAGTATAGAAATCCAATCATAATGCCATAGTGACTCTTATGTCCATACACAAAAGAGTCACGAGCCACAAGTGTCATAAGCAAGTTTACAATGGCAAGTCGGTTCGGACATGGAAACGGTAAAGCAACAAACTTGTCGCTTGACTGCTATGACTAGGAGGAGGACGTTTCTGACAAATGGAGTAATGTTTCATCCATTGACTGGGTCGTAGACACATTTGCATTTTAAGCAAATGTCATTATCACTAAGGGGTTTAAACTCCACTCCACTATCACTTCGCCTACACAGTCTTCAAGAGGTACTCTCAGGACCACTAGCCAAGCCACGCCCCATATCCACAGCTCTCCTTCTATCCGCCATCCTGCGGGGGGGATGAATGCCCACCTCTACCATTCTTGCACATTGCGACAACAAAGCTATACCATGCATTAACAAAAGGCGCTTCCATTTGCTCTTGCCCTTATTAAGACGCCTTGCATGGATATCAGCTAAAACAATTCATTATGTCTGCTGTACATGTACCTTGTTGTAAAAAAATCACATTTCTGATTCTCTCTTGTTTCTCATTTCAGAGATCGTGGCAGCCAGCTCCAGAAGCTGACCATCATCCACACTTGTCCCTCATTATTTAGGAATGATACTTAGAAATGTTAAACCTCCCCCTACATCACTTCCGCATAACTCCCACATCCCTCACTTTACAGTCAGTTGCCCCAGAACCCTTCAGTTATACCTCCTTCATGAAGTTTATTCAAACACTTCCACTCCCTTTACCAAACACTTTTCCCAGATTTTCCGTCCTCTATCACCAGATCCATCGCACTCCTACACACTTCAAGAAACATTCAAGCCAGCTCAATCACAAGCTACCACAACGGGATTCAATTGTTCCACGGGTCCATTCCCCCCCCCGCCCATCCCCCCCCCCATTCTAGACAACCCATCTAAACTAATACCTAACCCCATAATCCACCCCACCATACCTGATTTAACTTTGCAGGATAAGGAAACTCTATCTTTCCTTATCAAGCAAACAGATCTATTACGCATAGGACATTCTTTATACATTTGACATCCCCTCCCCCACACACCCATTCCAAACCCGCTTAGCATTCCACCTCAGGGATGCCAGGTGATCCCTCCAGCCGACTTCCACCCACATGAGTTTCTAGGCACCCCACAATCTCAGATCTAACTTTGCCGGATAGAGAAAACATTTCTTTCTTTATCAGCAGAGTAAAACCGATTATATTCGTAACGGCCACTTCATTTACATTTTTAACCTCCCCTCCCCCACACACCAAACCCTATTAGCATTCCTACAGCTTAGGAATTCATAAGACCCCAACCCTTCCTCCCCACTATTTACTGATGACGCTAACCGTCCAGTAACTCGTTTTTGGTTCCAAAAACACCTAAAAGAAATACTATGCATATCCGGCTCCCCCCCGAATCATTCTCCAGCCATTCCTTTAGAATTGGAGCCGCCACTACAGCAGCACACAACGGGCTCTCCCAATACCAAATACAGGCCCTTGGCCGCCTTCAAAACCTACATTCGACTCAGTCGATATCATCTCTAGGAAGCCCAGCTGTCTCTCACCAGACGACATCCACCATCCAGGGCACAAGGGCACGAGCATGACTCTGCCATTTCCCTTTTTTTTCCCTCTTCTTCTTCTTCTTAGCGCGAGCTATACTCCGCCTCGAGGCTCCACTCTCCCGAGTGCCCCCGAGGCCCCACCCCTACACAAGTCTGCCACCACCCCCCGCAGGCCATTAGCAAATCCTGCACTTCTTTGCTCCTTCCTGTGTTAGATCCTCCGCATCTCCTTTCTCTCCTTCCAGCGTCAAGTTTCTCCGCATCTCTTTCCCTTCCTTCCAGCGTCGATTGCTTCCGCTCTTTCCTCCATCCCCTTCCAGCTCCCCGCAACCCCACACCTCTAACTCCCTACCCCCTTTCCAGCGTCGATTTATTCCGCTACTTTTCCTTCCTTCAGCGTTGAGTTACTCCGCTACTCTCCTTTTTCCTAGCGTGAGTTCTTCCGCTACTCTTTTCTTTCTTCCGCATAAGCCATCACTCCCCAAGCTCTGATTCCCCCGGAGTCTCCCCGAGCTAGGACTCCCCCTGAGTCCCGCCCAGCCCACCTCCCACAGGAGTCTCCACCGCCCACTCCCTGTCCCAGACTCCTGTAGGAGGCCAAGTCACAGCTCTAACTCCCACGGAGTCGCCCCAGAGCTCTGACTCCCCCGGAGTCAATCACACAGCCCCACCCGCCCAGGCCTTTATATCCTTCTTGTTTACTTTTTCTAGCGTCGAGTTCCTCCGCATCTCCTGTCCTATATTTCCTAGCTTCGAGTTCCTCTGCATCTCCTTCCCTTCCTTCTAGCGTCGAACGCTTCCGCTCTTTCCTCCACCCCCCCTCCTTCCCATCTATAACTCCCACCCCCCTTCTAGCGTCGATTTACTCCGCTACTTTTCTTTTTTCAGCGTCGATTCATTCCGCTACCTTCCTCTTCCTAGCATCGAACTCATTCCGCTACTCTTTCTTTCTTCGCATAAGCCATCCCTCCTCAAAAACTCGGACTCCCACGGAGTCTCCCCGAGTTTAACTCCCTCCGGAGTTACGCCCCCCCCCTGCCCCACTTCACCCCTCTCACCTGCAGGAGCCCTCACCACCCAAAACCTACCCCGACTCCCGCAGGAGCCCCCCCAGAGTCCGACTCCCACGGAGCCAATCACAGCCCCTCCCAAGCCCATACTCAGACTCTCCAAGAGCCTGTTCCCAACTTCGCTCCAGCAGCAGCCTCTCTTCTCTCCATCAATTTTATACCCAGCAGCCGGGTATAGCATTGATCTCGCCTTTTGGGGGGTTTCTTCAATAAGCGGCTGCTGTCCCGAGCTAAAGGCATTTTGGGGAGTTCTCGAGACCTACCTGAACTCAAACTCCCCTCTCACCCTGCAACGGGAGGGAGCCCCGGGCTGGAGGATCTTATGAGCTCAGGGCTTTCTCCCGGGACAGCATGCCAAACACGCTTTATAATTAATCATCAGCTAAGGGCGAACTCTTGAAGTGAAGTTTATTCATAAACTAATTTCGAGAGGAGCACGTGCTTATGATTGATAACAGCTGGTCCGCATTAGCTAATGCATGTTCCGCCAATCAAATGATTCCTAAACCACTATAAATAACCAGAGTATTTTCCCTTAGCCATCTTCGTCTTGAAGAATCCCCCCTTCCACCCCTACTCCTCCCCTTTTCTTGAAAGGGCAGCACGGAGGCCCAGTGGCTAGCACTGTTGCCTCACAGCAAGAATGTCACTTGCCCAAGCCCTTACCTTGCCAAGTTGACATTTCTGTGCGGAGTTTGCATGTCCTCCCCGTGTTTTGCGTGGGTTTTCCCCGGGGTCTCCGGTTTCCTCCCACAGACCAAAAACATGTAACATTAAGTAAATTGACCAACCAAATCGACACCATAGACGAGCGATTAATTCAGCTATTCTCTCCATAATTATTTATATTCGAATCCACCTTCACAAGCAGGGGAGTTCTCGAGACCTACCTGAACTCAAACTCCCCTCTCGCCCTGCAACGGGAGGGAGCCCCGGGCTCGAGTATCTTATGAGCTCAAGGCTCTCTCCCGGGACAGCATGCCAAACACGCTTTATAATCAATCATCAGCTAAGGGCGAACTCTTGAAACTTAAATTGGGTGTTCATAAGACTTTCATGAAACCTTGTCATTTGCTCAGTTAAATCATTTTAAATGCAAAATATGACTTTTTGTTTGTTTGCTATGACATATTGAAATACCGGTCTTTATCTTTGTCATGACAACTTGACATTACCAAGACAACAAAACTCGTCATAGATCTTTCATAAACATCATTGTCATGAGGCCATTATAATTGTGTCATCACTTGGAAATGTCATTTCTAAAGCTTTGGGACTGCAGCGAATCACAGTGAGAGCCATTATATACAAATGCCCTTAGGTTAAGGAAATATTTTGCACTATTATTATTATTTTTTAACTATTAGTGAAATGCAAAACCACATGTTACTGATTAAATTAAAGAAGTCAACATAATTATCTTAATTAAATAAATAATAATAATAATAAAACACATTACTAACTAAATGCCATAGTTTGAGGATCAAAACACTTTTGATCCTCAACACTATACACTATAACACTTGCTGATTTTGAACATTGCCAGCCACAACCAGTCTGTATACATAACTATCAACCAAAGAAAAAAAACAACAACAACCATAAATCACTGTCCTTCTGTCATGCTTTTGTGGAATTGCTTGTGTCCATGTTCTTTATAACGTCCAGTGAGTAAATGGTTTTCTTTTTATTTGGACATTTATATGTGCAGGTCTTCCTCAAGTTGTCGTTGGGCTCATTTTTTCAGCACTCGGCCCCCAGTGAACTTGACCTGCTGGCCCTTCTCTGGCTCCTAGTCGGCTCGCCAACAATCTCCTCTTATTGAACTCAATACTGCAGCTCTTCAGACAGCCAGAGTAAACCAGACTCAATTGGCCATCAATATTTCATCAGAACAGACTCAATATCTGCTGCAGTATTTTTAGATCAAGAAAACACTGGTGTGGTGACAAACTGATAACCTAATAGAGTGTTTTTACTGGCGCGATTAACTGCAACCCTGCATAATAGCAGCATCTTGTCTACATGCTGGACTTTAGAGATGAATAGTCGTTTTCAAACTAACTAATATGAGGGAAATTACTTTTAATGAGTGGAGAATTCAAATATTAATGAGTCAGTTGATTTTGAATGCACTCTTTATTGCAGGATTACATATTTGTGCTTTTCATCAAATGCAGCGTAATAAATAAAATGTGACTGTGGCACATTTTATTAAGTTATGAAGGCATTATTATTTGATGTAAAATCTGAATGCAGGCACGCAATATCAGTCAAATGTTTGTACGCAGGTCATTTATGTTTATTATGCAGTTTCAGAACTAAAGGTTTTTAAATTGTGCAAATAAATATTGCGATGACATGAAATTCTTTACAAAAGCAAATTAAGTGGGTTGCTATTTAATACATTTATTTATAAACATGGTATTACATTATACATAATATATTAAGATAATATTTAATTATTCTTGCATATTCATTTTGTTTATTACAGAAGACTTTCAGAACTAAAAAGATAATAATAATTGCTTCAATTTAATTTGTAAACAAATATTATATCGATATAAACATTTCTTTTAACAATTCTATTCATTTAATGAATTTATGAAATCCGATATTATTTTGTTATAATAACAATTATTCAATGAAATAACTATTATTTAACTATTATTATATATTATTATATTATATTATAACTATTTAATTATATGCATAATTTTATTAAATGCATTTTTAAAATAAAAATAATAATAATAATAAGTCAAATGTTTGGACACAGATCATTTATGATTTATTATTGGATTTAATTTTATTACATATATAATTAACTGAACTGAACACGCATGGAGTCCAGAGGCTTTTAATAAAACGTTTCATTTTATTAAATGTATCAAAGTAAATTCAACTAAAAATCATCCAATTTAAATGAAAGATGAATAAACTGCAATTAACTATTTAAGTTAAAGTCACTTTTAATGCAATAATAAAATAAGCCAAACGTGCATATGCAATTCATGTAAGTTTTTGTCATCAATTCATAATGACTTTCAAAACTAAAAGTAAGACTTCTTTTGTAAATATTGCAAAAATTGATTGCTATTTCATAAATATAATATTCAATTAAACATAATTGAATAATTAATCTGAAGCAATTAAACTCATCTGTACATATCTGTACATGGTAAATGTAAAACTACATGATGGACGGATTGGACAGATTGATTTCCATATAAACCAGTTTTTTTCCAGCAATGTTTTATCACATTTAATGGAAGTGTAAAGTAACTAGTCCAAGAATATTCTAAATAGTCCAAACAAAAATTTTCCTCCCAATTTCAACTATTGCTGAATTACCATTAAAATATTAGCATCCTGAAATCTGAAATAAGCAGAACCATTGCAAAATGAAGAAAGGGTCATTCCGCTGTGGCGACCCCTGATAAATCAGAGACTAAGCCGAAGATAAAATGAATGAATGAGTGGAAATGAAGACTCATTCTTCATACTCATCTCTCTCTTCCACATATCCCACAATCCTCCGCAGAAAAGCCATTCGGGATGTTGAAGTTTTCTGACAGGCGCTTGTTTGCAAACTGAAACCGTTATAAACACCACCAAAAGTGCAGCACCACCACTGTTGTGACAAGCCGTGGCAAATATAACATGACATGACACTCGGGATGTGATAACATGACATTCCCCTTCTGGTCCCAGTGAAATCACCTGATGTGTGGCCGGTAATGAGGCCATGACTGTGACACGCATGTCATACGCACAACAATCAGCTGTCAAAGTCATTCGTCATAATGCGCAGCTGCTGATCGTGTTACTCGTAGATTCTCCACCCCAAATGTCTGAGTCAAAACGCCAGCTCAGGTAGATGTCCTGTAGAAATGACAGCTGAAACAGAGATTATTGACATCGCATTTAAACGCAAGACACTGAATGCTAAGAAGAGAAGGCTTGCTAAAGTCTTTTTTCAGATTTGCCCGATTTATTTTGTATTACAAGTTTTCTCAAATGTTTAAATATTCAAAAATTCTAACGTTTTTACAGAGGGATTTTGGGAATCACCTTTCATCACTTCATAATTCAGAAAACACTGCAAATAGCGAGTATAAAGATTTTCTGAATTGTTTGTAGAATAAAATGTTGTATAGAATTATGAACAAATTCCTCTATAAAACCCCTCAGATTATAAATATAAATAAAAGGTTTGTTCTGCTGAAGTGGAGATTTATGGCTCAGGATGAATTTGAGAAAACAGCCATTAAAACATCTACAGACACACATTGATAAAGTATGACAAAGAAAACACATTAAAGTGTATTTTAGATATTTTCTGTACAAAGCATTTTATGAAAAGCCAAAAAGCCCACAATTTAAAGAGCAACAAGCACAAGAAAAAAAACAATGGTTTTGCCTGCTCTTTGTGTATGTTTAAGATCTGCAAAGTTACAAAGTTTAAAGTTACCTATTTGTCTTAAAGATGCCATAGAATGGTAATTTGGACATAACTAAGCATAGCTGAATAATAAGATTTCAGTACATGAAAGCGGCATACCTTGAGTCTCAAACACCATTGTTTTCTTGTTCTCATGTAAATCCCATGAGTGGAAAATCCTGGTGAAAAATATGCCTGCAAATCCGAACATATCTTGGACTCTGATGATCTACATGGGATCATTAAAATGCACACCCCAGTGCCTAATTGGCCGCAACATTTCCTAGAGAGATTACAACAATTATATTTTCCTTATTATTAAACTTATTTAAGCTTGTAATAAATATAATATGTACTCTTATTTTGAAAACGGGAGAGGCAGGGAGCATAAAAAGGAGAGTGTTGTGGAAGAAAAAGGATTATAAATTTATTCAGTACCACCGAGCAGAGGAATAACGTCTGTTTAAATGTATCTTTTATTAGATTGTAGTGTATAGTGTATATTGTGAAAATTGCCACAAATGTTTGTTATGAGGCAAAGTTTCAGACAAAATGAAATGAAAATCGCCTTTGCTTAATCACCCAGTCCTACATTTTTGGTGCTTAAAACAATACTTTAGCTGTGTGATCTGAATGAGACACAGCATAAACTACCGTTGTTTGCAATGGCACAACTTTTAAAGGTTTACTTCACCCACAAAGGAAAATTAGACTACGATTTACTCACCCACAGAGCATAGGTGTATAGTTGCGTTAGGTGTATAGTTGAAACGAATGCAGGAGCACAGTGAAGAGTGATAAACAAAACACAGTCCTCTCCAGCTGATGGTGCTAAATGCATCAAAAAAGCACCTTGAAAAGAATAAGAAAAAAGACAACACTCTCTCTCTGGAAGTTATGCAAACTGCTTATAAAGTTTTAAATATGGATATTTTTATAGGACTTCTTTTGGACTGCTGAAAAAAATATAGCCAGCCATTATAATTATATATATTTTACAATTACTTTGACCAGATTCAATTGAAAGAAGAAAGTTGTATACAACAAAGATGCCTTGAGGGTGAATAAAATTGATCGACTAATTATAATTTTTGGGTGAATTAACCTTTAAAGTAAAAGAAAAGAGTGAATGGCTAATGAATGTATTTATCTAATGTATGTATTTTGCTTCGGGCTGCACGGTGGCGCAGTGGGTAGCATGTTCGCCTCACAGCAAGAAGGTCGCTGGTTCGAGCCTCGGCTGGGTCAGTTGGCATTTCTGTGTGGAGTTTGCATGTTCTCCCCGTGTTCGCGTGGGTTTTCTCCGGGTGCTCCGGTTTCCCCCACAGTCCAAAGACATGCAGTATAGGTGAATTGGGTAGGCTAAATTGTCCGTAGTGTATGTGTGTGAATGAGTGTGTGTGGATGTTTCCCAGAGATGGGTTGCAGCTGGAAGGGCATCTGCTGCGTAAAACATATGCTGGATAAGTTGGCGGTTCATTCCGCTGTGGCGACCCCAGATTAATAAAGGGATTAAGCCGAAAAGAAAATGAATGAATGAATGTATTTTGCTTCTTGTTCTAACTTCTTATTTAAAATGGGATGAAACAACACAATTCTTGGGCTTTTGTTGAGACTTCCACTTAAGTTTGTTCAGTTAACTTAATCAATTTGTTTTGGGACAACATGAATGAATTGTGTGGAACCTTGCATTTTTTAAAGCGTAAAAACAGCTTTGCAACACTTAAGTATCACACTTCATGCTCTCTGAATGATTCACGTCATCACATTTGCAACACTCACCATCTACATAACTCATAAATGCCGCATTATGCATAATAGTCAGGTATAAAGTCAGGTATGAAGATAAAAAGCTGGTCATCTCATGTTGACTATGTGAGATTTACAGTTTTTCTAATCCCTGACTATCTGAAGCACAACCTGTAAAGGCCGCACCCTCTTCTGAAATTAAAAGTACACACACTTTACCTCACACCTGAAAAGTGGCAAATTGGACACGCTATATATGATTTGCAGGGTTTTTTTGGGGCTGAAACTTAACACAATCTGGGGACACCAGAGACTTATATTATGTGTTGTCAAAATCATACAGTATGGCTCCTTCAAATCTATAAAAGTGTTTTTGTTTCAGAAAAATATCCATTGTTAAAAAAAAACACAATTTCTCCTCTTCTGCATGTAGCTGAGGACAAAGCATGCAGAGTAATTTACCATCACTCAAGAGAAGAAGTCAAGCTTCCATGAGTTATCCCCAGCAGCACCAAGCTCTTGAGTCTTGCATCCATTGTACTTCATATATCAAACTACATCTCAAAGAGAAAACATAATGGCTGCTACTGACAAATCTGTCATGTCTGTCATTACGTTCACCAAATGTCGGAACTGCCACCACCAGCAGAGCAATTGTTTGTTTTGGGAGAATAATGTTTTGGGAGCATTTTGGGAGATTGTTTGGGGAGTATGAAGAGGAAAGGCACAAGAGCTGATTTGATTCTTTCAAGTTTTGCTGTAGGTTTTTCTTATAATAATGTTTGTTTGTTTTTCTTTTATGGTACAAGATTTCAAAAAAACCATTAAAAATACAGCAGCACATGTGGAGTTATTATGGCAATGAACACAATCAAACAATGTACGAATTTCAAAAACATAAAATAGCTCTCTTAAAATGTCAATTTAAATAAATCATAGAGTCATTTATTTGTAAACCAGACAACACTTTTGTACTTTATGATTTTCATTTATTCAGAAAAAGTTCATATGAGACATGTTTGTGATTTTTGCAAATTTCAGCCTGACACAGTTATCATTTTCACAGCCCAGGCACATTGGAAATATATGCCTCAGCCTACATTTCTTTGAAACATAAAATACAATGCTCTGGGTACATTTTCTTGCATGTTTCAGTTGACAAATTCACTACAGAGCACTGTCTACATTTTTGCGAACCTAATATACAATATATGCAACTCAGGCTCATTCTGAAAATGTACCTCTATATACATTTCTGGAGACCACCAAATACGTCCCAGGAGCTAAGTTTTTTTGCCGTTTTGTTTCACCTGCTGTTCTCACATAAGTTCACCAGAGGCCACTGTCGACTGACTGTTTGACTGACTGAACGACTGACTGACTGACCGATCGACTGACCCACCCTTCTCCTACCCCAAACCCAACCAATAGTATTTTCAAAAGCACAGATTGACCCGCCCACCCACTTCCCTAAACCCAACCGACCATTTTAAAAAGCAATTCAGAAAAAGAAAAGCCCTCGCCTGATTTTTACCACGCTTTTCAGATTTTACCACATTCTCACCCTGTTATTTACTTATTTACTTACTATTCACTTATTTTATTTTTTGGATTCTGTTTTTGCCTTACCCACTTTCTGGAACCGTTCCTCACCGGACTCAAACCCCGTCATCGTGGTCAACTCCTCTCTGCGTCTCAAGTCCGCTGACAAGTCAAGCTGGTAAGCGCGAAAAGTAACAGCGTCATACCGCCCTATAGCATTCGTTTTGAAAATCAAATGCAGCTATACGTACTTCTGGCTACATAATTCACGATCTTCAGAAACATACATAGGGCTATGTTTTCAGAATGAGCCTATGTTGATTACATGGGGTACAGCAGATTCACAGTTTACATGTAATTTCCAAGCACAGAAACAGAAAGCAATGTATATGTATATATACATACAACAGTTCTGTCTGGTTCTTGAATCTGATTGGCTGATAGCCGTGCAATATTCTGCCAGTAACAGCACTCGTCCAGCCTCTTAACCCTTCACCCTTTTGTATTACTCCGCCCACATACAGCGGCAAGCAGAGGACACACTACAGTTTGACAAATACTGCTGCTGTTGGACAACATAATGTACTTTTGAGGCTTTTTTAGTCAAGAATGTAGTTGTTTAGATTGCAACTATGCAGTTTATTTATAAGGATAGTGCCTATTTTTAAATATTTTTATATTCTGAGAGACGCGTCGGTGGCCATTAGCCTGTCTTTGAGCAAAGACGGTTGACGATGTTCATCCACAAGATGGCGACAGAGACCGCATAATAAGCCCTAAGAGAGAAACAGCTTAATTTTAAACTACAGCTGATCAAATCATTATTAAACAGGTAAATGACTTTCTACGTCGACCACTCTTTTGTATGTTGTAGTGCTGTCTTTATACCATAGTAACATTGTGATCTCCCGATTGCAACAGAGAAATACTGTAGAAATCTCTGTAGACTGATGGCATTTCATGTCGTTCAGCCTTATAATCTTAAAAAAATCACCTGTTTTGTCATCACTTTAGACATTAGATGCTAGAGAATCATTTAAATACTAGCTCTAAAGTGACGCTAGTGTATGAGCAACGATTTCTGCTTCTGCATTTCTGAATGAGCTGTGACATCAGCTAGTAGTTCCTCTTACAAAAGGGTTTTGAGACTCTACGTGTTGTGTTTTCCTTTTTATTCACATGATTATGTCGTTGGGCACCAGGGTGGTGCAGTGGGTAGCACGATTGCCTCACAGCAAGAAGGTCACTGTTTCGAGCCTTGGCTGGGTCAGTTGGCATTTCTGTGTGGAGTTTGCATGTTCTCCCCATGTTGGCGTGGGTTTCCTCTGGGTGCTCCGGTTTCCTCAACAAGTCCAAAAACATGTTGGGTAAGCTAAAATTGTCCGTAGTGTATGTGTGTGAATGGGTGTGTATGGATGTTTCCCAGTGATGGGTTGCAGCTGGAAGGGCATCCGCTGCGTAAAATAAAAGTCTATTTATTCATGAGACTTTGATTGGCACCCAAAATACACCTATGACTCTCTAAGAGAGTAGGGACAACCCTATGACTGTGCTGGGTGTGTTGACCATTTTTCAGAGACATCCTAAGTACAACTGCTCCATGTGCTCCATGTGCATTAGGCCTTGACCTTAGATAGTCCTAAATCCAGGAGAACCTTGGCAAGACACTTCAAAACACTACAAGATATCTACCTGCAAAGCTACAGTACTATATAAAGTTTAAAGCATTTGTAGGCAAATGCTGTAAAGTGAGAATGCTATCAAAACTAATGCCATAATAAACCTTATTTATTAATGAACTTACACCAATATTTGGTGTAACCATCCTTTGCGTTTAAAATGTTGATTTTGTCCTAGGTACACTTGAGCATAGTGTTTTAGGCAGTTTTGCAAGTAGGTTTCTTGAAGTTTCTTGGAGACGTTGGATTTAGTCTATGTCAGTTATTTTTTCTGTTTCTTCATGTCTTAGTAGATGCACTAGATGATGGTTAAATCTGATTTGTGGATCACTGACTGCTGTCCGATTCCTTGTGCAAACAAAAATCTCGTTGAATGATTACAATTAATAGCAAAAAAACAAAAAAGGTTTGGAAATGCAAACTGATATTTCCTGCTGACACTACACCAAAGAATAGAAAGTTTTGATTTAAAGTCATGTTTTATTGTTGGTGGTGGTGGTGAAAATACAAGCGGCCTAAGACTTTTGCCCAGTTGTGTATATTTATTTTATTATTTCATTTAGTCATATAGAAATAAAATTTGCTGACAAAAGCAGGAAATTTGTGAAAAAAGTCCAGTACAAATTCCTAAAAATCTCAACCTGGAGAGGCATATTCTTCTAATTACAGTGGAAAGAAAGATATGGGTATCTCTAGGGTCTGTGTGCTTTAACCGTCGGATTTGACACAGAGGAGCTAGCTTTCAGCCAAAACAGTGAAGGTCTATTTGAACCAGGATCTGTCTGCGAATTAAACAGGAGGAGAATGGAGGACAATGCCTGGCATGCTCTCAAACTCTCAGTGGGGACCCTACACTTGTCGGAGAGAGCTGCCGTCTCCCACTGCACCTTGACGTGGGCTGAAATATTGGTTTTCACATTAGCGGCTAATAAGGAGCAGCAGCACTAGCGATGCACCCTACTTGTGTCTTTCATGTGTCCAATTACAGACAGATCCCCCCAAAATCATATTCACCTCTTCCTGTCTTTAATTACCTCTTCATCACTCCACGTTTTCCCCCGTGTCAAACTCAGACACACCAGCCCTCATTCACCTTGCCTGAGATGGTGGCTTTAATAAAGAATAACAATGCTTACAGCAACATCAGCCCATGGATCTGTCTGGAGGTTTTTGGCTTAATGTGCGACGTGCCTTTGTCAAAGCCGCACAAACATTTAAACACAGCGGCAGGAAGATTTCAAGAGACAAAAGATATAGGTGTAAACGAAAGCCCTGATGCTATAGATGCGTACTGTATTTCAAGAGGCCTGACAGCTATGAGAGATGACAGCGCAGGAGATTTATGAATTATGCAGAATTTGTTAGGTTGAGGAAAGTATGTTCGTAAGCAGACAGAGGAATATCAAGTAGATCCACACCTTTAAATGAACAGAAATGCTCTCCTTAGATAAGTTTATGGTGACATGAGAAGCAGGATTGCCTGCAAAATCAGATATCATACACTATTGTTCTTTAGGTGTGTATCTAATTAAAGGTTACTTAAAGGGTTTATTCACCATAAAATGAAAATTCTGTCATCATTTACTCCCATGTCAAACCTGAAATTCTTTCATCTTTAGAATATAAATCATCATCATAAAAATCAATTAAAAGTTTTGATTTAAAGTCAATTAAATAAAATCTGTGAGATTTCACTCGCACCACTGTCTCCTCACCCAAAACTCTGATGTTTTAAAAAATTAGAATAAATTCATATAAATTGAGCAGTTAATATAATTATTTTGAATTGAGATACTTTATATGATGAACAGATTTCATTAAGGCTTATATTTGCATATAAACATTTATCAAGCTCAAACATAGTTGCTTGACACGGAAGAAACAATTAACAATTGTTATTGCATGGCACATTTAGCCAGAAATGTCTCAGATTTGATTATAAATATCTTTATTTGTGTTCTGAAGATGAACAAAGTCTTGGTTTGGGAACAGTTTTTAAAGTTGAAATATGAACATTTTCACTCTTACAGAAAAGCTGAAATCACATGGAGAGCTCATGTGAGAGTCAGGAAACATAATTTTGGGACATTTAGTAAAAAGACCACATGATTTTTTTTTATGAAAATTGAAGCATGAGATTTTAATGTGATTGCTATAGACAAAGCACTTATTTTCTGTAAGGGCATTTTGGGGTAAAGCCTTTTAACTTTTTTCACAGTGCTTTAGTTGTGCAACAAACTAGCACTGTTTTTTCTACAAACAAGCTGTTTTTGTTTTTTCTCCAATAGTGGTGTAATGTGACAAAAAACGCTATTTATGTGTCATTGTATTTGTCTTACTATATGTCAGGTCCTGCTTTCTTTTTTTTCATTCAGTAACTCTTATTTTGACATTCATTTAATACTGTTTTCTTATTTCCTTTGTTTATGGTGTAAATTTGGGAGATGGAACCTGTGTCTGAAATGTCCCCCTATGCACTAGTGCAGTGGTTCTTAATCCTGGTCCATGCAACCCACGACTCTGCCCATTTTGAATGTCTCTCTTGTTTAACACACCTGATTTAGATAACCAAATCATTATAAGAGAGCTCCATTGAGGAAATGTGTCCATTGATTGACATGTTTCTACATATAGTGTTCACTGTTCTCTACCACTGGCCCCTACACATGGTACACCAGTTGAACTTGAAGTTTACTTGATTTAAAAATAAAGATTTGTACTACACTGGATGCAGCGTCTTCATTACAGAAATGTGAAGGGCTATTTAACCGTAATCATGAGATTTCAATAAAAGTCACATCTCGGACATGTTAATACCCTTTGAATTGAACATGCCTCTTCGAACTGGAGTCATGGCTGAGTATTCTGTGAAGTCCACGTCGCAGGGCACTTACAGTCAAATAGAACAAACCTTTGAAGTGGTAATGGAAACAAAATGTGCAGAGTGGGAGGTCAAAAGGACGATGATTCAGAAACGCTGCACCAGTGTACATGTCGGCCATTTTGTTGTGCTTGAATTTTAAGTGAACGACTTCACACCTTACATTCATTCACTACAATTCAATTTGTTCTTGAGTGTACATCCATTGTACACTCATTAAAACACAGTCTTCCTAAATCAAACACCAGTTGGTGATTGTGCAAAAATAGAAGAAATACAGTAGACTGCAATACCAGGGGCTGCAACTTGTATTCAGAATTTACACTAGATTTAAATTGAGAACACTTACCGGAAATCCTATGAAAATAATGTTTAAAGTCTGCATAAACTGGCAGTTGCTGCAGACCTTAATTTCAGCATGACAATGTATTTTCAACTAAAATGCCCAAACCGTCAAACGTCATCAGAGAAGAGCTGCCTTACAGAGTACAAGCAAATGATTCAATTTTGATAACCAAATCAGTTGTTGTTGTTGTTTTTCAGTGGATTAACTTTAACCTTAAGGATTAATTGTTCACCTTAAGTCTAACAATGTACATTAGCAAAATAAACATTGCAAATTTTGATTTCATGCAGACATAATTATCATTTACATTTGTGCACTGTCGTATTTTTATGAACAAATCGATTTTACAATAGTGTTTTTATTCTTTATTTTTAAATGCAATTAATAAATAAATAAAAAACATGACAAGCAGATATTTTAGTTCTCTCTGTTATAAAGTAATACGATAAATGTGACACATAAACAGCATCCTATGTATATATCCTATGTATATTGTGCACTAATTTGTCCACCACTATATGGGGATTAATGAAAGAGTGAAAGGATGAGTGGTTTCAGACACAGGCTCTATTAATGGAAATAACCAATCCTTAACCAATAACCAGGCATTTCATAATCAATCACATTACAGCTTTGATGGCCATTACTCAATTTCTGTCAGGGTTTGTGAGAAGTGAATGAGAAAAAATGAATGTGAAGTGTTGTACGTTGCATCTTACCTGTCATAAAAATGCCACTGACTCTAATAAACAACTCTTTTTTTTTTCCAGTTTGCAAACATGTTGAATGATGATTCCTAAAATAATAAGCCATTTCCCCACTAAAGCAGTTTATTCAGTGTAGTGGTGTAGTGAAGTCTCTCACCATTGACGTCCATTCAAACACTATGTGCCAGCAAAGCCACTCACGTTAATGAACACTGATTTGCTTCAGATTTCAAGTGTTTGTTTCCACAAAACTGTCATCGAGTGAAAATTTGTGCCCGGTATTGGTGTGCTGTATTGAATTTTGATTTGCCTTCATCACTGGATTTCTCAGTTCTGTTCACAGAAACTGAAGCAATCAAATAATTTCCAAAAGATAAAAATAAAAATGCTCATAGAGTTCATACAAATTATCAGAATCATTGTCCTCAACATATATATACAGATTTTGTGCATCAAAATGATTGGTTGTAAATTTTGTATTGCTTCAGCGTAATGTAGCCTAATGTAGAACTACTAACTGCTAACTCGATTGTAGTTCATTTACTGAAGGTTATGAGTAGTGTATAACTAGTCTTCCTAGCAGTGGTTGCTATAGCCCACAAAAAAATTATGTTAGCATGATTTGTGCGGTGTGACAATATACAAAAACAAGTAAGGTTTAAAGATAGAAATAGCAAGGAACCAAGATATGTCAGTGACAGGACCTCATTGAGCTTGAGGAAACTGTCATATGAGTTAATGCCCGCTTACAACAGTGATGATAACACAACTATAACAATAAAACTATACAATAACAACTATAACAATAACAGCATCGCTTTCAAAGAAATCACTTTTAAAAGATTGACAAAAAAAGCTGTTGAATGATATAAACACTGACAGCTAATCAGAATCCATACTGCTTTAAAGAGCTCAAACATTCAAAATGACAGTCATCACTACTGCAGCACATGATATCATGCTAACAGAACAATACTGTGTGTTGGTGTGAATGTTATTATAGATAGTTGTTGTTATAATTATATTGGCAAGTCTATATAAAAACTGCACGCTATGAATCATTTATTAAGCATTAGAAAATAGTTAAGTCATCATTTGTTAAGTATTAACTAGTCATTTGTTAGCAGTTTATAAATACAACTAAAATGCTGTATTCTTGACTTATAAGCAATAATGTGCTTAATGATTGTATTTTTTTATATTTTGTTAATGACAAATTTCTCATTACTAAATTAAGTATTGCGTTATTAATAAACCAGCTATTTAAGAATAGTTGCTGGTTTTTAAGATCATTAAGAATGAGTAAGTAAATTATTAATAAACTATTCAAATGAACATTTATGCATCTTATTTTCAGGCATATAGTAAGTTATTCTGTATGTTAGTAAACGCTTTATTAATAACTTCATGCAGTTTTGTGACCTAATCTAAAGTGAGGACTATTTATGCTTTGTGAATGAAATTTGTAACATTAATTCATCATTTATCTTTATAATGTGAAGATGAGTAGTGATTAACAAAGAATAAGCTACCTGTGGCTCAAACGCTTTCTAATTGCTGATCAGCTTTTTGCGTTTCTCCACTGATATTTTTGCCCATTCATCAGTAGCGATGAGCTCCAACTCTTTTTTTAGGTTGGAGGGTCTCCTTGCCATCACTCTGATCTTTAGCTCCCTCCACAGATTCTCAATTGGGTTTAAGTCAGGACTCTGGCTGGGCCACTGCAAAAAAAATTATGTTTTTTTTTCTTTACCACTTTTTACCAGCCATGTCTTTATCACTTTTGCTGTGTGTTTTTGGGTCATGCTGAAATGTCCACTGGTGCACAAGGCCAAGTTTCTCTGTAGACTGCCTGGTGTTGTTGTTGTTGAGAATTTTGATCTATTGCTTCTTTTTCATTGTGCCATTTACTGTGATTGCATTCCCTGGTCCACCGGGTAAAAAACACCCCCTCAAAACATTAGGTAAAACATTCCACCATCGGGCAGCACGGTGGCTCAGTGGTTAGCACTGTCACCCCACAGCAAAAAGGTCGCTGGTTCGAGTCCCGGCTGGGAAAGTTGGCATTTCTGTGTGTAGTTTGCATGTTCTCACCGTCTTGGCGTGGGTTTCCTCCGGGTGTTCCGGTTTCTCGCACAGTCCAAACACATATGCTATAGGTAAATTGAATAAACTAGATTGGCCGTAGTGTATGAGTGTGTGTGTATGGGGGCTTTCCAGTACTGGGTTGCAGCTGGAAGGGCATCTGCTGCGTAAAACAAATGCTGGATAAATTGGCATTCCACTGTGGCGACCCCTGATGAATAAAGAGGCTAAGCCGAAGGAAAATGAATGAATTCCCACCACCATTTTTGACAGTAGGAATGGTGTTCTTAGGGTTGAAGGCTTTTCCTTTTTATGCCAAATGAAGGCTACATCATTGTGGCCAAACAATTAAATTTTTGTTTCATCTGACCATGAAACAGAAGACCAGAAGTCTTCTTTGTCCAGGTAAGCATTTCCAAAGACCAAGCGGGCTTTTGTGTGCCCTCTCTGGAGAAGTGATGTCCTTCTTGGTCTGCGTCTGTGGAATTCAGTGATGTGCAGTGTCTGTTGGACTGTCTGCCTTGATATGTTGCCACCAGCAGAGCTCAGATTCATAATGGTGGCCTTGGTAGGGATCCTTGGATTCTTTTTGACATCTTTCACTATATCCTTCTGGCCAGTACAGGTGTCACTTTTGGCTTCCGAGATTTTTCACAGTGCGGAACGTCTTGTATATTTTTATAATATTTGCACTGTAGCCACTGGAAGTTCAAAACATTTTGATATGTTCTTATAGCCCTTTCCTGGCCCATGTGCAGCCACAATGCACAGCCACAGGTCCTCACTGAGCTCCTTTACCTTAGACATGACTGTCCACAAACCAACCACAGAGAGCTTTTGTTTTTCAGATCTCAACAGAAAGGTTTAGAACCCCTTAAGGGTGTATATGGTATAATATATTTTATAGTCACACTTTACAATAAAGTTTCATTAGTTAATGTATTTACTAACATGAACTAATTATGAACAATACTTGGACAGCACTTATGTATCATAGTTCAACACTTACTAATTAATTATTAACATCCAAATTCATGCTTGTTACCATTAGTTAATGCACAGTGAGTTAACATGAACTAACAATGAACAAATCATTTATTCATTAATTTTCCTTCGGCTTAGTTTCTATTTCAGAGGTCGCCACAGCAGAATGAACCGCCAACTATTCCAGCACATGTTTTACACAGCAGATGCCCTTTCAGCCGCAACCCAGTACTGGGAAACACCCATACACTCTCACTCTCTCACACACACACACACACTACGGACAATTTAGTTTATTCAATTCACCTATAGTGCATGTCTTTGGGCTATGGGGGAACCCGGAGGAAACGCAAACACAGGGAGAACATGCAAATTCCACACAGAAATACCAACTGGCATTTCTTCTTTCTTCTTCTGGCCTTCTTGTTGTGAGGCAACAGTGCAAACCAACAGTGCCCCAACAATGAACAACTGTATTTCCATTAACTAACGTTAAAGGCGCTGTATGTAAGTTTTTGACTCTTCTAAAAGCATAAAAATACCACAATATGTTTGCAAATATTTAATAAACATGCCATGTGAACATTGTTGTTTATCTGAAAAACAATACTGAAGTCAGATATTCTCCTTTGAAAATATGCACTCACTCACGAAATGGTAAGGTTTATAATCTAATTAATACATATTAAACCTCTTTAACATTATTATATGTACATGCTGAATGATTGATTTTTGTTTTGTAACTTGGCTTGGAGTCACAGTTCTAAATTTCAATTTCACACAGTTCATTTTATTGTCAAGATCTGAGGTGAAACTATCTGCTGTAGTATGGCAATATGTCATGTAAAATGCCATTCAAACTCACATTATTAGCATTTAACACTGAATAAAGCACATGAGGTGTACCTGAGGTGATCATTGTTTATCCTGTTGTTCACCTGTGAGAAATAGAAGCCGTTTCTAAAATCTAAATTTCAGTTAGGAAATTTTAGTATGATTAAAAAAATCTTTAGTATGAAAAAAATATTTCCTCTATCATGTGCCATTGCCTTTAGTTAGAAAACGGTTCAAATCAGTCTTTAGGCTCGATAATCAGGTACACTCACGTCAATCTGGCAACCTGCGCTTGCATGTGTTTTGATCCAGGAGTGCAATATCTAGTTTAACCACTGGGTGTCAAACTTACATACTGCACCCTTAACTAACATGAATAAATACTGTGATAAATGTATTGTTCATTGTTTGTTCATGTTATTAAATGCATTAACTAACATTAACTAATGCAACCTCATTGTATAGTGTTACCTTTTTTTATTTATTAAAAAAATAAATAAATAAGAAAAGTGCCTTTTTTCATCTTGAGCCTCTACCCCTTATAAAGTCTCTGCACGTCCATGTTTTGCACAATAAAGTAAGTCATACATATGTGCAACAGCAGAAAGGGTGAGTAAAGATGACAAAGAGACTTTAAAATGGGGACATTGTTAAACAGAACAAAACAAAATAGAACAGTATTGAACTGATGAAGTGACATGGTTTTAATTTGGTATTAACTTCTTCCAGGAAGAGGTAAACAGCGGGGCATTAAAATGCATTATATTGATCTATGAAAGCAAGGACTCTTTGGAAAATGACTTTACCCTCCTTTTCACCTGTCTGCTAATTATTGTAAACAAGATTTGCTTCTGATTAAGGAAAACAATCGTTGCAAAAACACATTGACATCCTGCTAAGCACTTAAAGTTACAGACAGCCTGGGTTCATTCGGTCCTGATTCATCTTTTTGGGAATAAAACATGAACTAAGATGCCTCTCTTTAGTTCTTTTTACAATGAACTGACCATGACATGCTGTCTAAATGAGATTATGAGCTGTCTTTACCAAGGTAAACTGAAGAAAAAAAGTAATCTATTGGTATTCTATTGAGTTAAAGCAGGTTGGGATTTCTCTTGAAAGAATAATCACATAGAAAGTTGATTCTAGGTCAAAGCTAAAAGAACAGGCACTACAATGAACATGCCCTGCACGTCCTTAGAAGTGTTTGTCAAATTATGCAGAAAAAAAAAAATTCATCCTTTTTTTATGGTGACACAATTGCTTTATGTAAAGTAGAAGGCTATCCAACAACCCTGTCTTGTTCTGGTGAAAATATCATGTCTTTCAATCACCCTATCGGCTGTACGCTGTGATGAAGGATTGACCTTTTCCTGTTCTTTACCTACGTTTTGCTCAGGTTTCTGTGGAAATGAAGCTGATGGTGTGATTAAGACAAGCACAAGCTCAGAATGGAAGGTCCGGGAAATGGAAATTGACACGGCAGCCAGAAATGAAGATGCTCTATTTGGTCAGAGAACAGAGCAGACAGAAGAGACTTTAAAGGCATAGTTCACCAAAAAATTTAAGTCTGTCATCATTTAGTCTCCATTCACATGTTGCAATCCTGTTTGAGTTACAATCCTGTTTGTTGAACACAAAAAATATATATATATATATTTTGAGAACGTTAGCCTTTTACTTCCATAGTATTTTTTTCATCCATATTCTATTGACGTCAGTGGCAGTATCAGTAATGTCAGTTTTGTGTGAAAAAGTAAACAAAACAAAAAAAGTTTGGGACCACTTGAAAGTTATTAAATAGTGAGTAAATGTCATTTTTTGATTTAACTACAATTCAGAAACTCCTGTTACTAGCAACACTGGTGGCCATTTAGTTAAATGCAGCCAGCATCTACAGTACTTTGTGTACTGAATCCCTTGTAAATTGTACACAGTGAGTCTCTGTGACCTTGGAGTTTCTTCAAGTTCATGGAAAAACTAAACTACATCTTCTGAGATTTGAACCTTTTCACACAGTTTTAAATACTCCCACTGACCCCTTACACAATTTTTATTTTTATTTTTAATGTGACTTATTTATAACGCATTGCTTTCAAGTTTCCATCACAACACATCAGTTTTATCACATCACACAGCAGCCCTGATAATTTGAACATATATAAATATATAATTATTACAATAAAAGATCAAATGAAAGATGAGTGAAATGATTGATGATTTTTCTTCATGTTGAAAAACAAGTACATGTGGAGAAATGTATGTGAATCAGACTAGTTAAAACATTAAATATTAGTTTTGTGCACTATTGTAGAAGCTTTTTATAATATAGTATTAATATATAGTGTATATGGTATAGTATATTGTATGATATAGCATGTTCAATATATTTTCCCAGTACTGGGTTACAGCTGGAAGGGCATCCGCTGCGTAAAACATATGCCGGAATAGTTGGTGGTTCATTCCGCTATGGCGACCCCTGATAAATAAGACTCTAAGCCGAAGGAAAATGAATGAATGTTCAATATCTGATAACCATGTAATCATAATTGTTGTGAAAATGAATAAAGGTTTTGCTATAATAAATGCTTTAATGCCTCGACTGTTCACTTCAGCTGAAAACTGAAGTTTACGTATGTTTTTGGAGTTTTATAAAAATGTTGGTTGAGGCACATTTTCCCAACAACCCTGAATAGGTGTTTTTTTGCACAAACCCCAGGCGCTGCCGGTTCTTATGATGTTTTATCAAGCCGAACACAAAAAACAGCATTCAGATACTCTCCCACAATGCTAGCATGGAAAAAAAAGCCCAGAAAATTTTCTAATTAAAGTGCCAAGGACCTACTTGCACCTGCAAATGATTAAAATGAAACAGCCATAGTCTGCCTAATTTGCACAGTCACAGATGTATTAAGATCATCTCTACGGACATCTGCATATTCATAACATGCCGTGACTCGAGGGAAATGATAATGTTCTGTAAATGCAGACATTGCAGAATTTGCACAATTAACAAACGTGTGTGTAGAATCAAGGTTCAGTAATATCAGAGACAAGGCTGGGAAACTACCCCTGTGAGCTGTGTGCTGAGATTATTTATAGACATCATGAAAGATTGGGCACTTGGGAAGGGTCATACACTTATTTTCATTTTGATCCAGTACAAAGCACTATGAAGGCCAGTATCAATACCAGTATGCTACTTTTACTGTAGTTTTTCACAGTTGCTTACAGACACTAAACCACATTCTCCAAACAAAGTTCTTAATTGTCTAACCTATTTTTTATAAAATTGACATTTTCTGCAAAACCTTAAACAGGTTTTGCAAACCTCATGCACTCTTTATGCAAAAAAAATTGAAACATGCAAAAACACAATTTTTGCAGCAAAACAAGCAGCAAAAGTTCACCACAACTGTCATCATTTACACACAATGACTCCAAATTGTTCATACTTGTGTTATAAGGATGTAATTAAATTAACTGTACAAAAATATTAGCCAGTTCTGTACTAACTGTGCAAAATATCAGCTAAAATGTGTATTATGTTGACTGACTGGACTGTGTGTGTAAGCCCTTGTTTTGTTTTGGGTGCAGGTAAAAAGTTTTTGAGAAGATTATTTGATTTTGTCATGAGTCTAGAGTTTTGAGAATATAGTTACGGTGTATAGGAGATTTAACTGGTTTGGATAAATGAGTCTTAGCAATTGTGAAAAACTAAATTCTTTAGTGGTATTTGGATGTTTATTTAAATCTGGAAATGAATAAAACATCTAGCCTTTTAACATTTAACACAGGCTATATATATGTATATAAACTACTGTAGCAATGAAAATGAACCTTTAGAAAGTAAAATTTACAGGTACACCAGGGTGTTTCTCATGTGCACTTTGAATAGTATTTTTGCTACTTAATTTGTCTACCAAATTATAACACCAAACCAGCAGTTGTTTTACAACTGGAAAAGAAACTATGGAGACAAAACAAGAACAACTACTGAACTACTAAAGATGATAAAAACAACAGCCCTTGTCTGATAGCATTAAAGACACCTGCAAATCTTAAGGTTTCAAAAAAGCACCAAGACATTTTATTTGACCATAACTTGTAGAGAGTTATGAGACAATAATTTGTCATTTAATCATTTCTTTCAGCAGATTTGTTAAAAAAATGCTGATTCATCCTGAAACCAACCCTTTCATGAGCTTTAAATCCTCCCGCTGAGGGTAAGAAGTGTAAGAATAAGTGTAATTGATCATATTATTTGATCTTTGATGGGAGATGGGTGCCACCATGTTAGTCTGTACTGCAGTGGAGAGATTGGAGCTGCTGGATTTACAACATGTTAATTAATCAACTTCTCCCGAAATACATGGAAGTAAGTAGCTGTTTAACTGGGTGAAGTATAGGGTAAACATTGTAGTAACCTAAACAGTGTCTATCTTGTGTGAATAAAGCTCATCACCTATCGATGTTTAAACATAAGCATTGCACTGCTATTTCTATAGACATAAGCATGTATTTTATAAAGCATAAAAGTTGTGTTTTACCTATGTGCATTTAGATGTCTAAAACCTAAAATAAAAGTTATTTGTTTGAAAACACAGATAAATTGTCTTTCTATGGCTCAGTGCCAGTAATAAGATGAAAGCAGATTTGAATTTAACAGCTGATCATGTGACCCACTGAACAATGTAATCACACCGGTGTGATCGCACACTCCAAGAACCAGACAAGATTGATCACACTAGTGTTATGTGTCAAAGGGTCAAACAAGTGATGTCTTTATGAGCGAGTTACTGAATTAGTCTATCTAACATTTTTAAGAACCTCCGTTTTCTAATCAGAATTTTGGAGAACCTCTATTTTAAACAAACAAATCACAATTCTCAATCTACCCAGAATCATGCACCTCTTATATATATAGTACAGAAGTATACACATTCAGACAAAGAACAGTTTCACTTCCTGAGGAAGCACAAGTTTCAACAAAAATCCAGCTTAACACTATCAGCAAAAACTTTTTCATGAACAAAAATACAAACAAGCCCCTGCATTAATAATAATTCAAGATATACGCATCATTTTCTTGGGAAATTAAGACCTTTTTTATGCAATTTTTGCCTTATTGGCAGAATTTCCCCAAACTGAATTACGGAGCAATTTGCAACGTCTTTGATGTGGTAAATATAAGGCCTTACTGAAAAATATACAGACTGCAGGGTAAAAGTGATCAAGGCTGCTTCGTGGCATAAAAAAAAACACAGCTATAATGTGCTACCGGCCTTCCTTTAAAAAATAAATAAATAAAATGCTTAGATCAGAGTCCAAAAGCATCTTCATCTGCGCCGATTATACCACTGTGGATAGAAAATCTGATGACTATTAAGGAGCAAAACTGGGATGCTGACGTGGTGAACCTCTGAAAAAAGTGGGGACGGGGCATTGTGGGAGGAAAGCCATGGGGGCGATAGATGCTGTAATGAGGGCAAATTCATCTCTGGATATCTGTCTTTCTCCTCCGGCACTTTATACAAGCCTGCTAGTTAAAATAAAGCACATTCTGAGAGTGGGGGGAAAAAAGGATTGATTTGTTTATCAGAAAATCAATTTGTGCTTTTTAATACTTTTATGAATTGTTTTCTTCTCCTTTTCAGAGGCTGGAGTTGTTTCGTCAGCGCAGAGCATGGATGTATCAGGAGAGTTTGTGTTATTACTGTCGATCAATAGAGGCTGAGACACTTTGGTATGGATGACGGGGCATGGCAGTTGTTGGGAATTAAATTAGGGGGAGGAGAGAGAGAGGCCTGGTGATGAAGAGTATCAATCATCCTGTCCCGCATGTGAAGTTATTTGTGGGTTAGACAGAATCGGCAATAATGAAAGTTCACTTGTTTTCGCACACAAAGGGTTTGTGGACAAATTTATTTCTCTGGGAAAGTCTGTGTGTACGTGTGTGTGTGTACGTGTGTGTGTTTGGGTTATTTAACAATGGTTTAGGAACAAAAATGCCCCTAGAAGTTTACAAAAAAAATATGGCTTTAGGGACTTTTTTAATTTATTCCCAAATTAATTCTAAATTAATTTGGAATGAAGAGACATATACATTGCATACACTATGGGTCAGACTACTATTAGTCTTACTATTTCAGTAAAAGCAGTATTTTGTTTAAGTTTTTGAATGGCCACTTGATCAAAAATACAGAAAAAAAATGTAATATTGTTTAATATTCTTATTCATATTATATTAAATAGAAAGATCAAAGCAACACACTTCATTTAGCATTTTAATTTGTTTTGTAAAAGGGATCTTTACTGTCACTTTGGATCAGTTTAATCTGTTGTTTTCTGTATACAAACATTTACTAAATGTTTTGGAATGAAGATAAATGCATAATGCATATACACAGCAGTTTAAAAACTATATTTTAAAATTTTGAATGGCATCAAGGCTGCATTTAGTTACTAAAACAATACAGTAAAAACAATAATATTTTGAAATATAGTGATGCTTTATAAATATGACAGGCTAAACTTGTTTTGCTACTTGATATTCTATTTCTCAAGATTTGTTATTATTGTTGTTGTTGTTGTCATTATTATTATTATTATTATTATTATTATTATTAGGGACAAATCTTTGCTGTCACTTTTGATCAACATGTTTTCTGAATAAATTATTTTATTTGACTTTTTTATAATTCTAACCTAACCCAAACTTTTGATTATCAGTTATTACAGTTTCCACAAAATTAATAAGATGCAAAAATGATTTTCAGCAATTATAATACAAAGTAATAATAAATAAAACATAAAAAATGTACATTTAAATTACATTTAAATGATTTCTGATGGTTTTCTGATCATGCTACACTGAACTGTTGTTATTTTATGCTGGTAATGCAGATTTGTCATCACATTTTACAGTTACTACATTATTACAGTGGATTTCCCATCAAATAAATGCCTTGGTGAGCATACACATTTTCTTTCAAATACAAATAATTACTTTTGACTGTTATTGTAATGTATTTCAAATATTTAAATTCTTTTTTTAAATAGAAATATATTTATTTTAAAAAATCTATAACACTTTTTCAATAAATATTACTTTATTTCATAATTAAAGGATTGCTTAGACCTCCGAATGAGAGCAAAAGACTGAGATTTAGTGAGTGAGACACAGATAAAGTGAGAGAAAATTGCCAACTCACAGCAAAAGTCAAAAAAGCTATTGTGAAGTTTTAAGTGTTCTCTTTTATGATCTCTGAGGGAGCTGTCCTTGTTTTCCCTCAACAAGCATTACTGACTCTCCTCCAGCAGGTCGACAGGCTTCAGAGCTACAGCCATAACTACTGCAGCGGATAAAGTTTGCTTTATTATCACACACATCTTTATGAGTCTTCAACAGACTTCAACATCCACCTTTCTCCACACCTTTCAAATGATGGGTGGCACTTCCGGTTTGGGGAACTTCCATTCAAATCAAATGCAAGAAATGCCTTCAGATAATAGGGCTGCACTACGCTGTAAAAAAGGCTGGGTTCCACACAATCGATTTGTGTTTGGACAACATGAAGGAATTAAATTAACTTTTTAGTTTTTACAAATTAAAGTTGATTGAGCATAAAACAATTAAGTTGTCCCCCCAAAAAACTCAAGATTGTGTTTTTTCAGCTCATTTTATAGTCGTTAATGTCATTGTTTGAGTGTTCAAATATTCTGAAAAAATGACAGACATTAAAATACAATATATACACATTAAAAACAAAAATCAAAAAGTATCTTTTTTTCATGATTATTTGATTAATTTAAATATTTAAAAAAATTATGTCAATATAAATATTTTGCAAAACTAAACGTTAACGAGTCAATGCATGAATGAATAAATGCTAGAGTAATAATTTGTTATTAAAAATATTACTGTTTTACTCTCTTGTTCATCAGTTGTAGAAAAAATCAGCAATACAATTCTTAAAAAAGATTCTAAAAAAAGTATTTAATTGAAACAGAAATATTTTGCAACATTGCAAATGTTACTTTTAATCAATTTAATGTGTTCTTGTTCAAAAAATAGTTGAAATCTATTAGTTTTAATGTAAATTAAGCTCAAAGCTGATGAAACACCCGCATACAAATATGTAAATGTATGCTATTGTTAAGCCCCGCCCCTCCTCCAGCAGATTAAAGAGATGCAGTCACCCTTTCTATTTCAAAAAGAAAGCATGTGGCATTACCGTTGGATTGCTTTTGAAGAGAAATGATCTGTCAGCGTGCTGTGGAAGTTTATGATATAAGGTTTATCTAGAATAGATTCATCCAAGGCGCCCAGATGTCTCAGTTTTCCAAAGCTGTGGAAGTGTGGATGGAGTCACGCTGGGAAGGAGTGGATCAGTGAGATGCTGTGAGATGAGGATTGATGTCTTTGAAAAGTGGCGGTTTGGGAAAAAGCAGACAAAACATGGAGCCAAAGTCGAATGAATTGAGCAGCTCAAAAAATATATATTAAACATGTGATTTGAATATCTGTGATAACATGAAGAATTGCAAATGTATACAGTGAGGTGGTAACATTTTACTTCATTAGTTAATGTTAGTTAATGTACCCCAATTCCACAAAAGTTGCTGACTATCTTTAACTTTTATTCAAAGGGCTCCAATTTCTGCCTTTTACAAGATGTGTCTGTGAAGTTTCATGTTGAATATCATTTACTATACCTTGTTTAAAATGTCCCGTGTTTCCTCCTGGTGCTCCGGTTTCCCCCACAACTCCAAAGACATGCACTACAGGTGAATTGGGTAAGCTAAATTGTCCGTAGTGTATGTGTGTGAATGAGTGTGTATGGATGTTTCCCAGTGATGGGTTGCAGCTAGAAGGGCATCCGATGCGTAAAACATATGCTGGATAAGTTGGCGGTTCATTCCGCTGTCGCGACCCCAGATTAATAAAGGGACTAAGCCGAAAAGAAAATGAATGAATGAATGAAAATGTCGAGGAAAACCAGTATCAGGATAAACACAAAAAATGACAAACAGAACTCAGACACGATGAAACAGAGACCCACAGTCACAAATGTCACAGTGGGATGAATAAGCCACACACAAATGTCGTCATAAAGTTCGCTGTGTGCAAACACACACACAAACAAACACACACTCACACATTGTTTTTGATCATCTATTTGCAGCAAATGTAGCAGGATCCATTATAGCTAAGTTACTGTACAAAATAAATCCAAATTAATGTCCAGAAACCAGGACTGTTGTGTGATTGAAGCTTTCTCATTTATAGTTTCACTCCAATATGACTGTGGACACACTATACCTAGACACATTTCTGTCCAAACAGCTTCTAGAAGTAGATTTTTCATGATAGATGGTTTAATTAACAAAAAAAATTATAAAGAAAAATATTTCCAATGTTTGCAAATAAATAGTATTTTGTAAATATAATCACATTTTGATTTCAATTGCTGCAACACTCCAAAAAAAAAAAGTTAGGACGGAGACATTTTAACACATTGTTACATCAACTCTACTTTTAATGGATTAGTTCACGCAAAAATTTAAACTATTTTAAATTGTGTTACCCTCATGTCATTCCAGTCCCTTGAGTCCCTTGTACATCTTCAGAACACAAATTAGATGAAATCTAAGAGTTCTCTGACCCTCCATAGATAGCAAGGGTTGTGATGATGTTTCAAGTTCCAGAAAAGAAATCAAAACAGTGTCAAAGCCGTCCATCCGACATTAGTGGTTCAAATGTAATTAAATCAAATTAGGTTTGGTTTTTTGACTCACAAAAGTGTTATTGCAGCTTTGTATGATTGTAGTTATACCACTGAAGTGACACAGAATATTTTGACAGTATTTTCCTTTTCTGGACTTTAAATGTCTCGGGACTGTTGCTGTATATGGAGGATGAGAGAGCTCTTGGATTTAATCTAAAATATCTTAATTTGTGTTCTCATTTTTTGGTGAACCAACCCTTTAGGTATGACTTTGAAAACACTGGAAATGTTGTCTTTGTACTTTTGTTAATTAAATAAAAGTTTTAAAAAATTTACAAGTCACATTTTCCTGATTTCATTGCAAATCGTAAAACATTTTTTCTGCAATTGGGGTGGTAATAAAAGAGAATAAATAATTTCAAATAACTTAATGAGGCTATAATGTTTTCCAGTGAACTCATTTTATTTGTTTACTTTTATTTTGTGCAATAAACAAAATCTACAATTGCGATATAAGTCTACATAGATCTGCTTACACAAAAATCTAGCATCAAACTGGCACTGAAATCTCAATAACTTCAATTAGCACATTGCATTTCCTATCCACAAACTCCAAATGCAGTTCTCGAGCATCACCTGGACAAGAAGAGCTGAGGAACTATAGTGTGTGTGAAATGGGGAGTGTATCAGGACTGAGCTGTGGGAGATGAGTGTAGATCACCTCCACACCGTAAACAGAACAAATGAACCACTATCCCCACTAATGCCACCCCGGAGAGGGGCTTAAAATGGCTTATAGAGAAACTGGAGGTGGGTAGAGGAGAAGAGGAATTATGGGAGTGTTTTATATGAACTTAAAAAAAATGCTCAGTAAAAAGAGATCCCCATCAGCAGGATCTGTGCCATCAGCAGTCTAGCAAGTTAAAGTTCTAAGTGACACCTGAACACACAGAAGATGAATGCTGCGAACACAACGCAAATAATAAAACCAAAATGTGTTCTTGCTATTTCATCCACCGTGATAAATCAGCGTGTGTTTATGAAACCGTCCGTACTGGAAGTAATATTAACAAACAATGGCGCGTTTTCAAACCCATCCACCTAATAATTTGCGAGTATGCCATGACGAGCAACTTTCTTCCCAAGGGCGCTTCAAAAATTGTAGTTGATGAATTAGTCTGCCACATTAATACAGAGGAACAAAAAAATGGAGGCGAGGGAGGAAAAATAACTCCTTTTTTTCCTGGATCTCTTGACACGCCGCCTGGTGCTTTCTGACTTCTAGAGAATCAATTATTATGGAAGCTAATCGAATGGAGATAATTGGCCGCTATGTATATTAAACAGTCCTACACAGGCCTCTTGTCGGGATGGATCCAAAGCCAGTGGTGCTGAGGGGCCACTCGAGGGCCAGAGGGCCAGAGAGGGAGCAGGGATGACGCACTTGGCAGAGCCAGAGAGTGGGAGGCTCAGCTTGCGGAGAGCGATCGCTCCACGACTCCAACACTCCTCCAAGCTGGAGAGCGCCTCGTTCTGAGAGTGTGTGTTTAATGGGATATGCAAATCTCCTACAGTCGGAGGGAGAGTGTGAGCCGCTGGAGGTGTTCGCTGTTTAAGGAGAGACACTTTACAGGCAGAAACACTGTTGACATAACCTGTCAGCTTAGAGATTGTAGGTTTTTGGATTTTCAGAAAGTGATTTTTCAGTCTAATGGAAAGAAAGCATTCAAAATGCCCTTTTAAAGTGACTTTCTTCTGTTGAACACAAAGGAAAATATTTAGAAAAATGTTGGAAACCTGTAATCATTGACTTCCGTGGTATTTTTTTTTTCCTACTGTGGAAGTCAGTGGTGGATTTCAGCTTTTTTTCAAAATAAGTTCTATTGTGTTCAACAGAATAAAAAAAAAAAAAGGTTTAGAACCACTCATAAAGGTTTAGAACCACTGAGTAAATAGTGAATACATTTTCATTTTGGAGTGAACTATCCCTTTAAGTGTTACTGTTATTGCACTTTATAAATTTGTGTCTGTAGGTTCCAATTACAAGATATATTTTTAGTTTAGTTTTTTCTCAATGAGTCAAATAATTAGTCATAAATCTCCACTTCAGCTGCTATTAGAAATTAAATTAAATAATCAAATTTAATTTAATTTACAAAAAATATGGAGAGATCTGTTAAAATCCTTTGACTGCAAAGATTATGCAAAAATGTATGCAAATTAGCACATATTTAATAAATTAAATCATATTTTGGCACATCATTCATTAAATAAAGCATATTTAAACATCAGATTTTAGAAAACCTGCAATACAAAACAATTTTTAACTCTGGAGATATGATGATTTTTGTTTACCTTATATTCACCTGCAGTGTCTTGCCTTACTGATCATCATTAGGTCAAAAAATCTTGATCAAATATGAAGCTGTTTTCAGATTTGCTGATGCCCACAGCCCTCATATAGAAATATATGTTTGTAATCTCATTTTATGCTTGTTTCAAGGGCAAGCATCAACTATAAAAACACACCGTGTTTTGTCTGTTTGGCAACTGTGGCCTATAATAATAAAGGCAAAGAATGGTTTTATCCAGCAAAATACACAAGGCCATCAGGATATCACAGCACTAGTATTTCAATAAACATACTCATCCTAGGGCGACGCGGTGGCGCAGTGGGTAGCACGTTCGCCTCACAGCAAGAAGGTCGCTGGTTCGAGCCTCGGCTGGGTCAGTTGGCATTTCTGTGTGGAGTTTGCATGTTCTCCCCGTGTTCGCGTGGGTTTCCTCCGGGTGCTCCGGTTTCCCCCACAAGTCCAAAGACATGCGGTATAGGTGAATTGGGTAAGCTAAAATTGTCCGTAGTGTATGTGTGTGAATGAGTGTGTATGAATGTTTCCCAGTGATGGGTTGCAGCTGGAAGGGCATCCGCTGCGTAAAACGTATGCTGGATAAGTTGGCGGTTCATCCCGCTGTGGCGACCCCAGATTAATAAAGGGACTAAGCCGAAAAGAAAATGAATGAATGAATGAATACTCATCCTAAACAATGCAATAAAATGGTTTATATTGCATATAATTTATAGTGTATATCTGATAACAAGGTGAATAATCATGTTTTATACGCATATGGATCAAATATGAGATGTCCCATTTTGTGTCTGCATGAAAGTTATATTTATACATCCTATTTATATAAACAGAAAGCATAGTACGTTAAGTGTTTGTGAAGTGTCTGCTTTATTGTTCATAACCTTTGTGAATGTTAAAGAATGGCTGAAATAATTGTATACCGTCATTCAGCATAACATTTTTATGAAAACAAAAAATCTCAAGTAGAAAAAGTTCAAATGATTTAAAGGACAAGATTTTTTGGTATATACTGTAAACTATTGCTACAATTACATTTTAATTGGATGAATATAATGATTAAATTCTTTAAGAAAAAGTTAATTAAACAGGATGCATTTTAATATATTAAAAATACAGCTTTGCTACACAGTAATACATGTGTATTTATATGTTTTTAATTAGAAAGTATAATATATAGTTTAGGTATGTAGTTTATTAATACATAGCATTTAAAAATCCATGTTCATTTTTAAGACATCTTAATAAAGTAAAAGGATTTTACTTTTGTATTTTTGTTATTTTGCACAAAATGTGCTACAGATTTTACAGAATATCAATCCTTGCCACAAAGTCTTGCTTTCTGCCTTTTTTCACAGTTTATTTCCATTACAATGCACCCAGACAAAGTTTAAAAGTTTACAGAAACAATAAGACTGAATAATCTTATATAAATGCCATCTGCCCTTTTCCCTACAGCAGATAAACAAAAAGAACCCTTTAAATGTAATGTGTGCTATATTCCAATGCTAAAACACATTCTCTAATCCCTTCTTAGCTACCAGCAAGCAATTTAAACCATCTTTTCACTATTTACAACAAACTACTCTAGACTGAAAGGCGGTCATTTCTTGTAGAAAGACATGCTGGACCTTCACAGGTGCAGCGAGACCCATTCCTCTTTGTATGAGAGATTTTAAGCTCTGATTTCAGCTTGTATGTAAAAAAAAAATAACAATGAAATAAAAATCTGGTAAAAAGTATGCATAAATGTATACATAAGTGCTTGTTACGTGTTAGTGATGTTTAAAAGGGATGCTGTAACATTTGGATGAGACAGATGTTATGTGCGACAGATCAAGGATGAGGCAGAAATCAATTCTCAATTGAAGCTTTTTACTCAATGGTTGAAAATAAAATATAACAATAATAATGGAAAATAAGGAAATAAACATTTACAATATCCTCTTTAAACAATAACAACGAGTGTAAGCCAAATCAAAGAAAATAACAAAACAAAACAATCCTTAAGTCTAAACTAGGCGATAAAATAAATAATGAAAACGAAACCGATATCTTCAGTGCACACGACACCCGATCTAAACTAATTAAACTACAAAACTCAAAATTACACAGGGGGCAAATCACTCAGACTAATCTAACAGAAACAAGCTAAACTAAAACAAAACCTAACGCGAAGGTCATAAGGCTCAGTTTAGAATCACACAACAACCATCAAAGAATTTACTTAAAGCCAAAAAAGTTTAACAAGTAAACTCGAATTACCACAGT
Organism: Danio jaintianensis; assembly: GCA_903798115.1. Lineage (NCBI taxonomy): Eukaryota > Metazoa > Chordata > Actinopteri > Cypriniformes > Danionidae > Danio > Danio jaintianensis. The sequence continues at coordinate 18,463,958 of CAIGQV010000641.1, forward strand.
AAAACTGAGATAATAAATCACAGATAAAAACAAACACGTATTACGTGGAGCACAAAGGGCCGAGGCAGAGCCTCCACACCACACACTGGTCTGTTGGGGCTTTAAATCCTCGCGGCTCGTTCAGGGATTGGTGGAACTGGCATCGTCATAATCATGATAGACACTTAACTGAACCAATAAGAAACCTAGGAGTGGGGTAAGAAGCGAAGAGAGGAGGGTGAGGAAAATAAACACAACTAACATGGAACATAACAGTGCTGCATTTGTCTCCTTAATAAATGTTAATGTGTATAAATTAATGTGTTCTACAAGATGCCAACATTGTTCAGCCTTTGGTTGTAAAAACTGTTGAAATTGAAATTCCTTTCAGCGATTGGTTTATATGCATTAACTCCATGCTACAGGTTTTATTTGGTAACTTCTTTATGTTGCATTAGCTAACAACTTCATCTTCAAAATCATCTGCTTAATCTTTAGACAGACCTATATAGATATTCACATTGTCACATGATTGCCCTGTCATGTGTTCTTTTGTTCAGATAATCATTTCCATGTGTATTTAAGTGTGTAATATGTGTATGTGTATTATGTTCCCTCTGTTCATAGTCTCGCTATACTGTATATGTCAGTAGTAGCTATGTTTCCATCCAAAAATGCGAAATAACTTTATGTGCTAAACTGGAATATTGCATAAAAGATGTGCGAATAAAGCAGCGTTTCCATCCAACGAGTCAAAGAGAACAAAATCGTCACTTCCTGATTAAATGGCGCCAAATATCAACAGTAAAAACGGAATTTGCTGAGGTAGGAGAAGCTGCGTGAATCTTTTCTTCATTTAATAAATGACTTGCGCCTCAGAAGGCAATGCTGACACGCAGTGAACGCGTGGTGGCGTTTGAAGGCGTGAGACGCGGAGCACAGACGCTCTTGACAGTTCTGGAGGTCATTAATAATATAATAACACTAATACTGAAATGGTTAAGGCATTTTAGAATGACCAAAACAACATTTCAGATGTTTTACAATGTGGTCAGCCTGCTGGTTTGTCCATTTACAAACATTTTTATCATCACATGATCTCTTATAACCAAATCACATGACCTTTTTTTAATGCGCATACTGGAATTTGTTCGGTAAAAGTGTTTCCATCGCAGTTTATGCGCATCTTTTCTTATCGAATAAAAAGTTTATCCTACTCAGTTATGCGCATACATTTTTTATGCGCATTTCCCAAATTTATGCGCATCTTAGCGTTTCCATCAACCGATTTTTTATGCGCATATCCAAAATGCGCATAAGAATAGGTGGATGGAAACGTACCTAGTGTTGTGTGGATTCTACTGTCTGTTGTTATTGGATTACTGGATATTAAAGACTTTGAATTACTATCTCCCTGTGTTTACGCCTGTTCCCCTGAATTGCACCTGCAACATATGCGTGTATAATTACAGTTGTATGCAAATGCATGCAACACAGACATACAGCTATGGATAAATTGAAGTGATTGCTTGAAACTTCTCAGTTGTATATATTCACACCATTTACTACTGGCTTATTATAACCTGCCTATTATTAAGATATTAAGTCTTTATTAGCAATTATAAAGTATGCTCTTATTTTACATCCCTAATCCTACCCAATAACTAAATCCAACCTGACTAACTATTTAAAAGCAGCTAATTAGTAGTAAGTATTGAGCTAAAATTCTTAGTTAATGGTTTGTTAATAGCGTGAATTGTTAATTAAAATAAAGTTACTTTTTTTTCAAATGTAAAATAAAAATGTTGTTAGAGCATGTTTTTGTATAAAATGTCAATTCTTCCAAATAGCATGTGTTGTAAAAAAATAAATGTATGAGAAAGAGAGAACCCAGTCCAGGAGACTTGAAACAAGCAGAAACTTCTTTATTGAGACGTGTTGGTTAGTCTGCAGTCATACAGCGTCTTCAAGAAGTCCACGAGTCTGTAAGAGCCTAAAGGTGTCTCTTACAGGTCTGCAGTCTGCAAGTTTTTTATCACAAGTCTGATTGAAGACAAAGATGTCCTGTCTATAATGTGTTCTTAAGAGGAGGGGAGATGGCTAAACAAAGCATGCAAATGAAGTAGGTAGGTAGGTGAATAAACTTGCCAAGTCACTGACCACACAAGTTTATCAACAAAGGGGTTTCTTTGGCCTGAAAGTATCACCCGAAGACAAAGGCAGAGTCGTTTAAAACCCTGCCCGTAGCATTTGCATCACTTTGGCTCAGCCAGTATACAGGAAGACTAAGGTTTAATGTCCCTCATGACTGGGCTGTTACAGATTCGAATGAAGTGATATAATTAAAAACCAAAGAATATAACTTTTCAGTTATATGTAGATTATTGTTCATTTGAAACTAGATTATATAAATTTATATTTCCACACATGTTTTACATGTTTTCAGACATTTTTAAATATTTTTTTAGACTACACAACACCAATGTGTTAACTTCTGAGCACAATGTTATTTCGATTAACCCTTATTTCCAATCACAACAAATGAAAACAGGGTATCACAAATTTGATGGTCCCTTTTACACATTTTATTGACTATAAGTTACCTTGTAACAAAAATGGCAACTAATTCACATTGAAGTATTAGCAGACTGTCTGCTTAATGCTGATGGTGTTCCACCAATAGACATTCTCCTGACTATAAGAAACTTTGCAAGTATGTCAACTTACACTAACTCTAATCTTACAGTCTACTAATACTTTAATGAGAATTAGTTGGCATGTAGTTGATTGTAACTTAAAATCAACAAAATGTGTTCAAGGGACCATCAAAATAAAGGGATATCAAAAACATTTGTGATTCTGACCAACTGTCATTTCAGCCTGATCTCACGAGGAAGTGCAACTATTTCACGTTTTGTCAGTTTAGTGGCTACGAGTTCAGTCATACAAAAATGTAAGAGGCGTGGCATCCAACCCCACCCCTAAACCCAACCGTCATTGGGGGATAAGCAAATCGTACTAAATTGTACGAATGAGATCGTACAATTTCATACAAATTAGCCACTAAATCAAAAAGTTACAAATTGCCGTGAGATAGCATTGGTCATTTTCTGAAGGAAAGAAAATCTTCTAAATGACTATTACTGTGTTCGAAAGCTTTAAAATGATGGCATCAAGGCATCTCTGAATCCAAATTCTGCTTCACTTCCTGTCTTGGGAGGTACAGTACCTTCCTTTGCTTGAATTTTAAAGGCCAGCATAGATACATTCCTCACTGTCTTCGATATCCCACAATCCTGTGTGTTCCATTTCTGACTGTTGTGCTGAAGATTATAAAGATTATTTTCCGTAGCTTTGCTTGGGAGTCATTTTTCTGTGTAAATGTTCGGTTTTGACCAACGTTTTCCACTTTTGCCTTTTTGCACAAATTTGCTGCCTCTTCACATACCAAAATATATTTAAAAATGTACTTCAGATTTAGAAGAACTGCATTCTAAAATCAAATAATCATTGAGTAGAATAGTCATGGATAACAATCTCACAAACTAGATGCAATCTCACAAACACACACACAAACACACACAGACACACACAAACATAAACAATACTTATGAATGTTCTCACTAGATGCAATCTCACAAACACACACACAAACACACACAGACACACACAAACATAAACAATACTTATGAATGTTATCAGTCACTTTATGTTATATGGTTATATGTGTCTAATTTCACGGTGAATATGGCAACATTATATCTATGTTTTTATGAATAAATCTCTGACAGAGACTCCTCCCCTCTTCTATCACCCAATCACTGTGCGTAGTTAGCAAGCATGATGAAGTCATCCATAACACCCCCCCACCTCCTTATTCTTAGCTTAAGACTCTCTCTATTCCTTAGTAAAAAGTTTATCTCGGCAGCATTGTTTTAGGTTTTAGAATAGTTTTTAGAAAGATAATAAAACTTTTAGCTAAAATGTTTTACTGCTATTTAAGTGAACTCTTGATGGTAAGATAAAATGTTTTGTGAATTTGAGTCCTGAGGTTTAGAGTGGAAAGGTAGACTAGGAATTACATTACATCAAGATCTATCACAAATAATAATGTTAACTATAAATACATAGTCAAAAATTATACAATTTCGTTAAAGTGTGAGAAAAATAAAAAGGTTTTCACCAAGCACAAACATTTAAAAAGATATATTAAGCCACAAAAAAGCCAATTCAAACATAAAAATGTTATTCATTCAGTTATGAATACACTATTTATTCATTCAAATCATTTGAGATAACATCAATCTGTACAGGGGATTGCAGTCTGTTTCACTGTATCTTACTCATAAAAATGTCATAACTGTCAATTACTAATTAATGTTTTTTAAGACATTTAGAAGAAATAATCCATCATGTTAATTGTAGCGCAACCGGCTTAATTAGAATGTAATTACTAACAAAACAGTATGATATAGAAATCTAGTAGGTAGTTTATTTATACATTTTTTTGCACAATTAAACCATGTCGACAGAACAGCTGAAAATGTTGCAAGGTGCCCTCGTTAAATAAAAGCTGCACAAACGCAGCCTTCTGGGAAACTATCCCTTTGTATCCTTCGAGTGCCGTGTTCTCTGCATCCCGTAAAAAAATCAGATTGTACAAATAACACCGGGTCCCCTTGTAACAGGGACAGGAGACTCCTTGAAATTGTTGTTTGTGACTCGTGAGAAGCAAGAAAGCGAACAGCTTGGCAGCTTCCCCGGGGACAGACATTCATGCTATTTACAGCTGGTGGTTGTTTTTAAATACTCACATATTTAATTAGCAGACAGCACAAACACTTCTAGCAGGCTCAAAGTCAACATTCTGGCCAGGTGTGAGGATCGCTGGAGGTGAAGAAGACAAGCATCTGTAAAATTGAGGAAACTTCATGGTTAGTGTGTGATACTCCTGTATGTTTGCTTTGAATATCAAACTAAAAGAGAACAAATTAATTCAATTTTTTAAAATAAATTAATTGTATGAAGTGTTACTTGCAAAAATGAAAGTTCTGTCGTCATTTGCTCACTTTCCACCCGAGCTTCTTTCTACTGTTGAGCATAAAAGAAGATACTTTGAAAAATGTTGGAAATGTAACCATTGATATCCATAGTATTTGTACAGGCACATGAATGTTAACTAATTTTGTATTATAGAGTAATATGCACTTGTGGTTATGACTTTTGAATACGTTAGTCCTGTGCCTCGACAAGTAAAGTCATGACATAATGATACCAAATCATTAATTAAAGATTAATTTTAGCAGATAACTGGCAGTTAAAATGCATGGCTTCCACTTGCTGTTAATTAACACTTGAATTTACACTGTTAGTGAATACTATATGTTATTATAGGGAATTAATACATTATGACACATTTTAGTATTAACAGTTTATATATCTAATTAATCTATGAATCATATGGAATGTTCATTTGTTGCTAAGGCTTTAATTATTAATATAGTTTAGTATTGCATGAGTTATACAGTATATGGTTATTTGTGCATTAGTTAAGCATTGTTTAATGCATATTAGTGCAACTATTGTAGCATTACTGCTTTTTCTTTAATTCTTTAAATATTTCCAGTTAATTGACAGCCCTGCTGAAATAATAGATATTATTTAAATTTATTATAAAAAACATATTAATACAATAAACCATAATAATTGTTTTAATGCAACATGAACTTGAAAACTCAGTAAGACAGTAAAGGATAATGTCTTTTAATATGATATTGCAAGAGAAAAATCTCTCCCACTTCAGATCTTTCTCATCTGCATTTCAGTCGATACCTCAAAGAAGAAAAATCAAAAAAGATTACATCAGGTTGTCAAACCTGTGACGGACAGAACTGAAATATATATTTATTAGGGGGGCAAATAGCTGCAGTGCTACAGGATTTTGAATAAATTTACTACATAATAATTTGAGAGACTGGGGCTAGTTGTCGTATAGAGTACTTAACAGATTCTGATATATAGAATTCTGAATCAGACGTCAAATGAATCGAGTGCGTATTTCTCCAACAGGTTTTGTATGTTCTAGTTTTCCACTAGCAGCTAACAACATTTACCACTACTGTAAAAGTGTGTTAAATCAACTGTATCTTTTACTCTAGACAATATAGTGGAAATGATTAAGACTGGTAGGGAATCTTTAATTCACACAGAAATGAAAATTTGCAGTTAATTTAATCTCCCTCAGGCCATTCTGGAGCTAGATGACTTTTTAGACTTTCTAGGTGACTTATAAAAGCAGATTTTTAGCTGTAACCTTGGTCTTTTGTAATTCCTAAAATCTAAGTTTTCCTAAAATGGCTTTTGGCACTTAGAGAGTCCAAAAAAAAAAAAAACATACACAAGCAAACCAAAATGAATACTAATAGCTTCTGATGAAACATAGAGGTCTTGTAAAGTGTAACAACTGAAAGCTGAACGTTATTTGCAACATTACCATAAAAGGATTAGTTCAATCAAAAATGTAAATTCTGTTAGTAATTATTCACACTTATGTCATTTCAATCCCCTGAGAAATGTGTTCATCATAACATAAATTAAGATATTTTAGATGAAATCTGAGAGCTCTCTAATCCTCCATAGACAGCAACAGTCCCAAGACATTCAATGGGACTAAAACACTGCCAAAACAAAATTCCATGTGACTTCAGTGGTTCAACTGTAATTATATGAAACTCCAAGAACCCCTTTGGGCATAAAAAAACAAACAAAAACGAATTATTATTTTAATGCATTTGCGACAACAGATTTTGGGTACCTGAAAAAGCTAACTTTTAAAGAGTGGATTCAAAGTGCAAATCTGATAAAATGTGATTTTTGTGAAAACTGTCTATTATGTGTTCAATTTATAGTCATGCGCAAGTACACGACATCCAAACCAATAATTGTGGAACTACAGGATTGTATGTGAACCAACTATTCTGGCATAGCTTTTATGCAGCGGATGCCCTTCCAGCTGCAACCTAGTACTGGGAAACACCCATACACTCTCACATTCACACACACTCATACACTAAGGCCATTTTTTTTGTTTTACCCAATTCAACTGCAACGCATGTCTTTGGCATGTCCAGGAAACCGGAGCACCCTGGGAAAACCCACGCGAACACAGGGAGAACATGCAAACTCTACACAGAAATGCCAACTGGCCCAGCCGGGACTCGAACCAGTGACCTTCTTGCTGTCACTGAGCCACCGTGCCGCCCATGCATTTATTTACAAAGTGATACTGCCATCTACTGGCCTCGCATACATCACTTATGAGTTCGGTATAAACAAGGGTCAGTGCCAGCTCAAAATGGGTGGGATTTAAGCTCCAAGTGGGCTTTACAAACCTCCTGGGACTTTTGACTGATTTCTTTAATGTCTTATATATGACACAGAGTCCAACAAATTGTGTTTCATTAACATCTACACCTACCCCTTAAAGTAGCCTATTGCATTTCATTAACGTCCAACGTCTTTGATCAGGGTTGGAGTTGAATTCTGCAGGAAGGTAGCTCTCGAGAAACAGGGTTGGTGACACCTGGTCTACACCTACCCCTTACAGTGACCTATTGTGTTTTATTAATTTCTCCACCTACCCCAACCCTAAAACTACCTTTTACACTATAAAAATAACAAACAGTATTTTGTTTTTGTACAGCGTTTTAAAAAATGATGCTGCATTGGTGTGCACATGCTCAGTAACCGCAGCTGTATTCATTCTCAACCCAACCTAACTGTTGCGTCAGTTCCTCCCACTAGGAGGTCTCTGGGCTACAGCGATATATGCTTGCTAATTTTGCAGATCCATGTGAATGGTGATCACTGTTGTTATCTGTACACAAGCTTGTAAAAAATGCAAAGAAAAAACACATTGTCGTGTAAACACAACATGAGTATTAAAATGCAAGTGATTCATCATTAATTGATATTATGCCCATAATCAAGATTTTGCAGCCTCTAGTGTTCATTTCAGGTGAAAACTGCAGTAAACTGTATGTGCTTGAAAATCTTGGTATGTTGATATGTTTTTTTTTCCAATAAGCCTGGGTTGGATTATTTTGCTTTTAGAAACATTTAATGGAATGAACAACTGTGTGATGTTTCCTTTGTACAACAAATATTTTACAGCCTAAAACCCACACATCTCAGCATCTACAGGTATATTTCCCAGTGACGCAAACACATCTGAAGTGAAAAGGAAAGCATGTAGCCTAATAATGCAACATAACAACGTGAACAAATGAATTACGCAAAGTCTGAGTGATTACTTCGGTTTTGCTAGCTACATCGCTATATGCAAGACCTCACTCCAGGGAATAAGATACTCACACGCTAACGATATGAAACTCACAAAACCTCTGATACGGCAACATGAATCTGAGGCAACGTCAATTAACTGGATTTGCGGGTTTAACCTGTCAACAGGATGTCATAACAGCTTTTATCAGTGTGCACACTGTAGAGTGTGAGAGGCATCACATTTAATCATGCTCGCCCTTGCTCTTTCCCCCTGCTTTCTTTCTTTTTATTTTACTTTTTTTTGGGAGTAAAAATATGTCCCCACGCAATGCAAACTCCCCAGACACAGTGTTGTTTACTGCAGATTAACAAAGGGGAGGCAAGATGAGTTTCTGACACCAGCTCAAGTGAACAAGAAACCGTAATACCAGCACGGAGAGAGAATTTTTAAGCAAAAGTTGGGCTGCATTTGGGGGAACTGTTTACGTTTGTTTCGCTAGTTCCCTACTTGGACTTGTATTTATTTATTCATTCATTTATTTGGTGGTGTATTTATGTATGTGTGTATGCAAGTGAGGTATGAAAAAGTTGAGCTTTTGCCCCTGCTGCATTCCTGCAGGGCTTGGTTGTGAAAAGAATTTGGGTAGTTATATATAATAAATTAATCACGTTTTTTAGCAGAGTAGTGGGTCAACTTTTCAGAACATGTTTAATATCATCCCAGGTAGCAAAGAACTCTGGCCCAGATTTGGCATAAAGCTGGCACAGGAGGCATTCATCCAGCACTGCCATACAGCATGTGGGCCAAACATGGCCCAGGTTTGCAGGCAGATATCAAATGTAGTATTTGGCCCAGATGTTTAAAATTTAGAGCCTATCTTGACCCACTTTTAAAATACATTTAAATTATTTTTGAGTAAAGAAAAAATTCTACCAATTGGGTCGCTTCAAGAAAAAGCGCGGCCATAAAGTGAAATGCTTCATAGGTTTATCAAATTTATTGCAGTCGTGACACACCAACATATCTGGCCCAGTTCAGGCCCAGTTATGGGTTATTAACTTGGCTGAGACTTGGCCCAGATATGGTCCATGTTTGGCCCTTGTATGGAAGCCAGCCTTGGTCCAATCATGTACCGTAATTCACTGCGGCATGTGGGCCAAGCAAAAGTTGATTGTGTGGGCCAGATCTGGGCCAGGTAAATTTTGCTATGTGAGATGTAATTGTATGGGAATGTGTGAGAATTCAAATTTAAAAAAAGACTTCAAATCAAGTTTTTCATTTACACATTGAATACTCTGTCTCCGAGAGGTTTAAATTTTGATTTTGATTTGAAGTCTTTTTTGTAAATTGTATGTATGTATGTATGTATGTATCTCATGATGTCATATGTAATAAGTTTTTTTTTTTTTTTGTGTATGCATCTTTATATTGTCATATGTATTTTGTTGAATGTGCGTGTGTGTGTGTGTGTGCGTGTGTGCGTGCGTGCGTTTGTGCGTGTGTGTGTGTGCGTGTGTGTGTGTGTGTGTGTGTGCGTGGGTGTGTGTGTGTGGTTGTGCTAGCTTGTTGGTTGATTGGGGTGATTATTGTTTGCAGGTGTGATGTGTAGAGCTGTACAACTATTTCTTGAGTTCTCTAATTATTTTGTTTAACGTGATGAAGACCATGTTGGTCGAAACGTTGTTACAATTAAAAAAAAATTGAGAGCTAAAGTGGCAGTGTGCCGATTTTCTTTTGATCTTTTGCTACTGTGTTTGTTTTTGATCGAGCACCTGCCTTTGAGAAGCCTAGATGTGCGCACATTTTTGTTTCTTGGTTGCTTAATGTGTGAGAACTCACATTAAATGATTTGCATTGGGACACATTTGGGACACAGTTGCCCTGGTAAAATAACAACATGTACTGTAACATGACAGCAGTGCTGGGTATCTGTTTGCTATATGAAATTTGGATTACATAATCATTCCAAAACAAAAGTGTCTGTAATTAGATTTTACATTTTAAACATTACGTGACTTCTTAAAGTAATTCAAATTATAGATTTTTTTATTGATTATGTGATTACTTAATCATATATTCCTTAACAAATATGAAATTATTCGAAGCTTTAGTTTTTAAAAGTATTAGTTTAGTTTTAATCATAATTATGTGATAAAGTTAAAAAAATAACTGTTTATAGTTACTTCCAAAATTTACTAGCAATAACTGACTGAAAATTGTTTCTCATTGTTACAACCCTATGGTTGTCATGTCTCATCTGTCTATCTGCCTAGGAAACATCTGATTGGCCACTTCAGACTGATTGCTTGCTCCTGATTGGCCTACAGTTTTTTTTAAAGCTGTGACATAATGTCCTTGGTGGCCATTTTGTTTTGGTCACTCTTGCTTTGTGTTCTTTAAAATGTTTGTATGTTGGACAGTGCAGAGTTTTTGTATGTGTTAAAGTTTGCGACTTGTGAGATTTGAGAGTACTGTTTTCATTGTTTGAGTTACTTTTGTTCTACTGGCTTGTTTGACCTTTTTGCCTGTTGACACTGATCTTTGGGTTGTCCCTCAAATGTGGTTGCTTGTTCTGTGTACTGTATATAATATTGGGATAGTAAGGAGTCTGATGCCATTTTATTTGTAAAACCTTTTGATCTCTTTTTTTTTGTTCGGTAGTTAGGGTAGTTAATTGTACTTTCTTTTCTTTCATTTTGATCAAGTAAGGTAGAGGTTTAAAATAAATAAAAAATGGTTTGTTATTTTGGCCTTCAGCTCCCGAATTCAAAAACCCAATAAATTTTGATTTCATATTTTCTTTGTCTTGTCTTTAATGTTGTGCACCTTCCCTAGACGGTGCATAACACTCATTTATTAAGATTATTGCTTCTTCGGTGTACACACGTTTAACTAAAATACACAGAAGCAAACTAAAATGACTGAATTTCCTGTGTGAGACTTTTCCAATCAAAGCTAAATCAGATAATGTTTTCATACTTTCAACAATTATTTGAAACTGGCTTTAAAGTCTAAATTATTAAGTCAACATTATGATTATTCATTCATTCATTTTCTTTTCGGCTTAGTCCCTTTATTAATCTGGGGTCGCCACAGCGGAATGAACCGCCAACTTATCCAGCATATGTTTTACGCAGCGGATGCCCTTCCAGCTG
>CAIGQV010000641.1:18479680-18491593 GCA_903798115.1 Danio jaintianensis
TATCTATCTATCTATCTATCTATCTATCTATCTATCTATCTATCTATTGCCCTGCACAGGGTAGATTGCTTTGGTCATTATCTTGCACATTGTTAGTAAATTAACCACACAACTTTGCATACAGCCCTCCTGTTAACGTTGTGTTCTTTTTCAGATATTTCCCAAGTAATGTTTAATGTAGCAAGAAAATGATTACATTACGTCCTATAATATTTTTCTTCTGGTGAAAGTCTTATTTCTATTAGTTTGGCTGGAATAAAAGCAGTTTTAAGGTAGGTTTAATTAATTAATTAATTAATTAATTAATTAATTAATTAATTAATTAATAGGTTTAATAAGGTAGGTTTAAGGTTTAATTAAGGTCAATATTATTAGCCACCCTTTAAAAGTTTTGACTGGCTACAGAACAAACCACTGTTGTCCAATAACTTGCGTAATTACCCTAATTTGCCTAATTAACATCCATTCATTCATTTTCCTTCAGCTTAGTCTCTATTTCAGAGGTCGCCACAGCGGAATGAACCGCCAACTATTCCAGCATATGTTTTACCCAGAGGATGCCCTTCCAGCTGCAACCCAGCAAACCAGAACACCCGGAGGAAACCCACACCAACACGGGGAGAACATGCAAACTCTTGCTGTGAGGTGATAGTGCTACCTAATTAACATAATAACATAAATTTAGCTGAATTTTAATTTAAATTTAGTTGAATATATAATTTTGACCTCTCTCTCTCTCTCTCTCTCTCTCTCTCTCTCTCTCTCTCTCTCTCTATCTATTTTTTATTTTCTTATTTTTTTATTTTGCTTCATGGTTGGATGAAGACATCTTTTAACATTCTGCCTAAAATAAAGAGCTATTTTAGCCACAAAACTGTTTTTTTTTTAATTAAGTGGAGCCAAATGGCAGCAGGCGGTGTACTTTATGAACAAATGTTGCATTGTTAATAAAGTGCACCAGGCAATGTACAATGTCAGATTAGCCCTTCACAGTGGCCTGTAATGTAATCAGCCATTGAACACATCCATATGACATGAGAACAATACTTCAATGCTCCCTCCATTGGTATCAATGCTTTCTGACCTGCCAAGCCACTAAGTGGAAATGAACATTATCCTGCAGCACTTACCAAGAAGAATGTAACTCTGGAATGAAAAGAAAGTGCTGCATAGAAAATTATTGAACATTAAAAAAAAACATCCAAAGACTGAAATCAATTTTCATAATTTGTTCAAAAGCACTTTTTGCAGTCCACCAATTTTCACATCATTCTTCAAAGTCTCAGCTCCTGATGATTTAAAGTATAGAGTTCTGGACGTTTAGCTTCTTGAAACTTGATTTCTAAAGGCCGATAATATTAATTCTTCTCTGAAAATCACTGTTTGTTTCTTATTTTGCTACCTTTTCACTGTAACTGTAGAAATACACCATCTATCAGCTCGATGCTGAATTATTTATTCCTTTAAACACCACCTACGCCTGCTCCAGATTTCCATTCTCTCTCCTTTTCGTTTTCTATTTCTCTTTGCATCTATTTCTCTCTCTGTCTCTTCTGCGGAGCGGTTGCGGGCGCTCGTGGCGCGAGATGACAGTTCTCCTCCGTGGTGATTCATGGATCCAAATGCTGCACATATTGCATATTTTGCATTGTAAAATCAAGTTTGTCAAGCAGAAAAGAAAAAGTATGTCTGACAGGAAGTCTAAGCATTCACTCTTTCCTTTCTCCCTACAGCTTGGCTTTTATCTGCTGCAAAAAAAATAAACAAATGAAGGAGCTTAAAAAAATACAACAGGCGAGTAGATAGACAGAATGCTAATTCTCCGAAGCCGCACTGTTGATTTTTTAGGTATGTAGCTCGAACAAATGTTACTTATTATTTAATTTAGGTCATTGGTTCCCAAAAACGTTTTTTTTTTTTCATTATTATTATTATTATCATTAATAATAATAATAATAATAATAATAATAATCTTATAATAATCAATATAATTAGTCATAGTATAGTAGTAGTAGTACGATTGAATGCCACAGATAAACCTACTACTTACACTTAAAAAGATTTTTAGGCCTAACAAATAAGATTTAAGTATTCTAATTGTGATCAAATGTCCATTCATTTGGATTACATACTTTTAAATAACTGAATACTCCATTCATTCATTCATTTTCCTTCAGCTTAGTCCCTTTATTCATCAGGGGTCGCCACAGCGGAATGAACCGCCAACTTATGCAGCATATGTTTTACACAGCGGAGGCCCTATCCAGCTGCAACCCAGTACTGGGAAACACCCATACATACTCATTCACACACATACACTACGGCCAATTTAGTTTATTCAATTTACCTATAGCGCATGTCTTTGGACTGTGAGGGAAACCGGAGCACCCGAAGAAAACCCACGCGAACACAGGGAGAACATTCAAACTCCACACAGACATGCCAACTGACACAGCCGGGACACGAACCAGCAACTTTCTTGCTGTGAGGCGACAGTGCTAAGCACTGAGCCACTGTGTCGCCTATAAACTTTAATTGATTGATATTTATTAGCTAAAGATATATGTCATAATATCATCAATAAGTCCAATGTGTTTAAAATGCTTCTTATTAATTCATCTATTGTGTGGAGTATAAAGCTGCGTCTGTTTTGCCCCAGAATATTAAGTAAACCAATCTCATAGAATTGAATTAATTGGATCTGACTTTTTCTACAGCTAGATATATTTATACCATATTCATGTCTTTCAACTGATTAAATATAATCGTATTCGATTTTAAAAGATTTAGCTTAATTATAAGGAATCTGACAACATACATTTAAAAAACTGACAAATTAAGTAAAATCAAAAGGTTACAAACAGCCGCAACCCATCACTGGGAAACACCCATACACTCCCATTCACACACATACAGTCGTGGCCAAAAGTTTTGGGAATGACAACAATATTAGTTTTCACAAAGTTTGCTGCTAAACTGCTTTTAGATCTTTGTTTCAGTTGTTTCTGTGATGTACTGAAATACAATTACAAGCACTTCATACGTTTCAAAGGCTTTTATCGACAATTACATGACATTTATGCAAAGAGTCAGTATTTGCAGTGTTGGCCATTCTTTTTCAGGACCTCTGCAATTCGACTGGGCATGCTCTCAATCGACTTCTGGGCCAAATCCTGACTGATAGCAACCCATTCTTTCATAATCACTTCTTGGAGTTTGGCAGAATTAGTGGGTTTTTGTTTGTCCACCTGCCTCTTGAGGATTGACCACAAGTTCTCAATGGGATTAAGATCTGGGCAGTTTCCAAGCCATGGACCCAAAATTTCAACGTTTGGGTCCCCGAGCCACTTAGATATCACTTTTGCCTTATGGCACGGTGCTCCATCGGACTGGAACATGCATTGTTCTTCACCAAACTGTTGTTGGATTGTTGGAAGAAGTTGCTGTTGGAGAGTGTTTTGGTACCATTCTTTATTCATGGCTTTGTTTTTGGGCAAAATTGTGAGTGAGCTCACTCCCTTGGATGAGAAGCAACCCCACACATGAATGGTCTTAGGATGCTTTACTGTTGGCATGACACAGGACTGATGGTAGCGCTCACCTTTTCTTCTCTGGACAAGCCTTTTTCCAGATGCCCCAAACAATCGAAAAGGGGCTTCATCTGAGAATATGACTTTTCCGCAGCAGTCCATTCGCCATACTTTTTGCAGAAGATCAATCTGTCCCTGATGTTTTTTTTGGAGAGAAGTGGCTTCTTTGCTGCCCTTCTTGACACTAGGCCATCTTCCAAAAGTCTTCGCCTCACTGTGCGTGCAGATGCGCTCACACCTGCCTGCTGCCATTCCTGAGCAAGCTCTGCACTGGTGGCACTCCGATCCCGCATCTGAATCCTCTTTAGGAGACGATCCTGGCACTTGCTGGACTTTCTTGAATGCCCTTAAGCCTTCTTAACAAGAATTGAACCTCTTTCCTTGAAGTTCTTGATGATCCTATAAATTGTTGATTTAGGTGCAATCTTAGTAGCCACAATATCCTTGCCTGTGAAGCCATTTTTATGCAACGCAATGATGGATGCACGTGTTTCTTTGCAGGTCACCATGGTTAACAATGGAAGAACAATGATTTCAAGCATCACCCTCCTTTTAACATGTCAAGTCTGCCATTCTAACCCAATCAGCCTGACATAATGATCTCCAGCCTTGTGCTCGTCAACATTCTCACCTGAGTTAACAAGATGATTACTGAAATGATCTCAGCAAGTCCTTTAATGACAGCAATGAAATGCAGTCAAAATTTTGTTTCAGGATTAAGTTAATTTTCATGGCAAAGAAGGACTATGCAATTCATCTAATCACTCTTCATAACATCCTGGAGTATATGCAAATTGCTATTATAAAAACTTAAGCAGCAACTTTTCCAATTTTCAATATTTATGTAATTCTCAAAACTTTTGGGGAGAACATGCAAATTCCACAAAGAAATGCCAAGTGACCCAGCCGAGGCTCGAACCAGCGACCTTCTTGCTGTGAGGCGACAGCGCTACCCACTGTGCCACGACACCGTCTGAATAAATAAATAAATAAATAAATGAATGAATGAATGAATGAATGAATGAATGAATGAATGAATGAATGAATTGATTTATACAGCTTGAGGAAATGTTGCTTATTATTTTATGTATTATGCCAACTAGTGTCACTTTTTCTGAACTATCAAAAGTTATTTTAATATGAGATATCCTTTATTCTTGAATATACAGCTATGGAAAAAAGTTTAGCTTCTCTGGATTTATTTTTAATAAATATAAATATATCAAATGTTTGGCTGACCCTCAAGAAATCGCAAAAAGGGATTACCGGGTGACTTATTATTTATATTACAATATATTAAAATGATATAACTTAATTATAAAACATATAAAAACCTAGATGTAAAATTATTATTATTATTATTATTAATATTATTATTAATATTATTATTAACAACAGGTCGGGTTTGTGATGAAAGTAAAACAAAACAAACACAGAATTCTGATTAATAAATAATCAAAATGATTTAAAATAATAGATATTTATTATCTTATTATTACACTATAGATTTAATTATAACTAAAAGTTTACACATTTCACCGACTGTTGTTAAGGATCTGATAATTTCTGTATTTTCTTTGATATATTGATCACTCAAGCCACTGAAGACAGATCTGTCCCTGTCAGAAAGAGATGCATAAACGAGAACACTAGTGAGCAGTTTATGAAGGCCCTATCGCTAGCACCAAGCCTATCTGCAGACTCTGTTGATTTTCTCCTTGATTTGTTTAACCTTAAAGTTAAGAATTTCATGGATGACATTGCTCCTGTTAAAGTCAGGAAGAGGACTGGGAGACAGAAAGCACCTTGGAGAAAGTTGACAGCAAATGCAAATGCAAATGCAAATGAGGAAAAGACAGTGCAGAAAAGTTGAGAGTATGTAGAGGAAGACGAAACTAGTAATCCATTATAACATCTATAAAGACAGTCTTCATGCTTTTAATGTGGAACTAAACATTGCTAGGCAGACTTTCTTTTCAAACCTTATAAACAGCAACCTAAATAACGCCCGCACTCTCTTTGCAATGGTAGAGAGACTCACAAACCCCCCCCCCAGTAGAATTCCCAGGGAACTACTCTCTAAAAGCAAATGCAATGAGTTTGCTCATTTCTTTACTGATAAGATCAATAATATCAGAAAGGCAATTAGCTCATCCAATCAGCCAAGTTGTGTCGAAGTCGGACAAGCTCAACCACAACTTAAGAAATCAGACAGTATGTCTGATTTCATGGCAATTGATGGTAAAATCTTAGAAGAGATCATGCAAATTATGAAAACATCAACCTGCAGTCTTGACACGCTCCCCACATTATTCTTTCATTCTTCAAAACGGCGTTTAACTGTTTAGAAATAGATCTCCTAAAAGTGGTGAATGCTTCACTTCTCTCAGGGACTTTCCCAAACTCACTTAAAACTGCAGTTGTTACACCCCTCTTGAAAAAAAGCAACCTGGATAACACCTTACTGAGAAACTACAGGCCAATTTCAAATCTCCCTTTCATTGGCAAAATCATTGAAAAAGTTGTTTTTAACCAGGTTTTAAATCTGGTTTCAGAGCACATCATAGTACAGAGAGTGCCCTTATAGATAATAAAATGATATAATCAATGATAATCAATGATAATCAATGATATCCGCCTAAATACGGATTCAGGCAAACTTACAGTGCTGGCATTGCTTGATCTCAGTGCTGCATTTGACACCTTTGATCACAGAATACTTCTGGATAGGCTGGAAACTGGGTTGGGCTATCTGGAACGGTCCTCAAATGGTTCAGATCTTACCTTGAAGGGAAAGGTTACTATGTCAGTATAGATGACCATAGGTCGAGTTGGACACCCATGACATGTGGAGTCCCACAAGGTTCAATTCTGGCACCTCTCCTGTTCAACCTTTATATGCTCCCACTGAGCCAAATAATGAGAAAGAATCAAATCTCCTACCACAGCTATGCTGATGACACTCAGATCTACTTAGCCTTACTGCCTAATGACCTCAGCCCCATTGACACCCTCTGTCAATGCATTGATGAAATTAACAGTTGGATGCGCCAAAACTTTTTTCATTTATTCATTTTCTTTTCAGCTTAGTCCCTTTATTAATCTGGGGTCACCACAGCGGAATGAACTGCCAACTTATCCAGCATGTTTTATGCAGCGGATGCCCTTCCAGTCATTGCATTTGGGAACAAAGATGAGGTTCTCAAGGTGAATGCGTACCTTATCTCTACGGGTCAAACAACAAAAAATAAGGTCAAGAATCTTGGTGTTATTCTGGAGTCAGTTATGAGTTTCAGTAGTCATGTCAAAGCTGTAACTAAATCAGTATACTAACTTCTAAAAAACATTGCAAGAATTAGATGTTTTGTTTCCAGTGAGGACTTAGAGAAACTTGTTTATGCTTTTATCACCAGCAGGGTGCATTACTGTAATGGACTCCTCACTGGCCTTCCCAAAAAGACAGTCAGGCAGCTGCAGCTCATCCAGAACGCTGTGGCCAGGATTCTGACCAGAACCAAAAAACCAGAGCACATCACACCTGCTCCCAATTACATTCAGAATAGATTTTAAAGTATTATTACTTGTCTATAAATCACTAAATGGCCTAGGACCTCAATACATTACAGATATGCTCACTGAATACAAACCTAACAGATCACTCAGATCTTTAGGAACAAATAAACTAGAAATTCCAAGAGTTCAGTCAAAGCAGGGTGAATCCGCCTTCAGCTACTACGCCCCCCGCTGCTGAAATCAGCTTCCAGAAATGATCAGATGTGCTCCAACATTAGCCATGTTCAAATCAAGACTGAAAACACATCTGTTTAGCTGTGCCTTTACTGAATGAGCACTGTACTATGTCTGACAGATCACACTATTATGTCTTTCTTTTCTTTTTCATTCTTTTATAACCTGTTTTAACACATTTTAATTTGTTTTTATTTTTTTATACTTGTCTCTTTTATTCCTGTTTATGTAAAGCACTTTGAATTGCCACTGTGTATGAAATGTGCCATATAAATAAACTTGCCTTGCCTTGCCTTGCCTAGATATGGTAAAACCTAGAATAAATCAATATCTGGGACTTTTTTCACACTCATAGTTGAAGGAACACCCACATGTGTGGCATAAGAGACTCTTGTTTCACAGCTCATAATCACTGTCAATCAAAACCCAAAGAAACAACATCAAAAGTCAGACTAAAGACTGAGATGTCAGTTCAGCTCTGGTTTGACTAACAGTCAATAACACTCGAGACTTTACCTAAGTCGCTTACCATAATTTAGTACACATCTGAAAAAAAAACAGAAAAATGATAATTAATAAGTTGTAGCATATACTTAATATAAAATTTGATAGAATATAAAATAATAAATATGTGAAATGTTTTATTTGGCCTCATCAAACTTGTTCATTCTACTGAAATAATTAATTTACTATACTTTTATTACCGTATATTTATATAAATAATATTATAAGAATGAAAGATCATTTAAAAGAAAAACAATCAAATGCATGCACAACGTGAAAGTCAGGACTTGGCCTGACTGGAATTTCTGACTTGGAATTTGTGCTCTGAAATTAACCCATCCAAGTGCACACACACACACACAGTGAACACAAACACACAGTCGGAGCAGTGGGCAGCAGATTGGTGCTGGGACTCAAACTTGCAACCTTTTGATCACAAGTCTAACTCTTTAACCATTTAACCACAGCTGCCCTATCATAATGTAAAAAAATAAATGTAATAATATAAAATCTGAACATAAACAACATAGTCAATAACTGTCATGTTTTGCTGTTAAAAGCAGACTTATTATTCAGTAGAATAATTTTTTTTCAAGCCAAAGGTAAAACAAAATAATAATAATTGGGACAGAACCTTTACAAAAGGTAAAATTTTCCACCCAACAGATCCACATTTGTATCCCATTAATTCATTCATTCATTCATTCATTTTCCTTCAACTTAGTCCCTTATTTATCAGGGATCACCACAGCGGAATGAACCGCCAACTATTCCAGCATATGTTTTACGCAGCAGATGCCCTTCCAGCCGCAACCCAGTACTGGGAAACAGCCATACACTCTCGCATTCACACATGCACTCTACAGCCAATTTAGTTTACCCAATTCACTTATACTGCATGTTTTTGGACTGTGGGGGAAACCGGAGCACCCGGAGGAAACCCACACCAACATGGGGAGAACATGCAAAATCCACGTTATCAATATGCACCTGTTGTACAAAAATGTACCTTTTGAAAAGGTACCGCCCCAGTGACAGGTTTTGTACCTTTTTTTGAGAGTGCAAATATTGTGCAGAACTTTATTTTTAAGAGAATAGTGACTGCATCAGCTATTTTTCTTTTACTTTTTTTCCTTCTTTTTTTGCCAGAGAGATTAATGATTCGGATAAACGCTGGTAATGTAACATCAACACGTGAAAAGATTGTTACAAACCCCCCATTAACTTGTTTCCTTTCTTCTCAAAACAAAGTTCAAGCATTGAGAGCATTTCAGAGCAACCGACAGTTTGTGAAATAAATAAATCACAGGCATTCTTTTATCAAACAGACTCCCTGCAGATGTAATTCGACAGCTGTAGATATTTAACACTCATCCTCAAACAGAATTATTTCAGTTCTGCACAAGCCGGCTCCCAAACTTCATTATTATTGCATAGCTCATGGCTACTCCTCTTCATCAAGGCTGCATTACATTATTTACAAACCCAAAACAATTGTGGGGGGAAGTATAATACAAGGCCAGGGACGCCGGTAAAGAAGCAGTTTGCATAATGGATGGAGAAAAAAAAAAAGTCGTTCTTTGTGCATACGAACCCCGTGTGTTGAGGTATTGTATATTTAAGGAAGCAGCACTTCCTAAACTCATCTATTTGTTTTAAAGGAGAAGTAAATGGACGGATCTAGGACAAGCTGTAAGCTGCGAAAACAGCCCTAATGGGAAGACAATTTCACAGCAAGGATTGTGGTGTTTGAGAGAAAAACGGCAGAAATAGACATAAATGCCCTTAAACAGCTGATCAAGGTACAAATGTGCAGCAGAACAAGAATCTTTTCCTTTTTTAGTTTCTTTTCTGTATTGCTGCAGAGTTTGCAGAGGTTTGGGACTCAGTGATCTATTAGAAAAAGATGAGAGACACGACTAATAATCGACCGTTCTGCTGCGGTTTGCTCTGGTGAAAAGGCCCAGAGGAGAGATGTTTAGGAGTAAAATGTTCATATAAAACCAGTTTCCTGATGTGCACGTTTCACTCACAGACCGTGTCTCTTTTTCTTTTTTCACAAAGGGATACAGTTAAATTAGGAACTGCAAAACATCTCTTGCTGTAACTGTTTATTTGTCATGTTCTTTTATGTTTGTTTGCAAGCAAAGCTGAACAAACCCATTCCCATATGACACAACATTTGCCAAGAGCTTACTGGCAAATCAATACCACATATTACACATGCAGTATATCAGAAGTTTGAAGACGTTTGAAAGTCTGCTAAGCTTAGCAAAAAGAAAAAAAAAGCATTTATATTAAAAAAAATACAGAAAACAAATATTATCACGATTAAAAAATTTCCAGCATCATTACTTTGGTCTTAATTGTCACATGATCTTCAGAAATCATTCTAATATGCTGATTTGAGGCTCAATAAGGCTCACGTTATAAACAAACAATATAAATATAAACCAAATATCCATACAATTATAACTAATATAAAGTAAGCTAAATTTAAAAAAAACACCCCAGAGGTAGTTTTGGTTTACTTTCTTGCTAAAAAGTGCTTGTTTACCCATCATTAACTTTCTTTGACCCTTGAAAATATCTTTTGAGTAGTTTATTTTACTTGCACAAACAACAGCATCCTAAACAACAGAACACCATTGCCTAATTTTATGTGCAGTGCTTCTGTGAGAGGAATACATTCATTTATATAAAATCAATAAACATGAATATGTTTCACTTAACAACAAGAATAAAAAAATAACCTCGTCATGTAGCCTATCGTTTTTGCGATGCGCTCCATAAGTTGAAGATGATGACATTAAGCACAAAGCTGCTTTACCGTGGAGTCGTCAGAGGAGAGTGAAAAGGTGTTTTGAATTTGACCTGCAATACCTAGTTCAACCACTGGGTGTCAATCTTACATACTGCACCTTTAAATGAATGTATATGTAATATCACATATTTACTGTGCTAATTTACTCAGAAAATGTAACTGATTTACATTCTGTTATCAATCATCCATAGTTAGTGTATACATTCCTCATGCATATTGACTGGTGTTCTGTCATATATTTGTACTCCATATAACATGTGCCAAACATTATTTTTGCCCTAAAATATCCATATCAAAGGATTTTCCATAGCTATGGAAAAAAAGGAAGAGTTTAAAAGCAAAGTCAGTTCTCCTCTCACCCTTTTTAGATGTATCATCCAAGCTTTCCTTTAAAAAGACAGGTGGGATTTTTCCTTTTTAAGGCTCAGATACCCTTCTCTCTCACTCTCTCTCTCTCTCTCTGACTTTTTAGGATTCTCAAAACAGAGCAGAGCAAAGACACGTCATTTACATAGATGTCAATGATGTATGCACATAAAATCAAGCCTCTTCTTGCCTAAGGCTTGAAATTTTGAACACACAATATTTATTTATTTCTAACATACTGAATCAGGAATCAGGCTAAATTTCTGTGCCACAACATTTGCTGTACCTGAAAGCATTAAAATAAAAAGAGAGAGAAATGCTAAGCCATCTTTAAAACAGTAAACAGGCAAACGCACAGCATGTTAAACAGGGCAACAGCCTGCAATGTGTGCTGGTTCAGAGCATCATTAATCAGAGCCGCATTGCTGGTGGCTGGTGGAGATTGAGAGATTTGCAGATCGTGTAAATGCCGGCAGAAACTGAACAGCAACGATGCAGAAAGGTAATACAGAGAAACACTGCCTAGAGGATTCACGCACACTTTGGGGTGTGAAGTCTTTGTTGGTTAAGTACTGTGTGACATGTTCATAAGAGATCGGTGGAGACACAAAACCGCTTGTGACAAACACAGGTATACAAGCAATTGGGAAAAGAGGGTATTGCAATTAAAGCACAAAGAAAAAGGATACACATGCACACACAGGTGTACTTGTATACATGGTTTACAGGGACTCCATAGGCATAATGTCATTTATACTGTTAAAAACGGTTTATTATATGGCCCACCCCGTGTAATATGGCCTATACCCCACCCCTACTCCTACCCTTACAGGAAACCTGTGGCAAAGTATGATATTTAAGCATTTTGTGTTACAGGGACAC
>CAIGQV010000641.1:18496593-18509043 GCA_903798115.1 Danio jaintianensis
TATATATATATATATATATATATATATATATATATATATAAACTATTCATTCTATGAAAGCATATAGACAGATTTGGGGGTTTTTTACACACAAAAGACTTGCTTAAAATATTCAAAATAATGCTGAAATATCTATTGTCATTGTGTACATATAAGTGTACTGTCATTGTGCAAAGAAAAGGAATCAATTCAAACAACAGACTCACAATGTTTGAAACCATTTAAATTCTAAAGCTTTAGAGAAATTAAAGACATCAAATCTGTGATTGATTCTCTTGTTTTGCCCATCCAAGGCATGTTTTGAGTAAAATAATTGTATATAAAATTAGTTTCATTTTATAAACTACTGACAATCTGTCATAAAAAAAATATTTGCAGAAAATATTTCTTTAGGACCTCTTTATTGAGGGGAAAAAAAATCCATCGCCATGATTTTTTTTTATGTACTATTTTACAAAGCAGAAAAAAAATAGTAATGGACTTTTCAGATGCCCAATTACAGCAATATATTTACAGTCCTTAACTTTTAATAGCTGAATGTTCCCTTTAATTTCAATTTAGAATTTTGTAATTGCAAATAATTTGAATGTGTTGGCTTAAATATAAAATGCTCTCTGAAGAAAAAGAAAATTGTCCACAACAACAAAAAAAAAAATTCTTGTTTTTTTTTCTCCATTTTTATGACAGGTGTCTAATGAATTTGTCAGATATGTTCAGTATTTTTTAATTATATAAATTTTGATCAAATTAAATAAGTTATCAGTGGTTTATAAACTTTGTTATCAGTAGTTTATAAACTAAAATACAAACACCATAAGTGATTCTTAACAGTTTTCAGCTATTTTGCTATTAAGAAGATGGATAAGATAGTGTCCAACTATTTTCATTCAATTGACACTCTGGGCAGTGGACAGCATCTTGATGTTCGCTTTCAGTATATTGCTGCAAAGGCATTTCCAACTAGCTTATTGAATTATGTTGTCTCTTATAGCACAAGCAATATGCTGCAGGCTGCAGTTCACTTAACAGCAATTAGCATTGCAATAACTGGAGAATTCTATATATAGCCCCTTTAAACAAAACAAATAAGATGCTCATGTAGCATTATAAACCATTTTTTAATGTACATGAGCCAAAATATTTAGACAGAACTAAATACTGTATAAGCCAAACTATACAACATATATAAAATAATGAATCCTGTTTTGTTCTTTACCTGCTCCCTTTTTGTATAAGATCACAGATGTGGCATTCTTCATGTATTCTTCTTGAACATTTGCTTTGAATATGATTCAGTCCTTCCTTTGTGGCCTTCACATACCTGACTGACCGAATTTGTTGTTGCACAGATCTTAAAAAAAAAAGTCAAACAAAAAGTAAAACATTAATCCTAAATAAATGCTTATTCTCTGACAAAAGTATTCTGATATTTGACAAAATTCCATCGTCCAGCATAGTTGCAAGTTTCATTAAAAGTACCGATTTTTAGAACTATTAAAACCTGCCAAAAACGTGGCTGACATCATATTTCCAGAGAGAAGCAAATTACTTGTAAAGGTGCGATCACATTCACGATTGTTCCGAGAAGATTTAGTTTCAATAGCAATCTGTAAGATTGGGAACTAACTCCCCATATATATTCCACAAAATATTCGCCATGTTGAGCAACAGAAAGCTGCTTGGTTTAAAAGTTAGCTGTGCTTTACATATCGCTACACTTATTTACAATAGACAATGCACTTTAGAAAAAAAAAAAATGGACAAAATGTTGCCAATGTGACCGCACCTTAACGCTACAGCAAAATTCCTGATGAATGACGCACATTAATGCAACGTCCAATCGCAAACCCAAGCTTTACTGCAATACATATTCATATAATCAGTATGTGTATTAAGCATGGTTAAATCCTGGTTCACTCTGAAAAGCCTTGCTTAGTGTAAAACACTTAATCTGAGCAACAACAAATTTAGGGCTCCTTTTTGTGGGAAGATCAGATAGTCAACCTACGCAACTGATCACATGACCTACAAACATGTAAACTGTTTAAACAATGCGTCACTCAACAAAAAGTGCAAATTTCTACCATAACCCACTACAGTCTGTTCAGTAGTGCTTCTCCTGCAAATAATCTTTCATTTTGTTTGGTAAAGGCAGTTTCTGAATCAGATCTATCCGCGTGTACTGCCGGATGACGAAGCGGCAAAGATATTGCAGCGAACGGACTTGCATGAACCGAGAGACGGGATTGGTCAACCGCACCGGGTACATGGCGGACCCCGGCAGACGGGATCTGGAGTAACAGAATGCGCCGTTTTCTGAGTCTTTTATAGAAAGCTCGATGAGATCTACGATGGAAGTGTGACCTTCTACGTCTGGCTGCTCGTAAAAGCTGAATCTGCCATTGGAGTGCTCGATCCTGGTGTGAAGCGTCTTCCCCTGTGACCGAAAGCTCAGGCTGAGGAGATAGCGGTCGTCTGAACTGTCCCTCACCAAAAAAGAGCCATCTGGAAGGTTGACGAGCTTCTCCTCAGCCTCCCATCGAGTTATAGGTCCCCAGTACCAACCCTGCTTAGCCAGTTTTTTAAGTTCCTCCGTAAGGCTTGTTACAACCATGGGTCCGCTGCTTTGGAAAGAATCGTACACCCTGCTTACACCGGGAGCGGAATTGGGGTCAAAGTTCAAGTGATGCCTCACTCTCTCAACAACATGAGAGTCTGCACTGCTGAACCCAATCAGGGTCCTTGGAATATCGTTGGTGGAAAGAGGTGACAGGGAAGGAGAAAACAAAGGTGTGTCGGCACGGGAGTTGGAAAGGACCATTGCCGGAGCATCTGCGAGATGTCCATTTACCGAATGCTCCATGAGAATGTCTGATGCCATGATATCATGATCATCCAGGCCCTGGTCTATGTGCAGAGAGTCAGATTCACCCTGATCACCCACTTCCATTGGCGAGGGCCCATCTAAACAAAAGGTCTGGGCAGAATCTGGGTACATTCCCTCATCTAAAGGCATCGTGTACTGGATGTAGTCCTGAGGTGTGAGTCCAATAGGCACATGATCCTCAATGCTCAAATGCAAGTTGCCACTTTGAGACTCCATGTCCTTCAACGACTCGCTCTGATCCTGGAACAAACCTTCTAATTGGATGTCATGGAACTCCTTTCTGATGCCATTGAGGGAGGGACTGGGGTTGGGAGAGTGGACCATAGCTTTAACCTTCACCTCCATTTTGATGCAAGCCTCCTCGGAGCCGACAGGACGGAAAGGCCATGGTGAAGGGCTGTAATGATGGCTTCGGAGGGAGGAGGATCTTAAGGGTCGCTGGGCTTTGACTTCACTAAAGCTTATTGGGACTGACGAAGAAGAGAATGTGTCATCGTCATCTCCAGAGCCCACTGCGGTGGAGCCACCTTTGACTTTCGCTTTCTGTTTAGTAGATAGTCTCCTCTTTAGAGTGCCCATAAGACTCTCGCTCTTCGATCGGTTCTTATGAGCCTTCTCATCCTCCCCATTAAGATCACAACCTACCAGCCCTTTGGTGTAACAGCCTCCAAAAAGCGTGTCGTCCTTGGTGAACTCGGCCGCTATAGATGGCTGCTGGAGCATGACAAAATCCCCATCTTCTTTGCCCTTTATGTTAAGTGACTTTCTGATCGTCTTCAGACTGATCTTCTTCATCCTTGTACACCCGGTCAGGTGAGGGCATGGGACGGTCCTATCTTCTGACCGATGGAGGCTAACCGCAGAGCCCGGCCATGTGACTGAGAAATGTCAATCACGTGAACGTCAAAGCCCTTGTCATCTGCAAAAAATAAAACAGATAAAATTCATCATGAAAATGTGAACTAGCAACAAACGTGGAGTGTTTTAAATGTTTTTGATTTATCATGTCTTTCCAAGTCGTTTGTAATACTAATGTGGTGGTCACATTCCACTTTAATATGTAATGTGTTTACAAAATAATAAATCTAAAAAAACAAAACATACAATCTACTTTCCTGTAACTTTGCAATGCAGTATGTTTACAGTTTGTGTCTTTTTTGCCATAAAGGTTAAATTGTATCATAAAATATAAAGACAGATATTCAAAGCTTTATTCTAAAACCTCAACAGAAGCTTCAAAAGTAAATATGACCTGAAAAAAAAAATTTCATTCAATAAAGTCTATTAACATTCAGAATGACTGCTATGGATATTCTACTAGCTGCAGAGTTCTGGAAGTTATAGAGTTAAAACAATTTCTATAAATTTTAACTATTTTATTAACATGATTTTTCTATAAGTCTAGTTTCTCTCTGACTACTGAAGACGGCATGCTGCTTTACAAAGTAAAATTAATGTAAGCTAAAAATTCATTAAGTGATTAATCAAATGGATTTGCTCTGTAAGTAGATTATCTAATTGCTATGTAAATTTAACAAATGACACTTATTAATTACTTATCAATCAATTATGCATATTATTTATATTCAGAAAATATATCTATTACTTTCATTTGTTAGCGGTGTTCACTGAAATTTTACATTTTGAAAACATTTTTACATTTTGAAAACCATATCAAGGGTAGGCTTTCAGTTGAAAAACTGAGCTCAAGTTAACATTTCAAACATATTATAATTTGTGCAGATACTGCATATAATTTCATACATCTCTGGCTCCATTTATGATGCTCAATTTTACAATAATCAAATGATTTGTATTAGCTAATTATGCGGTTATAAAGAATTTACACTTATACAAAATAATCGGATCAGTCTACATTCCCCCTTATATTACAAATAAGAGATCATATTTTGAATGCACTTACTTAAAACCATTTTAGTGCTCATTAAAAAATTATTTTATTTAAAGAACAGCAGAACTGACACAGGCTAAATCAACACACTTTCCTTGAATATGATCATATAGTTCCTAACTCGGCAACTGTTGAGCAACATGGAACCTAAAACTAAAAGATTAACCAATAAAAATCTTTATATTTTTAAAATAATACACTGTCAAATCAATCTCGGCAACTAAACAGGCCTGAAGTGAACCGAGTTAGCTAACGTTAGCAGGCTACGAGACCTTCATCGTGTCACACACACACAGTGTAAACATTGACATTAATACATCAAATTACGCCCACTTACCCCTTTAATCGGAGTTTTAACCCTTCTCTATAGCTTCAGATAGATGGATCTGGATCGAAAGTGTCCGTAAATCTAACGACGAGCGTTGCATTTAGCATTAGCTTGTAAATAAAAGACTGCTGGCTGCTATGCTAATCCAGCAACAGCTCCGTTACACGAACAAGAGCTGCTTCTCTACATAAACATGGAGTGCTCGTGGACTGTCATCATCTCATGCACGTGAAGAACCGAGGCTGTTTTTTCCTCGCCTGCGTTTGCCAGTTTGGTGAGAGAAACATTCCTTAAATTTTATTAACAGCTCCACTTCTTTCTTCCTTTTTTTGTGCTAGCTATAGCCACGTTAGCTACAGCTCGTTCCTCTCCCTCTTCCTTTGTTGACTATTGCATTGTGGGAAAAGACTGAAAGGATAACAAGAAGGAAGAGAGTGTCTGGTCTGGGATCAGTGTATGTATGTCAATGTGTATATGCATTATTTACTTGAAATAGAGCACAAAAATATGTAGATTCATATTCATTGTTAAACAATAACAAACATACATTTGGAGCCAAGTGACAATAAAAAAAAAAATATATATATATATTTTAAACAATTGCAATTTTCTAAAAAAATAAAATAAATAAATAAAAAAAACATTATGAACATTAATTAGTAAGCGATTATATGTTATTTTTATGTAAAACATTCTACACACCTGCTTCAAATCTGGTGAATAATAAACCCAAAACAATGTTCTTTTTACAGTACAAAAATCACATAATCTTACCCAAATTAATGTCTAACAAACATCTGTGAGTGAAATATCCCGGAAATTATCAACAAGGTTGAAGCTTTGAACACGGATTTCCAAATTTGAACACGGATTTCCAAAACAAAAAGACTTACAAGCAAGATAAAATGATGTTATGAGTTTGTTGCCAGATAAAATACAGATAAAACACCCTTTTAAAGGTGAAAACTTATCAATTAAACTCTCAGGTCAGGAGAATAATTTTTTTTATATGTGTGTCTTAAAAGCATACCTCTATTAATTTTTTTTTGTGTGTGTGTGGGTTTGAGAAAGTGTTTGACAAATAAACATATTTATTAATATTATAATTATTTTATTGACTTTACTTATAAATATTTTGTCTTTCTATCTGTTTTTCAGTGCTGCTGTCTTATTAAATAACGCATGAACTTTAACATAATTCATTGGTGGCCTAATTAGTGTCAGTATTGTTTTAAAGTGGGTAATTGTGTTTACCGCTGTTGGGCTAATTTAAGCCTTGTGCTCGGAGATGCAGTTTTTTTTTTTTCACCCTTAAAGTTAAACTGTCAAGTTAATAAAATGCTGTGGTGAACCTGCCGGAGCTCTTTGTGCTAAGACAAGCCTGCATGCAAAGAGTCTAATTACATGCCCTTATTAGGGCTTATCAAGTTGAAGCACATTATATCCAGAGAGGAGGAGAGGAGCTGTTTCTTAAAAGAGCACAGTCATGCTCATAAAGAGGCCTTAGAAGACAACATCATTTTGAAAGATAAAATGCTCCTTCAGTCTGTTTGAAATATATAATTTGAATATAAATGTAAACGTTTGTGAAATGTATTAGCAAATGTGTAAAGGTATGTTTACGGTACACGGTACACATGCTGTCAGCATTGTCATAAAATCCTGTTTTTGTAATATAGTGAATAAAGTAAAAAACAAATTCAATGAAATTAAATTTTGCTGTCAATTTGATGCCCATGGGCTTTGCTTGGAGCTATATAAAGCTTGCAGCTATATTTCTTTGTGTTTTATTAGCAGTTTCTAAATAAATAGTTTCAAACTAAATCATTCAGATAATTCAGGGTAATTTAAATATGTACTGTTTCTACGTGACACAGTTAACATTGTGTTGCCATTTTTTTGTAATTATTTTTGTTCTATGTATGATGTAAAATTATAGATATTTAAAAGTTACAAAGAAGATTATTTAAGGGATAATTCGGGTTTCCATCTTTCTTCACAATATCTTCTTTAGTGTTCAAGAGAAGAAAGAAACTCATAACGTTTTGAAACAAGTAAAGGGTGAGTAAATGGCAAAATGTTCATTTATGGGTGAATTGTAAATAGTAAACTCATTCATTCATTCATTCATTTTCATCCGCTTTTCCGGGGCCGGGTCGCGGGGGCAGCAGTCTTAGGAGAGAACCCCAGACACTTCCTCCAGCTCCTCCGGGGGGATCCCGAGGCGTTCCCAGGCCAGCCGAGAGACATAGTCCCTCCAACGTGTCCTGGGTCTCCTCCCGGTGGGACATGCCTGGAACACCTCCCTAGGTAGGCGTCCAGGAGGCATCCGAAACAGATGCCCGAGCCACCTTAGCTGACTTTTCTCGATGTGGAGGAGCAGCGGCTCTACTCCGAGCTCCTCCCGGGTGACAGAGCTCCTCACCCTATCTATAAGGGTGCGCCCTGCCACCCTGCGAAGGAAACTCATTTCGGTCGCTTGTATCCGAGATCTTGTCCTTTCGGTCATGACCCAAAGCTCATTACCATAGGTGAGAGTAGGAACGTAGATAGACCGGTAAATCGAGAGCTTTGCCTTTCGGCTCAGCTCTTTCTTCACCACAACGGACCGGTACATCGACCGCATTACTGCTGCCGCTGCACCAATCCGCCTGTCAATCTCACGTTCCATCCTTCCCTCACTCGTGAACAAAACCCCAAGATACTTGAACTCCTCCACCTGGGGTAAGGACTTTCCTCCAACCTGGAGATGGCAAACCACCTTTTTCCGGTGGAGCACCATGGCCTCGGACTTGGAGGTGCTGATTCTCATCCCAGCCACGTCACACTCGGTAGCAAACCGCCCCAGTGCATGCTGAAGGTCCATGTTCGATGAAGCCAACAGAACAACATCGTCTGCAAATAACAGAGATGAGATCCTGTGGTCCCCGAACCAGACCCCCTCCAGCCCAAGGCTGCGCCTTGAAATTCTGTCCATAAAAATTATGAACAGAATTGGTGACAAAGGGCAGCCCTGCCGGAGTCCAACATGCACTGGAAACAAGTTTGACTTATTGCCGGCAATGCGAACCAAACTCCTACTCTGTTCATACAGGGACGAGACCGCCCTTAACAGAGCGCCTCTGACCCCATACTCCCAGAGCACCCCCCACAGAATGCCACGAGGGACACGATCGAATGCCTTCTCCAGGTCCACAAAACACATGTGGACTGGTTGGGCATACTCCCATGAACCCTCGAGCACCCTGGTGAGGGTATAGAGCTGGTCCAGTGTACCACGGCCCGGACGAAAACCACATTGTTCCTCCTGAATCCCAGGTTCAACCACCGGCCGGATCCTCCTCTCCAATACCCTGGCATAGACTTTCCCAGGGAGGCTGAGGAGTGTGATCCCCCTATAGTTGGAGCACACCCTCCGGTCCCCCTTCTTAAAAATGGGAACCACCACCCCAGTTGCCCAGTCCAGAGGTACTGTCCCCGACCTCCATGCGATATTGTAGAGACGTGTCAGCCAAGACAGCCCAGCAACATCCAGAGACCTAAGATACACAGGGTGAATCTCATCCACCCCCGCTGCTTTGCCACTGCGGAGCTTGCAAACTACCTCAGTGACTTCAGCTTGGGTGATGGGTGGGTCCACCCCTGCATCCCCGGTCTCTGCTTCCTCAATGAAAGACATGTCAGTGGGGTTAAGGAGATCCTCAAAGTATTCCTTCCACCGTCCGACAACATCCCCAGTCGAGGTCAACAGCTCCCCACTTCCACTGTAAACAGTGTCGATGTGGAGCTGCTTTCCCCTCCTGAGGCGCCGGACGGTTTGCCAGAATCTCTTTGGGGCCGACCGATAGTCTTCCTCCATGGTCTCCCCGAACTCTTCCCAGGCCCGAGTTTTTGCTTCCGCAACCGCCCGGGCTGCAGCACGCTTGGCCCGTCGGTACCCATCAGCTGCCTCGGGAGTCCTGCAAGCCAACCAAGCCCTGTAGGACTCCTTTTTCAGCTTGACGGCATCCCTTACTTCCGGTGTCCACCACCGGGTTCGTGGATTGCTGCCGCGACAGGCACCACAGACCTTACGGCCACAGCTCTTC
Source organism: Danio jaintianensis (assembly GCA_903798115.1). NCBI lineage: Eukaryota > Metazoa > Chordata > Actinopteri > Cypriniformes > Danionidae > Danio > Danio jaintianensis. The sequence goes on from CAIGQV010000641.1 coordinate 18,505,809, forward strand.
ACGGCCGTGTCAACAATGGAGTCAGAGAACATGGACCACTCGGTCTCAATGTCTCCAGCCTCCCTCGGGATTTGGTCAAAGCTCTTCCGGAGGTGAGAGTTGAAAATCCCTCTGACTTGAGGTTCAGCTAGACGTTCCCAGAGGACCCTCACAATACGTTTGGGCCTGCCAGGTCTGTCCAGCTTTCCCCCCTGCCAGCGGATCCAACTCACCACCAGGTGGTGATCAGTTGACAGCTCTGCCCCTCTCTTTACCCGAGTGTCCAGAACATATGGTCGGAGATCAGATGATACAGTATGAAATATGAAATATGAATTATGAAATAGTAAACTAAACATTATTATTTCTTTGTTTAATTAAAAAAAAAGTTTTATTCAGTTTGTTATACCATTTTGTTTTGCAAATTACTTGTCAAAATGTATTTATCAAAAATGCATTTTCTGTAAAAAAAATATTTTTCAAAGCTGTAAAAAAAAAAGTTGGATTATGTTTTTACAAGAAAACATTTTTTTCAATGTTTCACTTTAAAAGTTCATGTTTAATTCAATGTGGGTACATATTGTACACAATGTGTGTCTACACCTTTTTTTTCAGTTTGAACTGAATTACACCGAATATTACTGGAATATTTAATTTCATTAAGACTATACTGTTTAATTGTTTCTTACATTCAATTCAATGTGTTAAACAAATTTCTGTAATTGTGAAATTTACTACCAATTTGCAAGTGAAAATTGTTCTATACCAATTTTTACCAAGGTTTAATATTTAATTTCAATAATATTAGATTAAAATACGTTTTTAATTAACAAGTCTCATTCATTCATTCATTTTCTTTCCGGCTTAGTCCCTTTATTAATCTGGGGTCGCCACAGCGGGATGAACCGCCAACTTATCCAGCATATGTTTTACGCAGCGGATGCCCTTCCAGCTGCAACCCATCACTGGGAAACATTCATACACACTCATACACTACGGACAATTTTAGCTTACCCAATTCACCTATACCGCATGTCTTTGGACTTGTGGGGGAAACCGGAGCACCCGGAGGAAACCCACGCGAACACGGGGAGAACATGCAAACTCCACACAGAAATGCCAACTGACCCAGCCGAGGCTCGAACCAGCGACCTTCTTGCTGTGAGGCGAACGTGCTACCCACTGCGCCACCGCGTCGCCCCTAATTAACAAGTCTTTCTACTGTAATTCAAACTATTACGTCTATTACTTCTATCTATTACAATCCATTTCTTTTTTGAAATATTTGACAATCTGACCAGCAGTTTTATAGTGACAATTATTTCAACACCAACCACACCGCATGTTTTGCATGCCCTTTAAAAGCAAGAGATTATCATTTGTCAGATGTCATATGATTTTGTATGAAAGCTGCATGAGCCAGAAATCATTTGCTCAATATGTCTGCAGCATCTCTCACATTGATTTAGTCCTTCAGCTTGACTGTTTTCGCTAGGGGGGCGGTTGTCAGAGGTCCCTCGGTGCCCACCCTAATATCTTCAACACTTGCAGTGGAGCGGAAGACGTGTATTACAGACATGTAAGACAGCGATGGTACCGGTGGGACCACTTGGGTTTTTGTTGTCTGAGATTACTTGGCTATAGCGGCTCTTGCTCTCTGGTCTGAGGTCGTTTATTGGATTGATCATGTTTACCTCTTTAGCGTATATGCCCTCCTTTCCTTTCAAGTCAACAAGTGCGTGCTCTGGATACATTAGCATGCAGGGAAGGCAATCTGTGCGCTAGTCCTTCAAAAACCTCTGCTCGCTCCACATGGAGAGTCCTTAAAGGGTCTGGGAGAGTTTGCATTAATTACACCTGAAACAGCTGGAGCCGCATAGAACAGAACAAGTCAGCTATAGTTCAACTCGAGCTGCATGCTATTACTGTGTGCACAGAGAACACAATGGATGTTTACTTAAGCATGAAAAACATGGTTTGCGCTATGTTTCTGAACGGGGTATTTGCTTTTTGAGTCATTTTGGTGTTAATGTGCTTTTGAGGAACTGTGGATTGTGTTGGGAATGACTGGTGAAAGATACTCAAGTAAAAATAGGCTACCATTACTTGCTCTCATTAAAGTTGTGCTAAAATTAGTAAAAATGTATGTTTCATTAGAAGTAATAAAATTATATGTTCTGAGTAAAAAGTAGCCCTTTATAGAATTTCCACCTTACATCGGTGCCATTTTGTTTCGGTGTTAAATGATTTGCCGTTCATGGAGTATAAATTTAAAATGTGAGATTAATTTAACTTGAGAACACATTACATTAATATAGTAATCAGCATAAATGAGTACACCCCTCACAGATCTCTCTTTTAAATGAAGATTTTCTGCTTTACAATAATATATTTGTGCACATACATTATAGATTAGTCAGTAGCAAAAAGCCAAATCTGGAACTTAAGATCTCAGCCCAAATGTTGGGGGAAAATATTAAATAAAATGTTAATAAACAGGAAAAATCAAAACAAATATCAAATATATATACAAATTGTTGAAATTGTGTAGTTTGTAATTATTTTGTACATTTGAATTTAAACATATTATCTTTCTATTCATGTTAGATGACCAAACTCCTATTTTATTGGATATAACTGATTAATAAAACTGTTTTGTTAAAATGCACCAAAGATTATTGTCTGTATTTACTAAGCAATGGATACAAATATTCATTTTCAAAAGTACACTCATTTATATTGAGCACTGTGTTTATGCACCAATAAGACAACAGAAAGCAGGTTGATACGTTTACATGCAGAGCAAAATTTGTGTAACCCAAGGAGCAAAAATCAATTTGTGATGATATGTTAATGCTTAGGTTATGCACTTTGAACCCTGACTAACAAGTGTCCATAAGTTGGCACCACATCCAGGCAGTTGGCAATAAATCAGCATCTACTTTATTGCTGCATTCTAGTGTATTTTTAATCATGTGAGCAGGGAACATTTTGATAAGGTGGTCATGTGTAGCCAAAACTTTTTGGGGGGTGGCACGATGGCTCAGTGGTTAGCCTGGCCACCTCACAGCAAGAAGGTCGCTGCTTCGAGTGCCTGCAGGTGGCCTTTCTGTGTAGAGTTTGCATGTTCTCCCTGTGTTTGTATGGTGCTATGGTTTCCCCCACAGTAAAAAGCCATGCGGTACAGATTCATTCATTCATTCATTTTTTTTTCGGCTTAGTCCCTTTATTCATCAGTGGTCGCCACAGCGGAATG
>CAIGQV010000641.1:18524230-18534844 GCA_903798115.1 Danio jaintianensis
AGGGTGAGTAAACGATGATGTTGGAATTTTTAAATTAACAATGATAGAATTTTTTTATTTAGCACAATAGATCATCTTTGAGGTATAAAATCTGGGGTTTAATTTTCAGACAGGCTGAAAAAAACCACCTACTCTGCCCCTACTGACATAATTCTTAAACATTGCAGTGCTAGTCTGATGGGATTTAAAGTTTGTCATTTGAAGTGAAGCGCAGCAGTGTGATGCTCATGGTCATTCAAATCCCACTTTAATGTAAAATTTCTTTGTATGATTTGTCTTTCGTTTTGTTATGAAAAACTAATTATTAAAACAAATGTCTCAATTTGTCTCACTTACAGTAGATCTAAATGTCAGGTCTAAAGATCTATAAATGTGTCTTTAAAGCAATATAGTCTCTGCTATAGTACAGAATTGCAAAGCTAATTCAACGTATTCACATCACTGTAATGAGATGGTTTCTTTACTGCTAATATGTCACCCCTGGTTTTATGTTTATTTGATTTTTTTATTTTATTTATGTTGTTTTGTCTTTTGACACCTGCAGCGCTATATATTTTATTGTTATTAAAGCTCATTTCACACTGTGTGAAATTGTCAGAAAATTTTTCACTCTAAAAAATACATTTTTCCTAATGTTGTGTTAGTAACATTTAAACACTGCCTCTGAAATGTTTGACAGCCATTAAAGAAAATTGCATCAGGTTCTATTTTTTTTTTTTTCATTTTTTAAATTTGTAGAAATTGTTTTGGGAGGTTTTTTGACAATTCACAGCCACTGTACAAGCGAATGCCAAAATTCAGAATGCAGAATGCCAAAATCCACTTTATTAAGAAACAAAGTGTTTAATATAAAGACAGAATGTGTCAGTGTGTGTGTGTGTCTCTCCATATCTTTGACGTACTGCCAGTCTCTGTTCAGGATTCATTCACGGAAATTTGTGATATGGGAAAATTTGGGGGATGGGATGGATCTAATGATGCAATCAGTGTCCAGCAGTGCATCATTCATTCAAATGCCACATTCAGCAGCGGGATTTTCAACAGGATGTTCACAAAAAAATATTTGCTGCAAAGTTACTTAAACTATTTTTACCCTTAAGCAAAGAATGAAACAGAGCTTTGTTTGTGAGTAGGCTTTATCAAAAAATGAATCTTTGGTTACTCGGTTCCTCTCTCTTTTAATTTATTCTCCTTCATTGTTAGTTTTGACGTTTACTGGGATTTAGGCATAAGGCAATTTTATTAACGCAATGTTATTAAAGCAATATTTGAATGGCATGAAATAGGACCTGGGCGTCACGGTGGCGCAGTGGGTAGCACGTTCGCCTCACAGCAAGAAGGTCGCTGGTTCGAGCCTCGGCTGGGTCAGTTGGCGTTTCTGTGTGAAGTTTGCATGTTCTCCCCGTGTTCGTGTGGGTTTCCTCCGGGTGCTCCGGTTTCCCCCACAAGTCCAAAAACATGTGGTATAGGTAAATTGGGTAGGCTAAATTGTCCATAGTGTATGTGTGTGAATGAGTGTGTGTGGATGTTTCCCAGTGATGGGTTGCAGCTGGAAGGGCATCCGCTGCGTAAAACATATGCTGGATAAGTTGGCGGTTCATTCCGCTGTGGTGACCCCGCATTAATAAAGGGACTAAGCCGAAAAGAAAATGAATGAATGAATGAAATAGGACCTATTGCTTATTTCACACATTTACCACAAAGGGGGGATTTTGGGTAGAGTGAGTGACCCTTCTGTTCGCACTCATGTACGCTCACACATTCTGGGTTGAACTGGTTTCTATGTTAATATATAACAGAATAATAATAAGTAAAAATAAAAGACATTAAATTAAATTAATAATGAAATTATATTAAATGACATTTATGCTGCTTTTTTTTTTTTTTTTTTTTTAGAAACTTTTTTTTGGGATTCCTAGAATATAACATAAAAAAATCCTGTGATATCAAAGCTGAATTTCTAGCATCATAACTACAAACTTAAGTGTCACATGATCCTCCAGAAATCATTCTAATATGCATCTCAAGAAACATTTATATATATGATAAATAAAAATAATAATGAAAAAATAAAAAGGATTAAATTATTACTAAAAAATAATATAATATAATTTAATAACATTAACTCCCTGCTTGTTTTTAAATTTAAATATATATATATTTAATAGTTAATATAACAATATTTATTTGAAATAGAAACTTTGTTACGTATAAATTTGCTTACTGGCACTTTTAATAAATGTAAGGCATTTTCTTTCTGATTATGATTACGAACTTGTGGATTATGTACTTTTCAGCTCTTCTTTTAAATGTGATTTTTAAATCAGTGATTACATTTTTGAAGTTTTATGAAGGGAGAATTTTCTTAAATGCTGAAGTAATACCCATCTTGTTATTTCAGACCCTATTTCTCAGAACTCCTCCATCTCGTACCCTCAGGAGGTGAGAGGAACCCAACGGTCTGGAGTTTCTTCTCCAGAAGAAAGCTCTCCCAGACCCTCTGTGGTAGGCAGACCTGGTCAGCGGTTGCGTGGTGATGGCCAGGATGGAGACGCTGCTTCTGCTAGGTGCAGTATAGAAAACACTTGCAATAATGTCTCACTATATGGCTTAATCCCATTTCAACCCCTTAGCCCTTCCTTTTACCCCTATCCCATGTAAAGGGGTAGGGTTGTCCCAATTCTCTTTAGCTTGGAAGTGTAGGGGTAAGAGGAAAGTTCATACAGCCCTTGAAATTGATATTTTTCAGGACCACACAAACGAAGGGGTAAGAGAAATTTCCCTGACTACACCAGCTAAAGCAGCAACATGGCTGCAAAACTGAACAATGAGACCCACAAATGTAATGTTAATAAGGATTTTTGCTACAAACAAGCATCTGATTTATTACATCCATAATGACATTTAATGTGTTAGTCATGATCTTTCAAAAAACGTTTTGAAAAATCAATCCGCAACATTTAAATTTATATGTTTAAATTTTGATAAGCTTCCAAATGACTTGACAGAATAGGCCAGTCTGTCAGAAAAGTCTGGTGGCATGGAATTAGCTTTTTACAGCACAGTGCACTGTGTTTTTTATGTTACTAGGCAAACATGATCAACGGTCTTGGTTCTGGAGCGCATGACGTCAAAAAGGTTTTCAGTACATTCAAGATGCGTTAATGCTCTCTAAGTGCTTTAAAGCTCAACTTCCTTGTGAATAATTTGAAAATGCTCACCCCATGGCTTGCAATGTGTGCTAGTAATGACATGAGTGTGCATGTGTTGTAGTGGTGTCCCATTTCTTATAAGAGAAAATTTCTATCTCTACCCCTTTACACTGTTTTTCAAGGGCCAAGGAGAAGGTAGGGGTATAAAATATAACTGGGATTGAGCCAGTATTACCTGGAGCATCTTGATTCAGACACCCATGCAATCTTAATTATAAATTTTTTTAAATTTGCATGTGTTTATTATTCTATTGACATTTACAGCAGTACATTTAAAGCTGTGTTTGGTCCAGAGAGAGCAGTTGTAATATATGGTTATAAAATGTCTTTAAAACGTCTTTAGTCTTATCAGCCTGTATAATTGGCGTATTTCTGTTTCAAACATTCAGATTGTCACAGAAGTATTGGGAAAGTAGTTTATAGTTGGATGCAGATAGAGCTGTTGAACTATTAATCATATTATTACATAATTTTAGGGGTACTGTTTATATTTATTACCCATTTTTTACCCACATTATATTATATTATGTATATAATGTAGATATATATAAGTGTATCTACATGTATTTGTGTGCAATTATATACACATTAAATATACACAACATATACAGTTTCCTCAAAAATACCATTTCATCCTGAAGCCTTTGAGTGAGGTATTCATTTAAATTATATAATAATATAATATTTTTTTTACGTTTAACATAAACATTTTACTTGAAACTCATAACATAAAAGCAAATAAAATTGCCACCTACTAAATTACTTGTTATTTTGTAAAATATTATCAGAATCATGGGAGAATTGTGATCTCTATTTAAAAACAAATGAACTAATACAACCTTATTGTAAAGTGTTAACTCTAATTAATGGATTAGTTAAGATGAATAAACAATCAACAGCACACATATAGTTCAACCAAAAATAAAAGATCTGCCATCATTTACTCACCCTTACTTTTTTCAAACCTTTATACGTTTTTTTTTTCTCCAATTGAACAAAGAATAGCTGTTTTGCAAAAAACAGGAAACCTGTAACTATTTGATTTTCCTGCTATGGAAGTCAATGGTTACAGGTTCCAGCTTTCTTTAAAATATCTACTTTATTGTTCAACCAAAGAAAGAAACTCATAAAGGTTTGAAACCACTTGAGGGTAAGTAAACAGTGAATAAACTTTTATTTTTCGGTGAACTATCCCTTTAAGCATTACTTAATCTTTGGTAATGTTAGTTAAACATATATTAATGTTTTAGTTACTGCAATTGTTAACTTGAACTAATGGTGAACAATGACTTCATTCAGCATTACATAATCCTTGTTAATGTTAACTTGCTCGTATTCTAATATATCTCTTTACATTAACAGCTTAATAAGTTAATGTTTACTTACACATACACTAATGTATTTGTTAATGGATTAGATAACATTACATAGCAATGAACAACACGTTTATTCGGCAATACTAAATCTTTTTTTTAATGTAAACTTAAAAATATAGTAATTTGTTGCACTCAAAAAAGCATGTTTGCTATTGTGTGTTTAATGATTTGGTTAACACAAGCAAATAATGAACAATGATAGTTAACATTGTTCATTGTTAATTCATGTTAACAAATGTATTAACTGACAAACTAATTAGTGCTGTCAAAAGATTAATCACAATAAATCACATAAAAAAAAATAAAAAAAACCTGGTACTATGCATATTTATTTTGTGTGTGTTTGTGAAGTTTTACTAAAACTAATATAAGCAGTGTTACCAAAAGAAATTGGATTCTCAGTTTATCCAGAGTCATGAGGCTCTAACATTCTGGTTTTTGCTGTATTTTTGATCTTAAGATGCAGCATTGGTGTTTTGTGACACTACAAAATAGTACATATAAAAACTGCAAATTTTATGCCAGGTAAAGAGAGAACTAAGAATAGCAGAAGTATTCGTCATCACCTTAATATCTTTTTTTTTTTTTAATATTCCTCACAAGCATCCACGTCCTGCTCGATTAAGGATTCCTTTTGATTTGTGCGTTCCAGCGGCAGCAGCAGCAGTCAGAGAGGGGCTCCCCTTAGGCCAGCCCAGCAGTCTCCCCTCCCGCCTGCCCACCCGGAGCTCCCCCCGGAGATGATGATAGAAACGGAGGACTTGCTGGAGCTCCAGCTGCAGCAGTGGAGCCTGGCTAGATTCGCCGTGGCAGCTGTAGAGCACGCTCTGCCTCTCATCAGGACAGGTGAGGGTCCTCTTAAACCCTCTTTTCCTGTTTCAAACGCACCCACAGCTGCTGCCGTTCCCCCTGACACGTGTGCTTCCATCGCTCACCATACTCCCTTTTTTTGACTCTCAGAAAGCCTGAAGGTTTTCCAGCGGGTGCTAGAGCTGCTGGCGGAGGCGCAGGGGCTGCTGGGAGACAGCGTAGCCCCTGAGGTGTGGGATGAGCACAGCCTGACTGCGACAGAGCTGGCAAGTGTCTTCAACAACACTCCTCAACGGTGCAGATCCACTGATGTCTGCATTAGTGCATACAAACACACACACCTGTCGCCGCTCCGTTTCACCCACTCCGCTCACTCTGAGGGACAGATGGTCATTGTGGAATGTTAAGCTATCAGCGCAAATCAGTCATGGCACGAGCGCTGTTTTTTCAGGCCAGGTTCACCATTTAGAATTCCCCTGTTTTCTCCTCCTGACAACCCAATGCGTCTGTTGTGCCCGTTCATCTAATTTGTATTGGTTTAAAAATGCAACGAGGCTGTCTTTTATAGCAATGGCTGACATAAAATAACAATGAACATTATATTTATTATTTAGTTGCGTTAATGTATTTTCTAGAATTTGAAGTACACTTGTGTGCATTTAACAGTGATGTATTGTAATATTTACAGTATTTATAAGTGGAGCTAAATTTATAAATTTGGTAATGGTTGTCTCTTGTTAGATCATGATACTGTAGCTAGTATGTACATTAAGCAGTGTTAAAGTATTGAGCCTTATTAAAGTTTTACCCAATAAACATTTATAATTTAGCATTTTCATATAATGATATAACTCAGCATTTATTAATCTTAAAATATCAAACAGTAATATTTTATAGCATAATATTAGATTATATTACATTATATGCGTTATATGCTATATTTTGACATTTAGATATTAAGTAAATAGTCAGCTTTGTCTATAAATCTCATAATAATTTGCATTGTTACTTTGTATATAATGTAATATGTAACATTATAATATACATTATATTGTTTTATAGAAATTTATTTTGTAAGAAGAATTTACAACAGTGTTCCTTTTGTTAGCATTAGCTAGCTGCACGAGTTAACAAAAACATTACTTTCTATTGCGAGTTCATTTTATTTTCAGTGTTTACTTATGCATTATTAATAGTTGTTAATATTTATAAATGTAAATGAGCTATTGCTAACAATCATTGTTAGTTAAAGCTTTATGTAATGTATATTTATGCCACTATGTTGCAAAGTGGTAACCATTATGTTATATTATTATTTATATACAATGAACACCGCTCGAGTTCGTGTTAGTCCATGATGCATAAACAAATGTGAGCACATGCCAGTATAATACCTGCAGATATTTAGTCATGGTTCAGAAATGTTAACCATCCCAACCTAGAGTTTTATCATTGTCATTATGCAAAGTTTACTTTGTTTCATTCAGCTTATGAGTGTTTTACATAAAATTACATTGTATTTTTGCATACCATGGATTATGTAGGTCACATGGCGCAAAATTGGCCTCTTCCAATGATGTTCAATGCCTCTAGAAATCTTTTTAAACGAACTCATTGTGTGTGCACCTATGAGAACATTCCCCAGCGCATATGATTATGTATATTTCACGGCGTGCCTCTCTCCCTCATTGATCTTTAATGCACGCTCATGGCGTTTTATCTTGAAAAACTGCTGTCATCTGAAAACTTTCTTTGAAATGCACAGGACTCTTACTGCCCCCTGCTGGCAGTAAAATGACATGCTCTTACTAACATCAGTCTTTCTGTACGTGTGTGCGTGTGTGTGTGTGTGTTTTTTTTAAAGAGAGAGAAATTACAGGCATGTATAGAGATTTTGGGAGACATTATTTGCTACCACCATGACATGACTTCCTCAGAACATCCAGAATCGTCTCTGATCCACCACCGAATGGTCTTCACAGGCACTGCCGTTTTCACAATACGTCTCCTGCAAACCTTGTTACCTGTGGAGAAGGTGAGTGAGCATATGGCCGTGCCATTCTTAGACATTAATAAGCCGTGCCACCACCGTCGCTGAATGGACATATGGCCGTGTCCTTCGTGGTCATTATTAAAACAAATGAGAACACACCAGAAGTCCACAGTGAAAGGGTCAATTGTTCAGTTAAGCTGCAGACCTAAGGACAGCACTGTAATTGCAGACAAATTCATTAGTGTTTTTTTTTTGTGTGTGTTTTATTACTTTGTGTGTGTTGTCTTTACAAACAGGCTGCGGATTATCTTCCGGAAAGTACCGTGGCTGCCATTTTCCTGTTGTGTCTTGATATATCCTTCAGCGTGGCGTTCCCCGTCATCCATGAGTCAGCCGTGGCGTATCTAGAGCAGGCTTGCTTTGAAAGACACAGCCTGTATCGTAGAGTGTCCCGTCTTTCTCATTGCATGGAGGCTACGTGCACTTTTTTAAAAGATGCACAGGCTGAGGTAAAGATTAGAAACTTTACCTAACATATTAGGCTTCCAGTGAATACATTCAGTTAAGACATGCTCAAGTATTCAAATTTTGAGTCACAATTCATGCTATTAACTACTAGCTTATTACCTACCTATTATTAAGATATTAACTGTTCATTAGTAGGTATAAAGTATGATCTTATTCTGCATCCCTAATCCTACCCAAAACCTAAACCCAACTTCAACCTTACTAACTATTAATAAACAGCTCATTAGTAGTTTATTAAGCTAGTAGTGTACAATTCACTCAGTAAAGTACAATTCACACCATTTACTACTGGATTATTACCTGCCTATTATTAAGGTATGTTTAACTGTTTATTAGCACTTAAAGAGTATGAACCCATTTTACATCCCTAATCCTACCCAATACCTAAACCCAACTACTTTCTTACAAACTATTAATAAACAGCTAATTACAGTAGTAGTTTATTGAGCGAAGGGTCTTAGTTAATGATTTGTGAATTGTGTGAATTGTACTTTAAAACAAACTGACCAAATTTTGATATAATGTGATAAATGGGTAATTGGTTTTGTTAAAGTCAGTTCTACACCTTTATTTAAATAAAAGAACAAAACAACAAAAACTACAATAAATGTTTTAAAGATAAAGGTTTTGAGTCATTTTGCTGAAGGCTGAGGTAGTGATTTAAGAACTGGTTTATAAGAAATGAGTTAGAAGAAAATATTTTCCCAGCGGATTCTTGAAGGCATGCACTGAAATTGATATGATGGTCGATATGGATATGTTCAGTTATTTTTTTCATGTTGAATGTGATTTAAAATTGAATTCTGTTGTCTATAAACACAAAAACTAAAACATAAAAATTTTCAATCAGGTGTTTTGTGGTTATGATTTGGAAACTTTCAGGAGCAACTGATTTGTAGGATTTAGAAAATAAATAAACAAATGTAGGTTTAGAATAATTGATTCATTGAACTAATGAATTACTAAATAAGTAATCATAATCCCATTTTAAAATGTGCCAAATTGGTTTTAGTGTTTTTTGTTTTTTTTAAAGAGGTCTTATGATGATTTTATTTTTTGTTTAATTTCAACACGTCTATTATTGCATTTCCATTCTGTCTAAAATGAACCATAATTGTACATTTCAGCTTCGAAGGCTATTATAGTTAATTATGTTATTGATTTTACCATATTGGTTTGTATGCATTCCAACAATACGAATAACTGTAACCAAATATGCAGTCAGACTTGACCAAAATGTTTCACACTATTACGTTTTTAACTCTCTCTTCCAAATCACAGCTTCATAACATACAGTAGCATAAACTACAGCTACAGTTACCTGAGTCTTGCATTCATATTTTAAGTATTTTAAGTGAAAGTTGTTTAACTGAAATCTTTCTTCCCAGGGCGATAAGAACTGGCACGAGCTTTTGGAGCTTGCTGACCAAGGAATAGATGCTTTTCCATATCATCAGCACCTTCCGGTGGTGAAGGAATGTGTCCAAATTTGCTCCTACCTGTAAGTTGTTCACAATTACAGAAACTGTAAAACCGCCATTGACATCTGCTGTTTTGTCTGGCACTGTGGAAAAGGTGTCATCGTATGAAAATCTGTAAAAATATGGTGTCTTTTCGTAGGTGGAAATTTGCACAAGCAAGCCCGCTCCTGCAGTCGGAGAGTCAGAAGATATTTCTGAAGCTTTTGTCTCATCCTCTGTCCCCAGTGAAGGCAGAAACCTACTCCTGCACTCTGAGCATTTTGAAGGTACAAGATGTGCAGTGGAAATTGGGAGCAAGGGCTTATTTTGAGCCATTTCCACTATATAAGTGACAGAAAAGACAGGGGAAAAAGTTCGGCTAGTTTTGGAACTGAACATTCCAACTAAAGCAGCTTCTGATTTTAGCTTATTGCACATGGTGTTCAAAGGTGTTTGAATTTGCTGGAAGTTGACCCTTTATGACTTGTTTCTGCTGAGCGGTAAGGTTCAGTACAGTACAGTATGGTTTGGATTACCCTGATCAGGCCTGCTTTTCCACTGCTAACAGTAGGGCTGCTCGATCATGGGAAAAATCATAATCACCATTATTATTATTATTTTTTTTAATGTATTTATTTATTTTCCAGTTTTATTTTCAAATATATGTAAAACAAATCATATTGTCAGGCTTGCAGGGATCAGGGCTGGAACACACAACAGGACAAGGCAAGATACGACGACGAATTGGCACAGGACAGCAGACATGAGGAGAATATAAGCAGAAATAATTAACAAACAGACAGGTGAACAGGATAAACTAATAATGGGTTAACAGGGAGGGTAGGACTAGACAATAGACAGGAGAGCACATGACACAAAGAAACAACACAAACCATGTGCTCACATGAAACGAGACTAGAACACGCAGCCAATGAGATAACTCAATAACTGCGTGTTCACATGAGACAAAGCACTCGGCGCATGTAAACATGTACCACGTGCTAAACGTACATGCAATGTGCATGTTTCATCCCAGCGCAAACCGAAACCAACTAGACTGAGACGCTGGGAATGAAACACCACGCTGCAGACAGAACGAACATAAACACTCCATTCCCCCTGCAGGATCTCCCTCTCCTTCCTGACGCAGGCATATTCAACCACCTCCCAATAAGTCCATTTCCCAAGTTCACCCAGCTCCTCCTAATCGAATGGTTCATCCAATCCAGCCAGAA
>CAIGQV010000641.1:18550423-18563207 GCA_903798115.1 Danio jaintianensis
TAGTTCAGTCACTGCACTTGTGCGTGTGTGACTACAGACTGGCTTATGTGCTCATGAGATGGGACAGTGTCTAATATTTCCATTGTTTTTTTTATGTAAATGAACTTGATGGACATGCATGACCAATAAACACTCACATTTCTCTGAGTCCCTCTCACGAGTGCTGCATTTTTAGATGCCTTGTCAAGATAAAAGAATTTCAACTCTCTTGTGGAGGGCCGCTCATTAATGTCAGTTCCAAAGCAGTGGACCAATCAGAAGAACTCACAAGTGGGGCAAGCATAGCCGGGTTCTGTTTAAAGTAGCAATTTGACATGACAACTGTTTTATTTGACAGCAACATTGCAGAACCGTTCCTGACCACTACATAGTGTGCTTTCAGATGTAAAGATGCATTCTGTGTGAATGGCCCATCAGTTGTTGCACTGCTGTGTTTTTTTTTTTTTGTAACTCCAGTGGCTGACATCTTTATGACTGTATTCATCTTCGGAGTACATGAATTGAACCCTGAGACCTGTACCATGACTGTTTGGGACGAATACATGCACCGTTACATCCTTAATATGTTCAGTTTGTGCAGAATCTAAATGTGTTTGGTTGACTGTTCATTTATGTCTTTATAAATGGAAAAGAGATGTATTTGTTTACAAATAATGCTCAAAAAAGAAAAGAAAAGATAAAAGTGAAACTTGATGCAATGTTCACATCTACTTGATACATAAATGTACACTTTTTATTTGTTTTCTTATTTCACTTTTTATCGCAACATCTGAAATAGTTTTAGTTTAAGTATGTTGAAGGATTTTTTTGACCCCTTATCTTTGTAGGGCCTTTTTTGGTTACATTTTAAATAAAAGTACTCATTAATTTCAGACTCTTAACTTCTTTATTTTTTTATTTTTTTTTATTTATGCATTTATTTTTTTTATTACCTAACAGATTTCTGGTGGTACGTCCGGCTTGCCATCAAGATGAGAGGCTCCTGGTGGACATCGTGTCCTTCCTCAACACCTTCTTCAAGCAGAATCAGTCTGAACTGGACCAGCAGGACCTCAAATGGTTGTTGGAATTGCTCCTAAACCAGGTATTTCTGAATAAACAGCCATGTTGAATCTGTTATGGATCAGTGCCTGCATTTCCCTTAGATTACTTTGGAGCATAAAGCAATAAAGAGACTTATTGTACCTCGGTAATTAAATTAACTTGCCCTCCTGCCTCAGATTAACACAGTGTGGTGTATTTATTAAGAAGCGCTGAAATAAATCACAGTGCAGAGCAATACAAATACATTAATATCATAATAAAGCTTGTAAGAGAGAGCTGTTCATCAGCTGTCACTGTTTTTGTTTGTCACACTGAGGATGAATGGCTTTATTTCCTAAAATTCTCATCTCGCCTAACCGCACATTAATGTGTATGTATGCAAACAAAGAAAGCTGCCTCGCCGCTCAACGGAGAACGCTGGGTTTGATGAAACGCCTGGTGGGGGAGGTGGTGAAATGCAGAGAGCATCTACAGTCGCTGGAGTGTTGCTCAAACATCTGTGCTGTCTAAATGAAACACAGGCACAACCGAGCCTGCTAAGACAAGCACATGCTTAATAATATTCTTCTGCACAAAATCCATCCTGCATCATTAGATCATCGGACATGAGTGATTGCACAAATTGTGTTGCTTACTGATGAGTGTACTGTTACTTTCTGAGAAAAAGAAGAAACAAATCCCATGTACTTGCATTTAAAATAGGCCACACAAATATATAGAGACCAGAATATCATGGAGAATTGGGAATTGCTACTTTACAAACCAATACACTCAAACAATATACATAACGTTAAAGTCCCCACTAATTAAATTAAAGTTGTTGTGTTTTTTCTATGTTAGTGTTAGTATTTTAGCCTTAAAGGGCACCTAGTTAACCCCTTTTACCAGATTTAATATAAGCCTTTTGTGTCTCCAGAATGTGTCTGTAAAGTTTCAGCTCAAAACACCCATCAGATTATTTATAATACCTTTCAGAAGTTTATAATTTTTAGCTCTGAGCATCTTGTATCTGTTTTTGTGGACTGTGCCTTTAATGCTAGTCCTCCCCGCCTACCGTTCCCACGTGCCTGTCAGTGTGCCTCAGTCTCTGCCCTCGGCTGCCTCAGATAACAGACAGACATAAAGTAAGCAGATCTCACGTAACGTTTGTAAGAAATATTACAGTAAGAACTTTCCCAATTATTATTTGATGTATTTGTTGTGGAGTTGCAATGATGAGTCTTTACAAAAACAATGTCGTTACAAAGTTCACACACACACACGCACGCACACGCACACACACACACACACAGTGGACACACACACACACACACACAGACAACACGCGCGTTTAGCTTTGCACTGTTTACAGATTTGCAACTTTCCCCACAACCCGGGATTGAAGCATCTTCTTTTATAATTGTACTGACACTCGGCTGTGGTGATAAAGACGGTAAAATTGCTGTAATTCATTATAAACATGCACTGTTTTAAAAACGTTTTAAACTTGTAGAACTCACTCTTGATCACATTTGATGATGATTAATGATCCTAGCGAACTGAACAGATCTTTTACTCCCGGTTTCTTTGCACACGTCCTGTCTTGTTGATATGATTATACTTGTTACTACGGAGACATGTTAATACGCAGCTGTCAATCAATTCGGTGGGCGGGGAAACCACACTCCTACGTTAAGTTGCGGTCGGCCTCAAAATAGGAGGGATTTGGATGCTATTTTAATTAAAAAAAAAGAGACTTATTGTCTTTATATCACCCCAATATGACACTATACCTACACACGGTTCTGTCCAAACAGCTTTAAAAAGATGATTTTCATCATAGGTGCCCTTTAAGTAAATCTGTAAGTTATTATGCTCAATAACAGTGACAAAATTTGCATTTATAAATGTCCAAAGCTTGCAGTTTGTCACTTATGCCAAAATGGATCATTTTTTGACATCACCTCATACTTCAGTTTCTCATCAAATCTTCTGACCAATCAAATGCTCTCTTGTACTTGACATGTCCCGCTCCCTTCAAGACACTTCTCATTTACTTTTCATTTGATGCACTTAATCTCAAACACACTTTTTTTTTTTTTAAGAAGAGGACTCTCTGCTACCTTCTCTTCATGTTTCAGTTGAAATAGTCACACATCTAACAAAAAAGCAGTGTTTTTTTACTGCCTTGATTTGATTGACAATTTTAATAGACGTGGTGAAAATTTTAGAAATAAACACTTACTGGTATGATTGGCTAACAGTCAGATGTAAAACAGATGTAAACTTCTGCATATATGTTTGATAGGCTACATCCTTTCAAAACTGCTGTGAATTAGGGTAAAATTAATAAATACAAATCAAACAAACTGTTATAACAGATAAAGTAGTGGTAAACGCATAATAAAAAACAGTTCCTCACACTTGTGTGGTGCGACATTACTGTCAGATCCAATATAGTTGCCACAGCATTGTTTTTTCTGAAAATCTCACACATGTAAACTAACGTGGTAAAATTAAGGGAACACAAGACTGAATTCTTACTGAGGCAATCGATGAGTAAAAATAAAGTTCGTCCACTCTTTCCTAATGTTATAAGGCAACAACTTGACACTTCACAGCATCTTGTTGTCTTTAAAGTAATGTTTATCATTTGGTTTCTCCATTGGACTCTTTTGTTAATAACCTGCTGCATGTGTAAATCAGTGGGGGCGGAGCTTAACAGACAGTGATGTAGGAGCAGCCATTGGTCTTCTGTGGAGGCACTATTAGAAACACTATTGACTAATAAATCGTCTCATTCCGCAACCTGTTGTTTTTAGTATGAGCTTTTTGGGGTTGGAAGATCAGAAGGGAATTTTGATTTCTCAGTTCATGACCCTTTTAACAACACTGGTGCCATCCAGACCACTGACTATATTGCTGTAGAAACAGGTGTGAATATTCTAGCAACCACATGCCAGTGTCCTAGCAACCACCCACAAAACCTTATCAGTGCCACAGCAACAATTTATAACACCCTCCTAGCAACAGAACAAACCTTAAAAATCATGTACAGTAGAATATCCAAACTGCCCAACAATGCCGTATAAACTACTATGACCAGCCTTGCAACCAATTATAACTCCCTAGTAACTGCCTAACAACAGCATACTGTATAACATTTTGCACCTGCCTTACAAACATTCAACACACATGGCAACCATTTGGAAACAATATAGCAACTGCCTGGCAGTGGTGGTATCATTATTGTAAAACAAAGCTGGTAAAAATGTGTTTGTCAACTAAAAATAAAACCTAAAAAACATGAAGTGGAAAACTAAAATAGTAATAAGTTAGTAAATAAAAGGGAATATAAATTTATTTTGACAAAAATATAATTACTGCTTTGGCAACCATCCGAAAACAAAAATACTATTCAGAATGAAACACAAAAATTACAGAGTATGATGAATATTTGTTTTTTTGTTTTAGTTTTTTGTTAATTTAATTAAAACTAAAACTTTTTTTCTTTTACAACCATTAAAAAAGTCAAAATTGTTAAATAAATTGGTTTTACATGCGGAGGAGCCACACAATTTATTTTAGAAAATCTACTTGCACATAACTATAATATTAAAGTACATTACTATAATATTAATTCTACAATTAACAGTAGAGATCAAGCTATTAAATTCAACTATCTTTTCAGATATGTAAAAACATGGATCATTTTTGCATGATTTTTTTTAATGTTTATTAAAATGGTTTTTAATGTTTATTAATGTTTAAATATAATTATAAAATTGTTTCTGTTTTAATTTGTTGTTAAGGTGTAATCATTTGCAGCTTTCATAACTTTTTTTGCATGATGTATTTATTAAAATTTGTACATACATTTTTTTAGATGCCACTCCTTGGTATTTAAAAGTCAGTATTTATTCATATAAATGAATATACATATAAATAAAAATTCCAGATTAAGTCCTGCATGTTCATTGCTCTGTATTTGTTCAAATATGCAAGTAGCCTGTAATAAACCTGTTGTTATTATTAGTCATACCTGCAGGAGCATTAGAATGCTATCATCAAATTGTGTTCAGCTGAATCTGGAAGCATCCAGCAGCCGTAAGTGACAGATCACATTGTTAAATATCTGTATTGGTGTGTGCAGGAGTCGCACACACTACTGAACTTGTTGATGAGCACTGATCCGCAGAACCACACACACATCCAGTCACAAGGGGAAGTAGACAAACTCCAGGCCCACCTCAGTCACCTGCTACAGAGAGAACTGACAGGCCTCTTCAACACACTGCTTCTTCTGATGACACACACTTCTGACAGGTAACACACACACACACAAACACACACACATGAATACAGGATAATGACTCAGACACAGGATGAGTCACCCTCACGCACAAAATGACTCACTTGACTCATTTAGCGACAGACTCACACTTACTGACTCACTCATATATTTTTTAACACATGCAGTCAAGCAGACAGCTCTATCTATAGAATGTACTCACACACACTGCACCTGAGGACTGCCTTGGAGATTTATTTTTTCGTTTTGAAAACTATGGAAATGGAAGTTATTCGCAAACTGTCTTGAGTGACTGTTTGGCCATAATGCAGTAGTGTTCAGTGGTTTGGGTGGTGAGACATTTTGAGAGATGTGTATTATGCAAAAATGCTGTAAAACCAGTAATATTGTGGGATATTGCAAATTAAAGCATCTTTTTTTCCTGATTGAGTATATTTTACTTGTATTTTTCAACAGCTCTTACTTTAGTCTTCATGGTCTTTCAGAAGTCATTGTAATATGCCAATTTGGAACTCAAGAAACATTTCTTATTAATATCAATTTTGAAAATATTTGTGGTGTTTAATATATTTATTTCTAGTGGAAAGAATGATATTGACTAGAAACTTGACTAGAAACTTTGTTTTATTCTTTTCTTATGTTTCTTATGTCTTATGTTAATTATGTTTTATAGTTATTATTATTATTATTATTATTATTATTATTATTATTATTTTTATTATTATTAGTAGTAGTAATTAATTAGTATTAGTATTATTATTTATTCAACTTAATTGTTTTATGTTCAATCCACTTTTTTTCAAAAAAAAAAAAAGTGTTCAATTTGTAAAACCTAAAAAGTTAACTGAATTCCTTCATGTTGACCCAGTACAAATCGATTGTGTGGAAGCCAGCATTTTTTACAGTGTAGTAGTATTAGTGGTAGTACTATTTTGAACATAGTATATTAAATAGTTATACTTAGTTCTGCCACGGAATAAAAGTTAATTGTGACCTTATACTAAATTCAAATTCAAATTTACTCAATTTGTCTTTGTCTAGCATTTGCACAAAGGCTGGTGTTGCTAAATATCTTTCATCTTTCACTGCATAGTGCAGAGCAACGAGACATTTTTGGAGAAAAATCAGGTTGGCCTCATTACGCATATGTGGCTGGAACATGAGCACTAATCCCTGTGCCACAGACCTAAGAAGCATTCAGGATTTTTATTTACGGGTTATGTGATGCTTAAACAACAATTTATTAATGTGTTTTATCATTTATTTACCTCACAGTGGTATTTTGGTGACATCATAGACATGCATTATACATTTATAGGTATAAGCAAGAACGTGACAACCAAAACAATTGCGTACTACAGGAGTCTGTTCTTCTGGGTGGTACCTCTTCAAGGGGTTCAAAGAGAACATTTTTGTAACTTTTAGTGACAATTATCTACACTTTAGAATAGATACTAATATATACTTTTAAGATGCAAACCTTTTAAATACAAACACATACTTTAAAAAGCTTTAGTACTATTTCTGAAAATGTTTGGTAATAGATGTGGCCAATATTCTCATTGACAGATTATTATTTTTTGTGTGAAGGAATAATTCTAGAATTTTCTCAAGGCAGCACACAGATTTGATGAAGCGCCGGAGATGCCGACCACTTCTCAAATATCAAAATAATTTTGACACCAAGTTAATTTAAATGATTTGTAATTTAATGTCACATAAAAAAAAATCACTCTAAAGTTCAAATATATGAATAAGTTGTTAAATACTATATTCTTGACACATGAACCGTTCATCATTTACTATGACTTTTATGTAATTTTTCTCACATGGCGGATAATTGAATATTAATCAGATGATGTCATTACGCCAGCCGATCACTGCATTGATGATCATAATCAATCACGAGCACTCGCAGCAGTCTCAGATCAATTCATCCAGATATTTTAATCTAATTAACAAAATTGTTAGAACTTTGAAGAACCACATTAGCCAGAGCTCAGTTTTTACAATTAAATGCAAAATTATCTAGCATTGTTTAAGCGAGGTACAAAGAATAGACCCCAGGACCATTTGTGCGCATAATATTTATTTCCAAAATGACATCACCACCTACTGGCCTGCTGCACAATTCAGCGTTTTAATCATTTTTGCAGATTCATGTGAACAAGGAATGTTTTGACAGGATTGTCTGCTTTTATAGTATAGTTGTTGTGTAAATGTAGCCTAAAGCCATAATATCACTCTTTGATGTGGGTCTATTTTTTTTCGAACAGGATGATTGGTTTGGAGACCGCTGTGCATTTTAATTAAATCTTCAAGTGTATTCAAGAGCCATAGCAGCTATTGAGCTTAGCGTGCACCTGTGGTTATTGAGGGTGCGGAAACACTGTCACATCTGTTTGCTCCCCAAAAACACTCACTGAAACCATTTAGACCGACAAGGCAGATTTGTTATTCAAAAGCCCTCTTCGTTTTCTCCTGCGTACTTGCAGAAAATGTTTTACTATCCTCATTAGGAGCCTTCTTCCTCTACCTGCCATCTGGGGGGAAATACAAATCTAATGATGCTTTTGAATTTATTGTGTTATTTATGGAATAAATCTCCTCAAAACTCCTTAAGGATCTGCAAATTGGAAATTCCCACTGTTAGATGTTGATGCGTCAAGGCCCTGTAATGCAGATTTGATATACTAAAACATTTCCTTCGGAATATTTTCAGTTTACGAGCAGCAAGCTAACAGGTATCGTTTGTTTAGCATGCTTGTTATGGGCCGTCTCAGTTATGATTGTTTTAGTTTGTAATTCTTTACAATACAAGAAAAGTCATTTAGAAAATACAGCATGAAAAATGCAGCGTTGCTCTACATGAAATGTGAACTATAGATTTAAACATGGATGGAGTAATTTAATAATGATACATTTTATACATATATAAAGGTTAAAGGAACATTTTGTAAAATGCAAATAAGAGTTTTGACAAATTTCCTAACTTTTCTGTAGCTACATCATGTACTAAGACAGATGGAAAATGAAAAGCTGCTATTTTATAGGCCAATATGGCTAGGAACTATGCTCTCATTTTGGCGTAATAATCAAGGAATTTTGCTGCAGGAGCAATGATATCACGCAGCCCCTGAAAAAGTCCCCAGCTAGGTAACTAGGCAACAACGATGGGTAATATCAGTGCTATCATTTATGCGTAGCTAAGCTAAAAGTGCTCCCACCAGACCCAGAGATCAGTTGAATGGATTCAAAAAAAGTTAAAATCTTTATGAGCCTATTTCCAAAAAGGTGGAGTGTTCCTTTAACTTAATAGATTATATAATATCTATTACTTAATAGAACTTAATATATTTTTTTTTACATTGCAACTTCTGTTTATCAGCCCTAATATTTAACTACCATACTACATCTGCTTAAATTATATGTATATTACTTTTTAAGAGATTTCGGGAGACGTACAGTGGAGATTAAATTAAGAGAATATTTTTTTTTAAAGAAATAATGTAGTCATTGTTTAAAATGAAGAAATTATAGTTATGACTATACCATTCTAGTGTTTTGTATCACTAGTCTCTCACAGTCTCTCTCTGGTTTGCTGTGATCTTGATCTGCTCTTCTTTAATCTTTTCAACCAAACTCTGACTGAAGTGGTTTCTTAGCCATAACTTTGTCTTCAAGATTATTCCAGAGATGTTCAGTCGGGTTAAGATCAGAACTCTAAGCTGCCATTTCATTATTTTAAGGTTTTCAGCTTCAAGGTACTGCTGTACTTTCTAGTCCTTTCTGCTGATCAGAGGTTTGGTCACTGCTGGGATTCAGTCCAAATTATGAAACATTGAAGCACTGTATTTTGAAATGCACTCTATTTCCCTCTTTAGAGCTCTGCAATGGTTGTTGAACTGATTGCGTATTGAGATTCTTATATCTAGTCCTATTGTGCATTTGTTATTTGCAGATGACCAGCCTTTCTGGGGGGACTTGAATGAGTTAGTATCATTGTAAAGATACAGTTAGTATAGTATCTATAATATTCTAGTTACTTTTGCCTTCATTCCTCGTGACATTTCTCAGTGTTTTCACCAACAAAACATGGTTTAAATTAAGTTATTTTATCTTTTGGTATAATGTGTCAATATCAGTTTACATTTCCAAACATGTATTTATCTTTGCTAATAATTCTGCTAATTGCTAATTCTGCTTTAGTTTTGCTAATAATCTAAGTCTGACAGCAGTCAGTGCTCACACAGAGATCTGAAATAACTGAATAACTGAACAAACTAAGACCCATTAAATCCAGAAGAACTGTGGCAACATCTTCAAGACACTTCAAGAAACCACACTTCAGATGTTTTGTGTTTGATAGTGTGGTGGAATATTCTTGATCAAAATTAAAATTACAAAGAAGAGGTTTTGAAGCCAGTTACGCTTTATTGTACATGCAACAAAGCCGAGTTTCATCTGCTGAGGCAATTCCAGAATTTCTGCTCTTCCTCACATATATAGTCCAGTTTTCCATTTCTGTCTCCTCGAACACAGTGGTGTTTACCTCATAAAACACAAACTGTTGAACGTCACTAGCTGTCTTATTTGTGGATGCTGACTAGGATTCTATACGTTATGTGTATGCATTCTTTCTTTAAATAGTTTTAGCTTACACTTACAATACATACACAGTTGCCTCATGCAGTCAGAAGATATCGGAAGAGAAATTTTCTCTTTTGGTAGAGAAGTTTTTTCATTAATAAAGATTAATTAAAGTATTCTACAATAGAAATCTCTTATGCTCATCTGGGCTGTATTTATTTGATCAAGATTTAGAAAAAAGCAATGAAATTGTGAAATGTCATTATTAATTTGATTGTTTTATTCTATTTCACTGTATTTCAATTTTTTATTTTAATATGTAATTGGTAACACTTTACAGGTTGTAGTAGTTAATGTCAGTTAATGCATTTACTAACACAAACAAACAATAAACAATACATTTATTACAGTATTTGTTCATCTTAGTAATGAAAAAACAGTTGTTCATTGCTAGTTCATGTTAACTCATGGCGCATTAATGTTAACAAGCATGAATTTGGATTTTAATAAGGCATTAGTAAATGTTGATCTATGATTAATTGATTAGTTCATGCTAGTAAATACATTAACATTAACTAATAAAACCTTATTGAAAAATGGTGACCATGTCATTTGTTTTCAGCGGCAATCACTCCAGCCTTCAGTATTATTCATTGTTATTACTGTAGTCTGCAATAATAAAATAAAATGCAAATAAAAGTATTCCTTACATAATATCAGTTATTTTTTAAAATGCATCACCCTTAGTCAAAAAATAACACTTTTACTCACTTCTGCATTGGCAATTGTGTTTTTCAGGATGTGTGAGGTTTTGTCTTTGCCGTTTGCCTCGGAACTGTCTCTGCATCTGCTGCAGTGTCTGCGCCTGTCTGACGCTCCGTGCTTCTACGGCCTGCCGTCTCTAGAGCGCACACTCAGGACCATGGCCCACGTGACTGCTCTGCCTGGCTGGAGCACACACTCTTTCAGCATAGAGCCAAACACACTCTGCCTCAAGTACCTCAGCAGCCTCCTGGAAGTACGTACACACACATGTGCTCAAGTGCCTCGGTTACACACTGGAATATATTTTACACAGATTATATGCACACTCCCTGCTTCTCTCGCATTAAACGCACACTCATAAGCAAAGTCCACGATGTTCCCAAACATTTAGACATGAACCACTCCAGAACCAACAAGCCCGAGTCTCAGCTGCTTCTCATTTGCTGTGCTTTGCAAGACAAGAAAAGTTTATTTATGTGGCACATTTCATACACAATGGTCGTTCAAAGTGCGTTACATAAACAAGAATAAAAGAAACATAGGTACCACTTTATATTAGGTGGCCTTAACATAAAAAAAAAAAAAAAAAATACAATGCAATGTACTTACTGTATTCATAATGTATTCCAGGACACTTCTGGTGCTCTTGAGGTGGGATACGGGTAGGGTTAGGGACAGTTTTGTGGGTAGGTTTAAGGGTGAGTTACGGTGTAAGAGATGGTCAACAGTGTAATTAAAAATTTAATTACATGCAGGTATTTAATCAGTCATATTTAATCAGTACAATATGAAAACATGTATTTACACAATAAGTACATGTTAACAAATTATTAATTTTAGTGTAAGTACATATTAGGGTAACAATTTTAAATTATGGTCCATAAGTTAATGTTAGTTAATGTATTTATTTACATATTATTAACATTAACAAACAATTAGTAATACATTCATTATGGCATCTTTGTTAATGTTCAAGTTAAATAATGTTACTTCATGTAAGTACATATTAAATTGCTTTGCGTTAACTTATGTTTACGAGCACAACTTTAGATTTGAATAATGCATTCGTTAATGTTGAACTATGATTAATAAATGCTTTACAAGATTATTCACACTTAGTTAATGCTAGTAAATACATTAACTAATGGACCATTATTCTAAAGTGTTACCCATATTAGTTATGGTCACCTAATATAAAGTGGGACTGAAACATAAAATACAATAAGTCACTCAATTAAACTTCAACTAAATCAGTAACACTCAATTAAACTTCTTGTGAACTGAAATGTATCGTTCACCCTGAATTTCAAATTTGCAGATCATTTGTTCACCCTTGCGTTTTATAACTCACTAGTGATTATGGTTTCTGCTAAAAATCTTCCATTAAAAACATTCTTTTTCTAAAAATGTTCTATTGGAAAAAAAAACCTACATTGTTGATGGTCTGAGGGCGAGTAAATTAACAGCATATTTCTTTTTGGGGGGGCTGAACTACATGTAAAATTGAAAATTTTGGACTAATTTATGCGGTGGGGTAGTAATACATTATATCGCAATAAGAAAAATAATGATATTGTTATTTTGGGCATATATCAAAAGGCTTTTAAACTTTCAGAATTGTATACACACTTCTGTTTATCTTAGCACCAAATATTTAAAGACTTCATGGGCTATCTGTTTACAAGTATACGTATTTTTACATGTTTATCTGGACTATGACATGCCTGAGATGTTGGTTGAAAATGTGCTGATTATATAATAATGAAGCTCTACTTGTTAACCTTAGTTAATTCAACTAAACTGATGATGAAAAGTACTCGCAAAACAATTATTAATCGTATGTGTTGTTAATTTCTTAGTCAGTTTTTAATGACTTTACCTTTCATGCAATGTGCTTCATAATCCTTTTACAGTTTGATTTGTTTGAAACATTTCTTTAATTTAAACATTTATATACAATGAAGCAATACACAAAAATGTAGAATTCATTTTGTTATTATACCTGTTAAAGGAACCTTTTTATGTCAATATTGTAATAATACCATATATCGTGAATAAAGCAAAATATATATATATATAAATAAAAATTGTTTT
>CAIGQV010000641.1:18563607-18586017 GCA_903798115.1 Danio jaintianensis
CACCCCCTTTTGAAATAAATGTTTTTATTCATTTTTCAGTGAATATAGCCAACAATTTTTGGTGCATTTAAACAAAACAGTTTATTAAACAGTTTTATTATTAAAATAATAGTTTGGTCACCTAACATCTTTAGGAATAGAAAGATAATACATAATATTAAAAAAAAAATTATATTCATAATATAAAAAAACAACAACTACAAATTACAAAATGTTATATATTTTATGTTTCTCTTGATTTTTTTTCCTCTTTATTATCATTTTATTTAATATATTCCCCAACTTATTAATTTTGGTGTACTAAACTTTGTTTTGTTCTTTTTGTTAGATTAGTTCCAGTTTTAACTTTGGTACTAACTAATCTAATGTATATGCACAAATATGTTATTGTAAAGCATCCTATAGAAAATATTCATTTAAAAAAGTGATCTGTGATGGGTGTACTCATTTATGCTGAGCGCTGTATTATATTGATTTATCACTAGAAATATGTTTAATACTTAGCTTCATAGTTTAATTATAATATAAAATGACTGTAGGTACATTAGGACAGCAGATTTATGTTCTATATTTGGAGTGTGTGTGCGTTGTTTAAGGACTGGATATCCTTGTGGTCTCTGGGGCGAGAACAAAGTGCTGATGAGCAAAGTGCCACTCAGCTTGGCTTGGCCTGGTTAATTCCTCTGTGGGTGGATCGTGACCCTGAGGTGAGACCTTCATGTGTAGAATAAATCTTGAGATGTGCTTGACCTAAAATGCTGTCTTGATTTGTTGACATGAAATACTTTTGGGAAGACATGACATAAAATATTTGAAGTATTTGAGTAACTGTTATAAATGCAGAAATTATATGGACTTGTCTTTTTTTACAGTAAACAAAATTATATTACTGATACATTTGTAAAAAGCTAAACTTGAACAGTTTACTGTTTTAATATGATTTTTATGATATATATTTTTATTAATATTTTTAGTTTTATGTTAGCTTTTAGTTGTGTTTTTATCTTAAGTTGCCTTTGGAAATTTATTTATTTATTTATTTATTTATTTATTTATTTATTTATTTATTTATTTATTTATTTATTTATTTATTTATTTATTTTTTCAGTTTTAGTGTGCTAATTTAATCTTATATTATTTTGGTCTCCAAGTCAATATTTGTAATATTTATTTTTATTTCACCTGTTTTTTCTGTTAACAACATTTTAAGTAGTTTTTAGTTTAGTTAACAATAACTAATCTACCAGTTAAATCAAATGACATTTTTTTCTTATACTTTTATATAGATTTTAAAGTCTGTAGACTTTTAATCAGCTACCTATAAATTTTCTTAAAATTCATTAAATCGATCAGAAAGGTCCTATGAAATATTTATGTTCTAAACCAGCAGTTATTGCTGGGGAGACACAATCTTGATCAGTTGATTTTTGTTCTTAAACGGTCTTTTTTAAAATTAAATGTAATTTATTTATTTATTTTCCCTAAAGATGTGATTTAAAATAGCATACGTGAACTGTCTTGAATGGCTCACAAGACAAAAATCTGCAATATACATTTTTTACATTTCAAAGGCTTTACTAAATACCAGTTTCCCGTGATTGTACTGTACGTTGGCACATCACAGACAATGCCAAATTATTAAATGCACACGTCCAGAATTTTGATGAAAGCCTTATTTAGTGATTTGTGTGTTCTGGCCTTCTATTTTGGCCAGTTTTCCTAAGTACCCGTGCGTGTCCAGGCCTCCCTCAGCTCAGCAGATGCTGAGCACTGAAAATAATGGGCATGACAAACACAAATTTGTGCCAGTTCTACATGCCAAAGAACCCATGGCAGTTAGCAATGCCAAGCACATGTGCTGGTCTGAGGATGAGTGTGTGTTTGTGTGTTTGTGTGTGTGTGTGTGTGTAGGTCCGCTGTGCCAGTCTGGCAGTGGGTGCGGCTCTGAGTTCGCTGGAGAGAGGGTGTGTGGCTCTGTCTGCGAGCTGCCAGAACATTTCTGGCGGCCTGTGGGCCACAGTACTCAACATCCTGCTGGAGAAACAGGAGTGCAGTATGGTGCGCAGAGAGGTGAGTCAAGCCAGATTCACCCTGAACACAACACAAAAAAAGCTGAGTGTTTACCCTGACTGCCTCAAGGGAGGGAGTTGAGAGAGCAACCACCTTGTGTTCACTGACCGTCTGAAGGGTGTTGGACTCAACGAATTCAAGCTTCAACAGTTGAAAACTGATGGGCTAATCACAGTCCCCAAGTTTTTTTTTAATTAAAACTGCAGTCAGTAACCTTTATTTAGGTAAAATTTTATTTAGGTTTCTAATCAAGTAAATAATCAAAACTACACTAATTTCAGAATCAGATGGCTGATCATTTATAGCCTTTTCTCTTTGCAGCTTAGCTGATTAAACTTATTTCTTTATATGAAGTTCAAATGCTATGACAATAAGGTAATACTAATACACACTAGTTACATAGACACATAGTCATCCAATGCTGATGTTTTACATTACCAAGTTTAGAACAAGGTATAATAACTTGATGTGATTAATTGGCAATGGTTAGATTTAAACCCCATTGGTAACATACTTTTTTGGTGTTTATTTATTTGTTTGTTTATTTTATTTATTTATTTTAAGTTGGTCAGAAAAAAGTGTGATATGCATTACTGGCTTGTTCAGTTGACATCATGACGCACAACCCACGTAAAGATCATTATTCTGGAAACAACTGCAATTGCACATTTTGAAACAGAGATGGCAACAAAGAGGCAAAACTTTTGATGAACTGAGAAAAACATTGACAAACAGAAGTCAAAAAGCTGAAGCATACAAAGTGGCAGATGACATAACGTCTTTGACTTAACCCTCTGAGGTCTGTATCGTGGGTGATACAAGTCGTCGTTTTTTAAAGTCGCAGATGGCTCTTCTTCACTGGTCTATATGGAGTTTATTTGTGAAGCACCCTCTAAAGTCCAGTATGAATGAAACAGAAATAACATTTCCGTGTTTTCAGTGTGTTTGATTATGGTTGAGCTCTGCTGGATAACAGGCATCAAGGAGCAGGGTTCTTATAGATATTGTCGTCTGGTGTGGATACAGATATATTGTAAATAACATTTACAATATAGTTTTCTGGATTTACAATAAAACTTTCATCTTTGAATCTAATCTTTGAATCTTCTTACATGTATTTCTTTCTTCAGGCTTGTGCTCTGCTCGCAGCACCCCCACCCCTCCAACCCCTACCCAACATTAGCATTGATTGGGGAGGTTCTTTTGTGTCCACAGCTTAAAAATACTGAATATGCATTGCCAATTACACCTCCTCTTGGATACTCCCCTCGTGACAAAAAAAACTTGCATAAATTAAACATTTGTATTCTTACTTCAGAAAGAGTGAAAATAAAGATTTTCACATGATGTTGTAGTAAATATTCTAGCCAACAGACTGTTTTTTAAAAGGTCTTATTCAGAAATTTTTAGTACATGTTTTTTGGCTTTGTTTCTATGACATTTATTTCCCTAAAGCATACTAACCACACATAATCTTTACTTTTTTTTTTATGCAAGCATATACATCCATCTTTGTTGCATATCATTGTAGCCCAGTTTGTGCTGAATTAAATAAAATCACATAATAGCCAAGGGCATGTTATGAGTAGAAGAAATAAGCACAAATGTCAGAGCATATACAAAGGCCACAAGGGCCCCAAATTCCCCTTAGACCCCAGAGGGTTAATGAAATGAATGCGAGCACTGCAGGTTTTGTGGTCAAAAACCTTAGTTACCCTGATAACCATCATATGCAAAGCTACACAGTACTTAATTAGTTATTAATAACACCATATGATGCCTAATAATAATAATAATAAATTGAGCACTTAAGCATTACCACAGTAGTCCTACTATTAATACTGAAGTTACAGTAAATACAGGAGAAACTCAAAAAACTCACAAGCGGTGTTATTATACAGAGGCAGGGTATCAAACGTCAGTCATCATCTGGCAATAGCTCTATAAATCAGTCAGACTGCCACTTCCTGTCAAAGTGGGTGGTTTTAGGTTAGAAAAAGCTGCAGTGAGATCTAGGAATTATGCCAAATGGCCTTCTCTTTCAGATCTGTTATCTATTTCTGGATGTTTCAATCTAGAAGTAACAGGAAGCAGCAAGTGGTTAAACCCTTATATAGAGTTTGACAGTGCAAAGAAAAGAGTTTGAAATCCTTTTTTTGCAAGTTCCCGTTTTTTGAAGAATTTGCCACATGCTTTCTGCAGATTCCTCTGAGAATTCCACCAGCATGCATTTCCATTCATTTACAAGAAGATGGCAGTGTTGCTGACTTTTATGTTTTCCTTCCCTGTAGGCAGCGTTTATTTTGCAGAACCTCCTTGTGATGCCAATGCCTGCAAATGCAGAAGAGGCCAAAGAGTGTGCCTGGCAGGTATGTTTACATGAGAATAAACTATGAGAATAAACTGAATATCAATAACACAGACGGTCTTAAAAGCTCTGTAGACATAACAAATCTGTCTATGGTGCTTTCTGCCATTATTTTTTTTCTCCTCTATTCTTGTGTCTCCCAGAGCCCCTGCGTGCATGATGAGGATTCAGACCTGTGTCTGGTCGGGCTTCCTGCCCTGCAGGCTCTGTTGTACCATTGCCAGTTTTTTTGAGAGCGTGGGCCAGATGGTGAAGAGCTGTTACACAGGCAGACATGCCTTCACCCTCAGCCCCCCTCCGCCGCCAGCCAATGTCACCCAGGGTACGCTGTCCACGCGCCCAGAGCACTGCCAGCTATTAGTGGATGTCTCACTCGGTGGCATCCATATGCTTGTGCAAATTATTAATACTGTTCTGAATCAGGGGTCGTGCGGGAGTGCTGAATAAGTGCATATTCATTTGGTGGTAAATACAGATGTTTTATGTGTAATTGGATTGATGGATTTTTTTCCCTTTTAGATGCAGATCTGAATGATTCTTTGAAGCACTGGAGAGATATGCTCGTTTCGCTAAACCAAATTCATGCCTCTGGATCCATGTCTACCTCCAGTACTCTGGTCAGTTACCATTGATTTGTGTTTTTTTCCTCTAGTATGCTAATGGCAGATCTAATTTGCATATGTTATACATTACCATTTAAAAGCTTAGGTTTTATAAGATTTATTTATTTTGACTTTTTTTTGCAGAATTTATTGCTTAAAATTGCAGCAAACCACACTTTTCATTATATGAAAAAATCATTTCAATACATTATTTTTTTCATCATCTACTGATAATTACTTGTGAGATTTTTTTTTTTTTTTTGCATAAATCTGTTCAAAATATATATTTTTTTTTATTACATTAAACCCATCAGCTGAATCTCTCCTGATAGTTTTGACCATTCTGAACCAATTTCCATTCAGTGTTTATATGATAAAACTGTCTATATAAAACCAACTGATTGCGTATTTTCCAAGTAAAGCAAGATTTTGACACTTTTAGAGCCAGAATTTTAGCCACGGTATATTGAACAATGTCTTTTTATAGGGGTAAACCATAGTAGTGTGTCCACGTTGATGAGGGATTTGAATTGACTTATTGACTGCAGTTGATTACAGCCCTTAAGCCCACCTCAGTTTTTCATGTTTTATATAAAAACCAACGAATGCTTCAAAACAAAACTGTACTTCAGGCTTTAGCTCTCTCGAAACTCTCTATGTTGTGATTGTTATAATGATGTCTGTTTTTATGTTCTTCAGATTCTGTCAGGAAGCTGCAGTGGGACTCATTCTCCAGTCCCGACCTCAGGTGTCTCCGCAAACCAGGAAACTCCAGTCAACAGACTCACTGCTCAGGGTAAGATGTTTGTGAATTTTTACTAACTGACAGTTTGGCCTTGAGAAGAGTATTTCAGTGATTTGAGTCTGACTGCTGTTATTTTTCTGTGCTGTAGGTCAGAGCGACACAGACAGCTCAGACTCCGCCCTCACTCAAGAGTCACACCCCGGGGGGCGGAGTGAATCTGTTGCTATAGTAACCCCTCACCTGTTGCTGGCTATGTGTGGTTTACTGGACAACCTGCTGGTGGTGCTTCCGGAGTTTACTTTCTCAGCCCTCCAACAGAACCAGATACTTCAGGGCATGGCCAGGTTAGAGAGACATGTGAAGACTGGAGTTATGTTTTTAATGCTGAAAAAAAAAAAAAAAAAACTATAGTAATTATATATATATATATATTTTTTTTTTAATTATATATAGTTTTTTAAATAGTCAATTTGATGTTGATTCACAAAAGTTGTGAATCGATTATTTTCTATATTCTACATGAATTGTTCATTAATTGTTTGTGCTGTTAATATTAATCAAAGAACAAAAGAGAGAAAAAACATTCACTGCACTTGCTGGCTGAATATTTTTCATAGCTTTTATTAATTTATGTAGAATTTATTTGATCTATTTAGTGTGTGTGTTGTGTGTACGTACACGTACTGGTTATAGTGGTTTATGAGGACACACATTTGTATAATGACATGGGTATTACAATGTTAAGGGGGTTTATGAGAACATGACTTGTGTCCTTGTAATTCAAAACTTAAAAATCATATTTAACAGGCTCTTTTCACATTTAAAATTTGCAACAGATTACCTGTGAGGGTTGGGTTTAGGGGTAGGGTAAGGGCATACATATGCTTTTTTTTAATTTTTATAAAACACGTCTATGGAAAGTCATCACAAACCACCAAAACCAACTTGTGTGTGTGTGTGTCTGTGTGTTTGAAATAAAGTGATCATTGGTCATTTTTCGCATTTGTGTTAAATCTATGTTCACTGAGTTGAATCTAGAATTGAGTCAAGATTCAAATAGAGAGCTTGTGAGTCAGAATTGAATCAAAACACCTGAATGGCTGCCCAACCCTAGTTATGCTGATGTTTATTATTAAAATAAGTTAAGTTATTTTAAGTTAGGATTTACTAAGCTGTTAATTGCAGGCAAGCATTGCACATGTAGGTGACATGTTGCACACCTCTCACCTCAGTTTCCCCCACACACGCAAATATAATTGGTATTTCTTGGTTGAAAGCACTTTAGCAACACCAATTCCCTCCCACCATCTGCCCACTGTTTCTAATTTACAAATTGTTGTTATTTTTTTCTCTTCAAGGTATATATATATTTAACATAAAATTTACATTAACATTAAAATAACATTAGACAGGCGTCACGGTGGCGCAGTGGGTAGCACGTTCGCCTCACAGCAAGAAGGTCGCTGGTTCGAGCCTCGGCTGGGTCAGTTGGCGTTTCTGTGTGGAGTTTGCATGTTCTCCCCGTGTTCGCATGGGTTTCCTCCGGGTGCTCCGGTTTCCCCCACAAGTCCAAAAACATGTGGTATAGGTGAATTGGGTAGGATAAATTGTCCGTAGTGTATGTGTGTGAATGAGTGTGTGTATGGATGTTTCCCAGTGATGGGTTGCAGCTGGAAGGGCATCCGCTGCGTTAAACATATGCTGGATAAGTTGGCGGTTCATTCCGCTGTGGCGACCCTAGATTAATAAAGGGACTAAGCCGAAAAGAAAATGAATGAATGAATGAATGAATAACATTAGACAAAACCTATTTAACACTGCATTCTAACCCTGTGTGTTTCAGTGTGGTGGATGCGGCAGCCATATCTCAATGTGTCAATGAGCTAAAAACACCTCTCCTGCCAGCTGCTATGGAAGATGCCAGGAACCAGGTGCATTATGGGATTTATGCTATCATTTTTCACCTTCACTTAAACAGCAATCTGTCAAAAGAGAGAGTGCGCCTGCAAAACAACACAGAAAGCTTGACAAATTTCCACAAAATTACAGTCGTTCACAAACATCCTCTGCCACATTCAAGTTTAATAAATATTGTTGTATAACACATTTTGCTGTTAATCCTTTGGAACATGCACGCTAGAAAATCTCTTTGTCCGTTGTATGAGCTAAGTTATGGCCAATTTAAAAAGACTTTTGTACCATGTTAAACAAAGCACTCAGCAATATGAAGGTGCATGTACTATACAAGCTGAACCTACAAAGTATTGACAGTTAGTAAAATATGACATGGGATGCACCAATTCGATACTGGGATCAGATATCGGCTTTGATACCGCATTTTAAAGTTTTCAAGCTCTATATTACAAATGTTCTGAAGCCGTTCGATAGTTTAACGTGGATTACAGATGAACATTCAAAATTTAATTTAATTAAATTCAAGTAAAAAAATGGTATTAGTGCATCCATATAACATGCTATGCTGATGACTCAAAAATAATTTGCAAAAAAGAATTTCTAGAAGGAATTGTTCAATAAAAAAAATCAAATATGATGTATTTATTTATTCATTTTGTTTAACCCAAATTTGAGTAAAATATAGACAAACCCAACTGCTGGGTTAAACTTTTAAATATATTTTTTTAACCCAGCAGTTTATCCATGTATTACACCAGTTTGTGTTAAATCAACATTTTAGAATTATAATAATTCTAAAGAAACAGGAGGGTTTTTTGTCCCTTAATTTAGTCCAATGCAACCTTAAACCTTAGATGTTGTTTAAACCTAGTATTTAAATATGTTTTCTTCAATTCTCTTCAAGGCTCATTGGTAAATTTGAGCGCCTGTGTTTTTTTTTATTTTTTATATTGTTTATATGTAGATAATGGCCTAAATTAAACCCATTTATGATATAAAACAATGCCAGTTATTTAAAGGGATAATACACCAATGAAAATTTACTCACCCTCAAGTGGTTCCAAACCCTTCCTTTTTTGTTGTTGTAGTTCTTGTATACAAAAAATCGTTTAAAGAACACAAAATAAGATATTTTAGAGAATGTTGGAAACTGGTAGTCATTGACTTCCATAATATTCTTTTCTTACTGTGGAAGTCAATGACTGCTGGTTTGCAACATTCTCCAAAATATCTTATTTTGTGTTCAACAGAAGAAAGAAAGAGAAGAGGTTTGGAAAATGTAGAAGGTGTGCGAGAAATAACTGAATTTTCATTTTTTGTTAAAACTAACCCTTTACCCAAGCATTACCTTTCTTGTACATATTGTTATCATTAAAGTGAGTGTGAAATCAAATTTATTATTATTATTACTAGCGCACATTGTTGTTGTTTAGGTGGAAAAATTAATCTATGCAATTTAGTCAACTGAAATAAATCTTCAAAAAAATATTCTGGTAATCTTCAATAAAAGTCTGATCATTTGATTCTGCATTTGGTGTCACAATATTTTTTATCATTCCCCTTTTACCATTTGCTACGAGGGAATGATAAAAAGAAACCGAACGTCAACATACTGAAATGAACATCTCAGCAACTTCTGATTCCTGGAAGGGTATCCGCTGCATAAAACATATGCCAGAGTAATTGGTGTTTCATTCCGCTGTGGTGACCCCTGATAAATCAGGGACTGAGCCGAAGGATAGTGAGCGAGTGAGCAACTTCTGGTTCATGTGGACTTTAAAGCACTATTCAAGGTCATCATGGTTCCTGGTTCAGTTGCACTTTCCTCAGACCCACAGTGTCAATTAATCATCTGTTTGTTGTCGCTAATAGTCTTGTGACTCCCAAAGTGCTGTATGTGTGTTTTCTGATAGTCAACCGACTCTCCCTCATTTTCTCTCTCTCCCCTCACCCTCTTGTTTTCTCTCTCAGGTGCTGAGTAGCTTGTATTATGTGCAAAGTTTCTGTAAGCTTCTGCAGTCAGCAGCACTACACAGTGAGGATGTGCCGCTCCACCGAGAGTTCTTCAAACTCCTGCTGAACAACCTCATTTCCATCCTCACGCTGCCTGTCGCTGACTTGGGTAACACGAAACATCTTGTGCAAATCCGCAGCCCACCTGAAATCTCCCCGAAAAAGACCTTTAAATAAAAGAAACATGTTTTTTTATATAAATGTGTGTGTGGTTGTTTTGGTCCTCAGATGCGCAGGCCCAGGGTGCAGTGCTCAACACCTGGGCGGATGTGTTGATGCTTCTGGCTACTCTGCTGCGCAGGAACCAAGCTGCGGTTGGCCCATCTGTCGCTGTGGCACTGGGGAAACACTGGCAGCGCTTTTCAGGTGACAAACACACACACACATACCCCCCCCACACAAAAAAAAAAAGAGTGTTACAAAGAGTGGAGACAGGCAAGAGGAAAGGGAAGGCAGAATGAAACAGAAGAGTACAAAGAGAAAACGGTGTGCAAACATGATGAAAGCGCAAAGGGACGGAGCGGAGAGAAGGATTGAGGAGTTTAGATAGAAGAGGATGTGCTAGATAGATGTTGAGGAGATAGAGACAGATGCAGTGGGAGGCCAGCTCATTATGCCTGTATATGTGGATGGGTGTCCCTGCTGCATATGACAGTCTGGGACAGAGACAGGAAGAACAATCAACCTGCTTTAGATCTGATGGATGTGGTAGAAAATCCTGAAACAGGTGGGTGGGCAGTCGACTCGCTGACTTGCCTGCAGGTATCCAGGCTTTGGAAGCATTTTTTTTTTTCTTTTTTGAAACAGCTTCTGAGTTTGGATAGTTTTTTTTTTTTTTTCGTCAGATGTTCCCTTGTGGTGTAGATTGTTTGTTGTGAAGTTTCGCATCTTTTGCATCTTCTCGACTCAGAGTTGGAGTTCAAGCAAAGCTGTGAAAAGTAAATATTTGCATTGATCATGTTTAGTCTTTGCCCTCTCTCGTGACAGACTCCCTCGGAGTGTGTTTGGACCAATCGGGCGGAGAGTCTTCTCTGTACACGTCGACTCTGCACTTTCTGTGTGTGCTGTTCTCAGACGAGGCTAAGAGGAGAGCTAGAGGACACATGGAGGATCTGAGCAGCTCCTCTATTACTGCGGTCCTGGCTTCTGAGTCTGGAGAGGTCATGTGTGAACAGTTACTGGAGGTAACACAGGTGTTGTTAATCTTATGTACAACATCTAAGAGCTTTTTATGCTCGCATAGCGATCACAAAATAACAAGCTCATAGCCCATTGGCTGGACACTTTAGCCAACTCCATCTCCATGTTCATGTTTCAAGTCTATATTTCATATTCTATAATGACAAAGCAAAACCGTATTTATATACTGTAATAATAAATACATACATATATACATATACACACACATATTTGTATAAATATAATTTTTACTTAATGTTTATTTACATATTGTTTGAATTGCTTTAAAATATTATTATATATAATATAAAATAAAGTAAATACACATTTATTTATTTATTTATTTATTTATTTATTTAATAGAAAAATTGATGGTTATATCACAGACGTTTTTTTTTTTCAAATTTACAGCAGTATGAGAAGATCCCATTCCAGGACCCTCTGAAAAAAATGGTGGCCAAAGCACTTATGTCTGTCTTAGCCTGTAGCTCCAGTGCTCAGAGTTACGCAAGTAAAGGTAAAATCACTTTATCTTTCATCAACATAATCAAATAAATTGACATGCTCTACTGTTTCCAGCACAAATCTCCCTCCCAATTCCATCCAAACCATTTATGTAAATCTATCTCTGGTGGATCCTTTCAGTTTTCATGACAGATTTCACCACTATGAGTATATCTATACTGTATATTAATGCTACTATACATCCACATAAAGAAGGCTTAAAGGTACAGTAGCATAAATGTAGCAAGAAAAAGACTAATTTTGCTTAATTCCTAGAGCCACAAGAAATGCTTATAAGAAATAATTTGTCCCAATTTCAGTTGTTATTTTAAATTTAGATCATTGTTTAATGGGAAAGTTTTTGTTTTTTTATTAAAAAAGATCTGTAATATGGTAGGAGTGAAGGGGCTGAGTTAGTGATTTAAACTTGTGTAATTGTCTTATCATGTGCTGTTATTATGTTGGTGTTTTTAACTGTTTGTATAGATGTATTTATGCCACCAATGTTAAAAACTCTTATTATCGCTCTGTGACAAACAGAATACACAATAAAGTTTAAACAAACACTAAGTAAACATTATGAAAAAGTCTGCAAAGTGTAGAAAAGGCCACCTTAATAGTCTGCCGTTTAAACATTGTTACTTCAACTAGAAGGTAATCCTTGTGAATAGTAGCTGCAGTTGAGCTTCCATTTTCCCTGATGTCATCGTGTGATGGATGACTACATAGACAGATCATGTGTGTTGTCTGTCTTCAGCTGGTGTGATTGACAGCTGTGTGGAGCGCATGAAGCACATTTACGCAGAGCTTCACCTGGAGTCTGTGAAGACGGGCAGGAATGCTCACAGGAGGAAGGTACGGAGGGTTCCAGCAACATGACAGACAGCTTGAACATCACAAACACTGAAAACCTGTTCAGAGGGACGTGTGGGGTGAATGGAGAGACGCAGCGCTATCACAGATTACAGAATAAGTCAAAACAAAGTGATAGCCTCAGATGATTTAACCAGCTCCTAGTGGTAGAAACGTACACTAATAATTTCCACAATAATTTTTAGTTGTAGAATGAACATCATTAGTTAATGCTGTGATGTTGCTATGAATATCATGAAGACTTAAGTTTTGAATCTTGAACATTTACAAAAATTCAATCTTAATACTTTTTCATTTATTGTTCTTTCAGAATGTATTGAAACAAATGTAATTTCAAGTAGACAAAACATTGTCTGTATTATAAATTGTATTATTAATAATGTTGTTATTATTATTATTATTATTATTATTGTTAAGTTTATTTTTTACCTTAAAGTGTTCAAATCTACAAAGATAATATTCTATAATTTTATAAATTCATTTTTTTTTATAAATAGTTAAAAAATTTTGCCTTTTTAATATACTTGATTTATTTTGTATTGAATTGTTTTTAATAATACAGGCAAAAATATAATGTCATTTCTTTGTACATGTCTTATGTTTGGAAATCTTGTGAACTGGTTTATAATTTAAGTAGAACATGTTCTTGGATCAGCGTCGTTTGTTGTTTTTGGAGACAAGGCTATTAATTAATCACTGCAGTCTGTTGGTTGAAATCTATTTATTTCTTGTCATTTATTATATGACATGGATGTTGATCCAGAAACATGCTGTACATGTTATGGAAATTTCTAGTGTGCCAGCATGATCTAATTTTAATCGCTTTGTCTTTTGTTCAATGTCAGCAGGTGGAGAACAGCATGAGAGAACTTAAGATGATTCTAGAGATGTTGCGAAATTGCCTGTATCAACATAATGAATGCAAAGTACGTCGAATCAAATATACTTCTCCGTGTTGATTATTTGAGTGGTTATGTTCATCGTACAGTATCCACAGACACTCTCACAGGGGGGCTTGTGGCTTTGAAACTCTGTGGGTTTGAAAGCTTGCTGGCTGTCACACAGTTTTTCCTGTAAGGACTGAGCTCCAGTCTTTACAAGAAAGTCTGCGTGGCACCCAGCAAGACGCTTGTTTGTGTGTAATTAGTCATGTGATTATTTCTGTGAAGTACAAAGCGACGTCAGTCAAGCTTAAATTGACGGATGAATATTTTCCCAATTAGACGGCCCACTTTAGAGCCTTTCTCAGAACTTTGGAGAAACACTTAAACCTTAAACAGCCTGATGGTGTACAGTGTTTTACAAAATAACCAAGGCTTCAACAACAAAAAAGTGTATTTTGTGGTATATATGGCTGATGCTAAAATTGTGTAAATTGTGTTTAAAGGTGCCATAGATTGAAAAGGTATTCTGGAAATACCTTTGCAAAGCTGAATAATGAGAGTTTAGGGCATGGTAAGGACATACTGTGAACCTCAAACACTATTGTTTCCTTGTTCTCATGTAAATCCTGCGAGTGTAAAATCCCATTGAAAAACAGGCCAATCTGAACAAAACACAGCTCAAAATATGCATGCTTCAGGCAGCATTTGATTGGTCACGTTTTTAATGAGTTTACACAATGATAATTTTTAAGTTTGCATTATTACTACTGTGTATGTGGGACTGTTATTTTGAAAACGAGACTGGCAGTATAGGGATCTCAGGTAATGCAACAGGCATATTAAGTCCTGCCTGTGTTTTCATACAAGTTAAAACCACATAATACAACTGTAAATACATCCCTGTCTGCCTTTTTTGAGTAATTATAATTTAGCCAATATTTCATACACAGCACATCTCAGGAGCAAACTAGTTTACTCTGGTGGCTTAAAGATTTTTCACTCACTCCTTATAGCCAAAATAAACCTCTTTACCACTTCAGTTGAAAAGATTGCCATTTAACAAGAACTCTACTCAATGTAATATATGCTTTAAAATATTTTTAACTGAACTATGATTATTTATACTGTGTATAGTACATCACGCTCTGTGTGTGTGCGTGCGTGCTATATATGTGTGTGAGTGAGTGTGTGTGTTTGAGCGTCAGGCACTAACATGAGCTGCTGAAGTGACCCTTAATATTCATGACCCTTCCAAATATGGTCAAAACCACCATATTAGGGCCAATTCCTAGGGTTGGAAATGGATTTGTAAAACCATTTCTGTAGAATTTTTGCACTTACCTGAGCCACATACGTTCTATTTATATATGGCACCTTTAAATGATGTGAAATGTGAATTTAAGCATCACATTATAGTGTTACATGTTTTTAAAGGCTAACTTGCTGATATCGAATGGTAATTAAATATTTCTAATTATAAAGTTAAGATCATTTTAGTACAGTCTGCCTTAGGCCAGATTTGCTCACAGGGCAGATTATCCTGATATGCCTTTGCCATTAAAACACTGATAGTTGTAAGTTTCCATAAAGACACAAATGAGTGTAGGGTTGCAAACAAGTGGAGCAAATGTTAATTGATATGTTTGGATAATGCCATCTTCTGGCATTCCAATTAAATGAACACAATGGAGAAAATACTCTTTTCTACTCTCATGTGAAGTGGAAATTAAAGCATAGTTCACTCAAAACTGAACATTGTGTCATCATTTACTCACCCTTCACTTGATCCAAACCTCTTTGTCTTTCTTATTTTGAGCACAAAATAATATATTTTGATGAAAACTGCAAACTGGTAACCATCAACTTTCATAATATTTGTTTTTTCTACTATAGATGTCAATGGTTATCAGTTTTCATCTTTCCTCAAAATATATATTCCCCATTAAGGTTTGGAATGAACTAAGGGAGAGTAAATAGTGAGTAAATTAAAATTTTTGAGTAAACTACACATTTAATTTAAGACATGCTTTTTTGGATGTTACATAATTTCCCAAATACTAGTAAAGTGACTCCTGCAAAACTTTTTAGCAAAACTGTTTAGTGAATCCTTAGCATTTGCGTTGGCACAAGCTTTTAATAAATCTGCCCGAAGATGACTAATATTGAATGTTAACAACAAATATTGTCTCATTTGTTGAATTAATTTTCTCCTCACAGGCTGTGGCTACAGATTTGCGTCTGGCTGCCGTGCTGTTGGCTCTTTGGCCCTGGTTCCTGCTTGATGATCTCACCATGACAGCGGCTCTGGAACTGCTCTGCGTCTACACGGCGAACTGCACAGCGGGTAACTTTTCTAAAAGGTGTAAAAATGATAGCTAGAAATGGGGATTGACAACATTAGACAAGGATAACAGTGTGCTGAGATGATAATATATGAGCTTTTTACTCACTGTAACCCTCTCATGAGTCATGTGACTGTACAGTTAGTGCCATTGTGTGCCAAATGCGAGGCTGACGTGAGCGCGACAGCTACAGAAGGGATTATGTCATAGTCTAAGTGTGCTGCCAGATTACTGGAAAGCTAGGATGAAGCCTTTGTGTTAAGATGAGGTACTTTAGGGGTAAAGATTACTTGGGAGAATTGATATATTCAGTGACTGTTAATTAATACATTATACAATGGAGATCAAAATTAGAGAATCATATTTTGGACAATGTAGTCCACGTTCTTCAATATTTAAAGGAATTTTAGTTGTGGCTACTGTAAACCATGCTAGTAGAACTGTGTTTTACAAAATAACCAATGTGCTTCAATCAGTCACTCAAAGATCTAAAACTTTTACTATGCACACAAAAGGCCTGTTTCTCTCACATATTATTCAAATCTGTGTTAGTGAGCACTTCTCATTTGCCGAGATAACCCATCCACCTCACAGGTCTGGCATATCAAGATGCTGATTAGACAGCATGATTGTTGCACAACTATGCCTAATGCCGAGTTCACACTGCACTATTTTTGCACACTGACAGGTTTTGTGAAATCGCCAACAAAAGCCTGAAATCTCAGGCAAATCAGTGCTCGTTCACATGAGCTACAATCACACAGTGTGAATGATCAAAAACACGATCAGAGAGAATTTCTGACGTGTCATCGACGCCTGTGAAATATTTGGCATGCTAAATATCGGGACTTAAAATTGTGCTGTGTGAATGAGTTCTGACTGAAAAACACATCAGCGATGACCAGCAGCCAATAAAAGAGCATGATACAGGACAGTAGAGAGTTCAGGGAGGAGTTATAGACCACAATATCACAATAAATATGCTTTACAATAACATTAAGCAGAAATGAAGCAATTTTGTATTTGTTTTTCATCAGTCACAGCAGCAGAACATTCCAAAATTATTTATTGACCTCCAAAAAAAAATTTTCTCTTTGCGCAATGAAAGCAGTATTTATTTATTTTTTTGTCAGTTGATACAAAGATGATATAATACAAAGTATAGCTTTATAAATGTAAAATCAGCGGATTTATCACACAGCATAATGCCAAGATGTTGGAACTTTTGAGGCAGCCTGCAATTGCCATGCTGACTGCAGGAATGCCCACTACATTATTACCTCACAACCTAAGACTACATGTAACCACACCAGCCCAGGACCTTCACATCCAGCATCTTCATCTCCAAGATCATCTGAGACCAGCTGCCTGGACAGCTGCAGCAAAACCAAAGAATTTATGCACGAACTGTCAGAAACTGTCTCAGCGAAGCTCATCTGCACGCTCATCTTCCTCATCTGGGTCTCAATCTGACTGCAGATTGCCACTGTAAGTGTTTTGAGTGGGCAAATGCTCACATTCGATGGCGTCTGGCACTTTGGAAAGGTTTTCTCTTCACGAATGAATTCCGGTTTTCACTGTACAGGGCAGATGGCAGACAATGTATATAGCATTGTGTGGGTGAGCGATTTGCTTATGTCAACATTGTGAATCAAGTGGCCCATGGTGGAGGTGGGTTTATGGTATGGGCAGGCATATGTTATGAACAATGAACACAGCTGCATGCTATTGATTCCATTTTGAATGCACAGAGATACCGTGATGAGATCCTACGGCCCATTGTTGTGCCATTCATCCATGAACATCACCTGTGATAATGCACAGCCCCATGTTGCAAGTATCTGTACACAAGCTGAAAACATCCTAGTTCTTTCTCGGACAGCATACCCACCGGACAGCGTGTTCCAGTTCCTGCCAATATCCAGCAACTTTGCAACAGCCATTAAAAAAAGAAGTGGACCAACATTTCACAGGCCACATTCAACAACCTAATCGACTTTATATGAAGAAGTGTTGCGCTGCATGAAGCAAATGGTGGGCAGACCAGACACTTGGCTGACTTTCTGATCTATCATCTCAATGTTGATGCTGAAACTATATATTATGCAGCCCTAACTGTTAAATGTAATTCCTCCCTTTTCTATAAATAACAGTAATGTGTATTATGAAAAAAATCTAGAGCAAACTAGGAAAATAGGTCAGTGCTTAAAAAATAAATCTGAACTTTAACACCTGCTAAAAAAACAACTGCATAGTGTGTGTGTGTGCGTGTTAGAGAGATAGACCGACAGACTGTTGTACATGAAAGTGTCTGTTCGTGAGTGTTTACACAATGATCGTTCTGTTTCACATATCTGAGCTCATGGAAAGCTGTGTTTGGTACAGGATGTGGTT
Source organism: Danio jaintianensis (assembly GCA_903798115.1). Taxonomy (NCBI): domain Eukaryota; kingdom Metazoa; phylum Chordata; class Actinopteri; order Cypriniformes; family Danionidae; genus Danio; species Danio jaintianensis. Next base: position 18,581,496 of record CAIGQV010000641.1, read on the forward strand.
TAACACCTGCGAGGAACCAGCATTTCATAGGCGTATATCAGTGTGTGTGTGTGTGTGGGTGCGCATGTGTGTTTTGTGTGTGTGATCGGGCTGTCGCTATGGTTTAACAGCATTAGCACATGCTGGCGTGCTCTCATGTGGTGTTTCTCAGGGTCTGGGTTAACAGCATGTGGATGATGTTTAAAGTTCATGAGTTTGGCTCTTCAATTATAAAATCGGCCCTCCGGCACAGTTTCCTCACCATCCTATTCTGCCCCATGTCACTTTTATTATATAATTCATTAACGTGCAACACACAGCCCTCATTCTTTCATCTGGCCGATTAATATTGGATTCATCCAGCAAGAAAAACCATACCTGAGGTCTCTCGGTAATCCAGAATAATGTTAAATGATTCACCCGCAGTCTTGCTGTTCTTCAAAATATGTCTTGTCCGTTTATCCAGAAGTGAAGCTTTGTGGTTTTGACACCTTACTAAATGCAGCATTGTTGGTCTTGGAGGAAGTCTTTTTTTATGAATTAAAACCCAGTGGAACAATTCTGCTTCCGTTGAGTTTCCAAGCTCATTGTTGCATAATGAGTTTGCTGATATTTTGCGGCAGTAAAGAAGCATAGATTAACGAACGAATGGGTTGTGTGGTTTTATAGCTCCTGCTGTGTTTCCTGCAGCACTTTATACATAAAGATAAGTACACTGATGTTTTTGGAAAGTCTCATACTTATCAAAAGTTATGATTTTATTACAGTTTATAATAATTATTTCAGATCTAATCAATTTTAAATTGTAATTGATGGCAAAGCTGAATTTTAACCTAATTTAGTTCACTCTTTAGTTTCACATTATGTTGCAGATTTATTCTAATCTAAGTAAAATGTCCTTTTTCGTTTTATTCTGTATATTGTTCAAATGTTTTTTTTTTTACACATTTAGAATAGAAATGTTAGTATTTTTCCAGAAAATATAAAAAAATCTATCTTGTATGCTGCATTAATTTTTAGATGGCACAAAACAAATGTTTTCAATTGTTGTTTGGGTTATTGAACAATTATTGATTTCTTAAAGGGATAGTTCACCCGAAACGTATTTGTTTTTCCAGGTTTCCACCATTGTTTAAAATATATATATTTTTATGCGCTTAACAGAACAAAAACAACAACAAACTAGTCTCTGTGTCTCTGCATCTCCTCTGTTCTCTTCCAGCTTGCAGTGCTTTATGTTTCAGCAGCAGTAGCAATGTCAGCGCTGGCTCCGTTCAGCCTGTTCTTCCTAAGACTGCGGTCACAAACTCACTGATGCATGCAGTGATGAAACTGGCCTCCCAGGTTGCCCCTGACAACAGCAGCATCCACAGCCTGGCTTTTTCACTGCTGGCCAACTTGGCCATCTCGAGGGACGGCAAAGGGCTGCTGCTCAAGGTAAAACACTATAATGTTTAAGCCAAGACACTTCTGGTGAATAGGGGGGAAAAACAGTAGTAGTCATCACCATTGCCCATTTGATGGATTACAGTAAGAATTTTTTTGGATGACAATGTTTTCAAAATGTTATCTTTAAATATGTAATTGAGATATTGTCATAAAATATGACACTGATTTTCATGTGTTTCTAGCACAAAAATCAGAATATTTTATGTAGTAGGCTTCAAAGTTATTGTCCTTTTTCAGGTACATATTCGTGTGAAAGGTTTTAACAAATCAGATTTTGGGAATCTCTTTTTATCACATAATTTAGAAAATACTGTGATCAGTGAAGGAAAAAGTATATTTTTTTCACAATTTGTTCTTATTTTAATGTTTATAATCAACCAAGTTCTGTATAAAACCTATCCCTTTGTAAAAAAAAAAATAATAATAAAAAGATACACAATGTAACGCATAATTATTGGTATCGCGATAATAGTATATGCAATATTCGTATTGAGGACATAAATGAAATGTATTATATATGCTAAGAATTTGAGTGTTACATGCATTTAGTTGTTTATCCAATTCCAAATTTGACCAATCAGATGGGGCCGTACTATCTTTATTCCTGCATCTCCAGTAGGTGTTTTTCTGCTATTGGCTAGAGCAGCTCAAAGGTAAACTAAAAAGTGAAAATAAATGCTAATGGCGGGGGTTGAGATGAGAGAAAATGACAACAGCCAATCAGAGTCTGAATATTTGCTGAGGTCTTCACTCTTTCATAGTAATTTGAAGACTAATTATTTTACACCTTGCCATTGTTTTTTAGCCTGAAATAAAATTAATTAGATCTGAAAAATGCATTCTCCTTATTTGAGTATCATTACATAAATAAATGATTTAAAAATGTAGCTGCTAAAAATAGCATTTCTCGAGGGAAATGCTATATTGTAAGTAATATAGCTATTATCAATACTCACATATCACATATTTTCCCAGTATTGTGCAGCTCTAATTTTGAGAACACAGCCTTTTAAAAATATGAACTGTAATTAAAATATACATTCACTAACTGATAAAGTACAACAACAACAACAAAAACATGCTTAAAGGAACACTCCACTCATAAATATAAATAGGCTCCTTTTCTTAAGGTCAAACAGTCAAATTTAACCATTTTTTAATCCATTCAACCAATCTCTGGGTTTGTTGGGGGTACTTTTAGCTTATTTTGTCATAGATTATTCACAAAAATTAGATTAGACCATTAGCATTGAGCATTGTGTTCAAAAAATAGTTTTACTCAAAAAAGAGTTTTAATTAGTTTTCTTAGTACACAATGTCGCTACAAAAGAGTCCAGCTTTAAATAGGAAAATTATCAAAACTCTTTGTTCAGTTTTAGCATGATGCTAATCTGATTCTATTATCTATGCTAAGCTAACCTAAAAGTGCCCCCGCCAGACCCAGAGATTAAATGGGATTGAGACAATGAGACTTGTAAAATGAAATGAAAGTCCATTATAATAAAGTGTTTTTGCTTGGATTGTCTCAACCATTCATTTAGAGGAGGAAACATGACTTTGTATGAGAAACAAATCCACTTAGTCATTTCATAGAGAAAATCACAAAGAGAAATGTTAACAAAAAACAAATTCCTTCTATTTCCCCTAGTGTAACTTCCTGCAACACTTCGTGTCTCTTCCCATGCCTAAAGCCAGTGGTCGAGGCGGTGCTCCAGCGGTGGAGTTTCTGTCTCTCTGGCTCCGGCTGATGCTGAACGTGTCATTTGGAGAGGACGGACAGCAGATGATCCTCAGGCTCAGAGGAGCTCTGGAGCTGCTGGTGGAACTGACTCAGTCCAAACACTCCAGCGCTAAACCCACCGTCCTGCTCATCCTCCACAACATCTGCTTCTGCTCCGCTAACAAGCCCAAAGTTCTAGCCAATGGTATGAGCACCAGATTTATACGGCTTTAGGTGGTAATGGTTGACTAACATCTTTCTTTTTGGGCGATGCCAATGTTTAATAAGGCTCAGCGGGTATGGTTAAGAAAACAACCTGATTTGGTCTGATAAGGCAAGACACTGCAGGAAGAAAACAGGCAGTTTTGAGATTTTGGATTTTTTTGGCTTTCTGTAAAGTGGTGTGTCAGTCTAATGTTAAGTAAACATCCAAAATGCACTTTTAAGTGTCATATTTCTTTAAGTCGGTTTCTCAAAATCAATCAAGTCATAAATCTCCATTTCAGCAGCATGTATACACCAAATGTTACAGTAATTCATATATATTCTGAAGATTTGACTAAATGTTTGTTCAAATATTATTTGTTTATTATAATTTTTATGGGGGGGATTTTCTTTTTTTCCTGGTTGTTTGCAGAATTTTCTGAAATTATGGAGTGATAATATCTGAAATCCCCTCTTTTAAGACTCTGTCAAAAAAGAAACTTTTGAATTTTGAAGCATCCTAGTTTCATGTTTTTGTTTTAGAAATGTACTGTATACAAATTAGTGAATATGTATTTAAATAATCCTTAATTTGCACATTAAAACAGCACTTAAGAAAACTATAAAATATATGTATATAATAAAAACTGTAAAATAAATATATTTTGCTATGTAATACAAAATATATATTTTTGCAATTAATATAATATAATATTAATTCATATAATTAATCAACTGGGGAGCTGTTGATAACTAGTGTCTTTTTGTTTATTTATTTATATTACACTATTCATCTGCAGTGTCTTGACTTATTTTGCCAGTCCAGTATTTTCACAAAAATAACAGCAATAACAACAGAAATAATATAATTACCTTATAATTATATTATCTCTGTTGTTATTGCTATATACATATATTGGTCTGTATGTACAGAGTCTAACCTGTTAAGATGAATTAAACACATTTTCCACAGCAGACACTTTTACACAAACAGTGAGTGTTTCACAACAGCCACAGGGATGAGATGATAGCTTTACACATCAAACCAACGTTTCCGCTCAATTCCTTTTTATAGAAAGTGAAGGCAGTGTGTACAATGACTTCACATCAAGTCAGTCATGAAAAAGTATGAAACAGTGTGGAAAATCATACTGGCAATATTGAGTATAT
>CAIGQV010000641.1:18586417-18633201 GCA_903798115.1 Danio jaintianensis
TATATATATATATATATATAGATAGATAGATAGATAGATAGATAGATAGATAGATAGATGTATATATTTCATTTAAAAAGTTGATATATCATACTTTACATTATATGAATATATAAATGAAATGTTAGAATGTATGTTAGTACCATGTTCATTATATTGTAATTATTTAAAATGTAAATTTCACTTGTACATTTTTAAAAATATAATTTTGTATATTGTTTTATTAGTATAATATATTTATTTATTTATTTATTTTTTATTCTATTTTTTTAATATATGTTTAATATCTCTTTAATATCTGTTTCAGATAAAGCTGTTGAGCTGCTAGTCTCTTGTTTAAGCAGTAGCTCATCAGATATCCGCACCATAGGTGCTTCTGCACTTTGGGCTTTGTTGCACAACAATCAGAAGGTAATGTCTTTTTTTACATTTACATAGTCTTTTTGACATTTTATGTAATTATTTTGGCAACATTTAATCAAATACTAAAAATCAGTACTAGAACTACACAACAGGATGCAATATTAGTATTCATGATCATTTTTATGAACTCAAATTGCATGCGAGTCACACATGTGGAAATCCCTCTCACTCTTTATCTTCCCAACTTACGTTTCTCCTCATCCAAAGGCAAAGGCCACTTTGAAGTGTCCTTCCATCAGACTTAAAGTTGAAGAGGCATTCGTGTCCACAAGGAAAGGTGAGAATATATTCAGTTTGATCAGAGCTGAGCCTCTCATTTCTACTCTCAAATGCTGCTCCAGCAGTAGATATTGTACATCGGCAACTGTGTTGGGTATAATTAGTTACATAGAAACTAGTTACCTAATTAAATTACTTTGCACTTGAAAAGTAAAGTAGAGGATTACTTTTCAATTTTAGGTAAATTAGTTACAGTTACTTATAATATACTTGCCTTAAATACTGTACAGAAATTCAACAGTTCTATATATAACAATTCAGATAAGCAGAGTAATATATATTTTACAGAATAATTCTATTTTTCAACTAAATAACATTATTTTATCAGTTATTTTAATAACATAATTAATTGAGAATAGTTCATGACAATATAAGGTATAAATTCAGAGAATCAGAGTAATTGTATACATCAATTATTTGTTAATCAGATATTTTGCGTAATCTATTTTTTAACTAAAGAAGCTTTTATTTGTCCGACAATAACACGTTTAAGAAACAATGAAGTATTTTAAGAATTTATGTCAGTATTGCCTTTTAATACTTCAATAACAATGCCGTACTGTTATGAACAAGGTCACTTTTTTCTTTATCCACGTTATAATTTTTTTTTGTCTTTTTCTTTTTTTTTCTTATTCTTTTTTTTCCTTTTCTCTTTTATATGTCCTAAGGATGTTTTTTTTTTTTGTTTTCTACATGCATTTACAACCATTAAGGTAGCTAAACTAACATGCAAAACATAAATAAACTTTTACACTCTATTGTACTTTATGTAATGTTGTGTTCTTTAATAAAAAATAAGTCTGTCAAAAGAAATGTTTGTCAGTATATGTATGCATGAAATACACTGTATAAAATGCTGGGTTCCATACAATTCCTTCATGTTGTCTCAACACAAATGTATTAAGTTAGCTTAATCGTTTTTACAAATTTAAGTGGCTTGAACATAAAACAATTTCCACCCAAAAAACGTAAGAATTGTGTTGTTTTAACTCATTTTTACTCATTTAACTCACTACTCATGAAGTAGTTTGAACAAGAAGCAAAAGCCATTTTTTGAGTGTATGGTGTCATTAATTTGAAACATTTTGTGTTTTGATACATATATTGTTTAAAACTAAAATGTCCTTTTTGAATTTGAAGAAGACTGTAATTTGTCTGTGCTTTGAGATTTATGTGGATTGGTAATATTGAGTCAAGTCATTAAAACCTGTTTGTTGTTTGTTTGTTAGAATGAGCTGAAACGACAATTCTTGAGTTTTTTTGGGGGAGACAACTTAATTGTTTTATGTTTCAATTCACTTAAATTTGTAAAACAAATTAATAAGTTAACTTAATCCCTAATGTTGTCCCGACACGAATCAATTGTGTGGAACCCAGCATTTTTTTTACAGTGTATTAAGTAAGTTGCTTTTCATACAAAGTAATAAGAAAAATAATTGAAATGCAATATAAAGATTTTTAAGTAACTTACAAACACTGAACAGACACTAGATTTGAGCTAACTGTCTCTCGGTTTGTTTGTTTTCATATAGATGAAGAGCAGAGAAATGACAAACCTGGGAACATCTATCATCTGAAGTGCCTAAGAAATCTCTCCAACATTTTCAACTCATAAGTGCCTGATAAAAGTCCCCTAATAATGTGAACTTTGTTTTGTAAAATATGTATTATTTTTGATTTAACAGTTTTTTTTGCTAGAAAATCAATAAATGAGCTGGTTTTACAGTAGACGCCTCACTTTTCTCGGATTATGTGTCACTGGGTAATGAAACCACAATAATATTTATTTGGGGGGGTTTACTTCATGGATGAATTATATAAGGTCATTATTTTTTCTTTTCCTTTGTATTATGACTGATTGTTGTCAAAGGGGAATTCCAAGATTTAGTTTCAGGTTCTTGTGTGTGTGTATGTGTGTAGCTGTGTGAACTTAACACCTCCTCTCTAGCAGTGTTTAAGCGCTGGTTGAGGAGTTGATTGCAGACTCTTGCAGCTGAACACAGAAAGTGCCTGTGGTCGCCCGAGTCTCCGTCAATGCTGTATTCATTCTGTCTCAGAGGAGCAAGATGGTGGCTGTACAAAAGGATTATTGGTACTTCTTGGTACTCGTGATGCTGCTCTGTTTTCTCAAAGGTATGTTTTTAGGCAGAAAGGTAGAAAGCATTGGAAGGATTTTGAAACGATATTAGCAATTGTTTATCTTTGGTCATTTTTTAATATACTGTTGAAGGCAAAATGATTAGTCCTCCTTTTAAAATTGTAATTATTTTTCAAATATTTCCCAAGTGATTTTTAACGGTGAGACAAGCAAAAAATTTTTAATAATTGCTTTAATAACTAATTTTAAATAACTTATTTATTTTGTCTTTGCCATAACGACAGTAATACTTTACAGTAATATATATTTCTTAAGGGGGCTAATAATGTTGACCTTAAAAAATATATTAAGAAATGTAAAAACATTTTATTCCAGCCAAACTAAAAGAAATAAGACTTTTTCAAGAAGACAAATATTATAGGAAATATTGTCAACATGTCCTTGCTCTGTTAAATATCACTTGGGAAATAAATGTAAAATAATTAAAATGTCACAGGAGGGCCAATAATTTTGCCTTCAACTGAAAAAATAAAGAAAATTCTGAAAAAATTCTAAAGATAATTTAGACTTGTAAGATAGTTTGGACTTAAAGTTATGTGTTTGAATGAAGCGTAATTTTAGTTTTCATCTGTAAAGTACTGATGACATTTCATCCAAATTTAAAATAAAAATCTTATCATTTAAAAAACGTTTTTGCATAAAAAGGGTGTAATTTCTTTTAGATGTTTATATACATTTTTAGACAACATAATACCAAAGTTTTAATATTAAAAGTTAAGAAATCAGTATTACAGTATTATATTTTTATTCATTATTATAGAATTTTTTTAATCATAATAAATGAAAACATTTGTTGTTCTGAACAATTATTTTCTGAGGCCAAATTTGTCTAATAAATTGCTATATTTATTTAAAATTTTGAAGAAACAAAAACTGACCTTTATATAATATTAAATGTATATATTTATATAATATTAAAGCAAATATTAACATTTAACTTAAACTCATACCTAAATCCTGAGAAACCTCACCATTTCATAGCTGTTTTTATTATTACAGCCTTTATTTTGCCAGGAAATAAGACATGATGTGAGGATTTGTGGTAACACTGAGAGTAACTTTCATTTTCACATGTGGTTGTTGGTTGCATTGCTTTTGTTAGATTAGTTTACAATGCAGCTATTTACGAGATTGTTTTGCTGTAACTTTAAATCCCAAACATTGTGTGTTGAGATGCAGAAGTGAAAAACAACAGTGCTTGTTGGCTGGAGACCATTGTATTTATTCACATATGACTTCACACACACACACAAAAATTTGATTGGGATGCATGAAAACACATAAAATTCACAGAATATTTAACAAGGGCTTACTGAATTAAAAGAGAGAGTGAAGACAATTATATATTAATTTTACACAATTAAACACACACACACACAAAAGTAAAATAAATGCTTAAAAGCATTGTTCGCCAAATGATCCTGAATAAAATATATCATGAATTTCCACAAAATGTATTTCTTCTGAAAGATCATGCGACACCAAAGACTGGATTAATAATACTGAAAATAAAACTTTTATATCACAAATAAATTACATTTTACAATATATTTATACAACAATTATATGAACTGAATATGAATGTATGAAAATTTTGTCATTTTGAATCAAATAAATGCAGTCTTGGTGAGCATAATTGACTAAAAGCATACAAACCCCATGCTTTTTAACAGTGGAGAGTTTCTAAACTATTAATTGACCTCTTTGTGAATAAAACATCTATCATTTTAAAATCCAGTGATGGAGTCAGAAGGTTTACAAACCCTGATGTTGTTAACCAATGTCTTTTCCACTTGAAGTGATGGTTGTTTTTTTATCCATTTAGTGTCTGTTTCTGCCCATGTCTTATTTCCCACACTTGTGCACTGCTCTTCTAGGCTCAGTTCAGACGAAAGCTCCAGAATCATCAGTGGTCCTGCAGGAGGGAATGATCCTGGACTGCTTGTGTCCATGGACTGGCCAGCTCATTATGGTCTCCTGGACTAAAACGCCTACTTCAAAACCTATAGCCGTTTATCATCCTCAGTATGGCACCAACTTCGGGTCCTCTTATGAGGGAAGAGTGGAGTTTCTGAAGAGCACTGAGATGGATGGTAGCATTTCCATAATGAACGTGACTGAAGGTGACATCGGCCAGTATCACTGCTCTCTGCAGACATATCCTCAGGGTTCATGGACAAAAGACACCTTTGTCCAAAAAGCAGGTGAATGGAGAAACAATTTTTTGCCAAATGGATTCAGTATTTCACTTCTTTAAAGGGATAATTGACCGGAAAATGAAAACAAGTGGTGTCAACTCTCCAACAAGTGGTTCTAAACCTTTATTAGCTTCTTTCTTCTGTTGAAGACTAAAGAAGATATTTTGAAAAATTCCGAAAACCTGTAACCATTGAAAAAACAAATACTATGGAAGTTTATGGCTATCAGTTTCCAACATTTTTCAAAATATCTTCTTTTGCGTTTAATAGAAAGTCAAACAGGTTTGGAACAAGTAAAGAGAGAGTAATTGATGACAGAATGTTCAGTTTTGGGTGAACTATCCCTTTAATAGTACTGCTGAAGAATAATTAGTCCAGGATAAACCAACATATATATTTATGCTGACAAGTATATATGCTAAGTCAGATATTTGATCATTTTTAAGCCACCATGAAATTTGGAATAGTTAATAATTGATTTATCTGCATAAATCATATTTTTAAATTCCTAAATACAAGTGAATATAATATATGAGAAAGTGTTTTACTAGCATTATTACCTGTATTTTATTATAAGCAAGTAAACAGGTCTTTGATTACGTAATGGACGCTTAATCATAAACCACAAAATGAATGTTCTTTCCTCATTTTTATCTAAGTTTAGAAATAACTTCCCTTCTCTTCCATAATGAACAGAAATCATAAGGAAGAAAAAAGACCTGTTTTGAGCTCCAGAGCTGTTAATTTGGATATCCTTTTGTTGATATATTGGATATCCCGTGTGTTTGCAGAATGAGTGTAGATAAACTACATTACCCATGATGCAGAAAATCTCTCCAGTCATGGAGTCTTAAATATTAAACTCCACCCACTCCTGTGAAGCACCTCAAATTATGTCATTTGGTTGGTCTCTCAGTATTTGTGTGTGTATATATTGTGTCCATTCTGTTAACATAACCAACAGTTTTTAATATATTTTTTTTATCTGTCCATTTGTTACTTAATTGTGTCTTGTTTTTGTTAACATTTGTTAATGTTTGTATTAACACAAATGTGTTTGTCTGATAAGTGTCATGACTTTTATTTTGACAGCAGCAGGAAAGCAGATGCACAGGTGTTTGCTGTCTTTGTTTATCAGACTGTTATATTAGAATTTTTAAAGAACGCAATTTTTAAAAAATAATTGCGTGTTTATTTGGGGAAAAAGTATGTAAATATGCCATAAACATTGAATTTTATCAACCTTGTGAACTTTGGTAAATTTAAATTGGACAATCAAGATATTCTGTAAAAAAAGAATGACTTTATACTACAGGTTTTGATTTAACAAGTTATTTTTGTGTATTTTATATAACAAAAAATACAGTGTGTGTATATGGAATATGTACATATACACAATCCAATTGGTTCAAGTATTTACCTATAATAATACCACAAATACAAAGTATAACAGTGTGAAGCTTTACTAACTAGGTTAACTATTCAAGTGTCATAGATCTTGTATGCCATGACTTTGCTTCTTTTTTTTCTTTTTTTAGCAATAACCACCTCCATCTCTATCCAGGCGGACACTAAGTTGGTGGTTGCAGAGAATGACAACCTGACCATTATGTGTGACCTTGTCCACAACGGTAAGATTTACCAAGTCAGCATAGAGAAGCTGGACACCGAGGAGGGCAACAGCAATATAATAGCCACATGTGAGATGCAGGAGGACGGTGTGGAGCTGAGAAACTTTAGCAGCAGAGGACTACTGAACTGCAGTGAGGATATGGAGGTCAGTCTACATCTCACCAACATCATCAAAGAAGATGGAGGACTGTACCGCTGCAACTTCAGCACGAACACCGGCGTCCAGTCCACTACTGTCCTGCTGACCACTATACCTGTTCAAGGTGCGACAAACTTTAAACCACCTGTTTAAGCATTTTGAAACGTTTTTATTTTTACAATTTTAGATTCACGTGTCTAAAAAATGATTAAGAAAGAAACAAGAAAGTCACAAATGCTATACTAGTTTTCTTACTCCAAGGCTTACTCCCTCACTGTCCACTAAAACTAAAATAATAATCAAATTAATGTAATTAGATATATAATTAATTGAATTATGTAATTACAAATTAAATTAATTTAATAGGGCACAGCAAGAAATCCAAAAAAACAGTCCAAAAGGCAGGCAGCAAACAATCACAAACGGTAGGAAGGCAGGTTCTCAACAGGAAGCAAAAACAAGATATAAACGCTCAGAATTGTCAACAATAGGAGAACAAGACTTCGCAACGTGTGAGTAAAAACAGTCTGCTTAAATAGACGGTAGAATCTTCTCAGCTGGACCGGTAATCAGTGCAGGTACGGGGCTGTAGTGTAAATAAACTAATAGTAGTGTAAATGAACTACTTCAAATGTAGTGAAGAGCGAGTGATGAGCCAGCTGGCATTTCTGTGTGGAGTTTGCATGTCTCCCCATGTTGGTGTGGGTTTCCTCCGGGTGCTCCGGTTTCCCCCACAGTCCAAAGACATGCAGTATAGGTGAATTGAATAAACTGAATTGCCTGTAGTGTATGTGTGAATGAGTGTGTATGGATGTTTCCCAGTACTGGGTTGCAGCTGGAAGGGCATCCACTCTGTAAAACATATGCAGGATAAGCTGGCGGTTCATTCCGCTGTGGCGACCCCTGATGAATAAAGGGACTAAGCTGAAGAAAAAATGAATGAATGAATGAATGAATGAATGAATGAATGAATGAATAAATTATTAGCGCAATTTTAGAAGTTTGATTATTTAGAGTTTTTTTAGCGTAAGACAAACGAACAAACAAAAAAAGTAACATTTTGTGGCGTATATTGCCCACAGTACCTTCTATTTAAAAATATTTATTTTAACACAAAAGTCCAGATTTAGTAATCAACTATAAAAAATTGTTTGCAGACAGAATTGTTTGATTGATTACAAGTTACACGATAGAAGGTGACTAAACTTATATTTAGTGTATATAGTCAGTATTTTCTTAACAAAATCAAATTAATTATTTGCTACATTTTTGACCTAGAGAAACATAAGTCAAAACTCCATAGGGAGAGCATATGAGCCCCTCATTTTGACCTTCTTTGACTGGCTTTTAAATGTAAAGTCACAGCAGCAAACGTTTGGTGACTTTTCAAAGGCAAAAGATGGTTGATTTTTAATAGTTGTAGCGATGTATGAAGTCACTTTGACGCTATGCAGTTTTCTATGGGTTACTTTGGTGAAATCCTGTGAGCAGCTGGTTTCAGACAACAATAATTTATTAGTATGGTGTAGGGCCTTCTTTTGCACCAACTCAGTGTCAATTCAAGTTGAGAATGACATACAAGTTCTGCAAAGTGAATTTTGAGCCATTCGTCTTTCAGAAGATTAGCCAGCTCACTATGCTGTTGGAGGAAAAATTTTCCTGGGATGCTCTTCCAAAACACCCCAAAGTGGCTCATTGGTGTCCCTGGTGACTGTGTAGGCCATGTCACACATCATCCTGATACATAGCACCACCTTCAGGGAACAAGGTTTGAACCATTTGGTTGTCCTTGGCAATGATGTGCCTATCTGCTACAAGTATTGTGTCTAGGGAGTGCCATGATATTGCAGGCCAAATCATCAGTGATCAGTGACTCCCATGCTTCACTCTGGGCATTAAACAGTCTGGGTGTTAAACTTCTTTGGGGGCTTCTCCACACCATAACTCTCCTAAATGTAAGAAAGGCAGCGAAGGTGGACTCATTAGAAAGCAATACATGTTTCAGACTGTCCACAGCCCAAGATTTCTGCTGCATGCATCATTGAAATCAATATTTATCATTGGCACCAAATGTTTGTCTATAACAGCCTGGCCATGTATTGACCATGTGGAGGTCCATAGTTTTGGTGGGAACGAGAGTTTATATGCATATTTAATTCTGCAGTATTTTGGGCAGCTGTGTTTTTTTTTTTTTTTTTTTTTTACAATACGTTATCACATGGTCATCCCTTTCAGAGTGCTTCCAACAGTAACTCCTGTTGGATGTGTATAATCCTTAATGGTAGTATGCTGACATACTGACATTGCTATTGGATATACCATATAACCAGTATTGAATTTTCTATGGTTAACAGTGCTTTCCTGACATGACGTGCATGACAATTGCAGCTTTTGATTAATCATGATTACGATTTTATTTGGATTGATCGTGTAGCCCTTGAGCACCAACAGTGTCTTCTTTCGAACTCTGATATGGCTTACATTATTTTGTATGCATTGCAGTATTTTATGTACAGCTGTGATGTTGCTCTGATAACTCAACCTTCACACTCTGCTCTTTATGGTGGAATGTGTAATCAATCAGTGAAGATTGGCCACCGGTGCAAACATAGCCATGAATCCTCCAACACTATATAGGTCTGTGTTTCAGTTTCTTTGTCCAACCCTGTATTTTGACTGTGCCAACCTGTCAAGAAGCACAGCAGTCAATAAAATTGCTTATTCGAGACTGTATATGCATATGTAATGGCATGTTTATTTATGAAGAAAATTGTAATGGTATGCTGGCATGCATGTAAGCATACATCAGACATTACTTTTTTCATAAAAATTGCAGTCTCGACACAGTCAAACTGATTTAGTGTTTACTGATGGACTTCACATGTGCACATAGAATCAAAAGCCCTGACACAAAGATCAGGTTGTGTATTGTTAGGTAATTAAAAATAATTGTGCTTTCCAAATGAACCAGATCATTTATACAAGCCACATTTTGAATAAGGCATGGAGATTTTCAAAATAAGCTCAAGGCTAGTTTTTAACAGTAGATGGCGCTCTAAGCTGGTTTTAACAGCAGATTGCGCTCTAGGCTAGTTTTTAATGGCAGATGGCAATCTAAGCTAAATTTTAACAACAGATGGGGCTCTAGGCTAGTTTTTAACAGCAGAGCTCTAGGCTAGTTTTTAACAGCAGATGGCACTCTAGGCTACATTTTAATGACAGATGGCACTCTAGGCTACATTTTAATGACAGATGGTGCTCTAGGCTAGTTTTTAATGGCAGATATCGCTCTATGCTAGTTTTTTTTACAGCTGATGGCGCTCTAGACTTGTTTTTAACAGCTGATGGCGCTCTAGGCTAGTTTTTAAAAGCAGATGGCACTCTAGGCTGCATTTTAAAGGCAGATGGCGCTGTAAGCAAATTGTTAACAGCAGATGGTGGCTCTAGCCTACTTTTTACAGTTTTTCTCAAATGCTAAAACACATTTCACAAACGTTTCCTCCATGTTTCCCAATGTCTAAACACAACACCCTTTTCTAAAGCTACATAAACACAACCACACCTTCTCACTTCAAAACTCAAACTTTCACACCAAAAGAGCAGCTCGAAGCTTTCAAAAATGTAAACACTATACACATCATTACACACTACAGCAGAACAATTGAAAACACAATGCTCAATTTGTGAGAAGGTTCTTTGTTTCATAACTGCCAATGCATATTTTTAGAAACTTTGCAGTACCGGATGTTCTTAGATCTCTGCAGAGGATTAGGCATTTAGATTTGTGAGTTTCATATGAAGAGTATAAATATATAGAAAATACTGCATGTAGACTACTGTAACACAACTCAAATGCAAAAACAGAATCTATTGCACACAACAGTACTCTTGAAAACATGATCAGGGTGTGACGTTTTTATTTTATTTACTTTATTCACACCACACACACCACAATCACTGTGCGGCATCATGTCGCTGAGCTGCATCGGGCCACATCACCTCATCCACATCGCAGGCTATATTGTCTCTTGCCAGGCACCGCGGGAAAAACACCCTGGAATGGCGAATCCATCCTTGGAAGGCCTCCACTGGGATGTCAACACAGGCCAGCTCCATTGCCCTTAGAAGGTTCTCTCTAGTGTATGGTTGTCTGTCATAAACCTTCCATCTCCACGATGAGAAGAACTCCTCTATAGGGTCAGGAAAGGGGAGTAGGGTGGCAGACAGACGTTTAAAAAGTGGTTACTGTTGGTAGTGAACCACTCTCTGATTTGGTTTGTTCTGTGGAAGCGGACATTGTCCCAAATGATCACATAAATGCGATGTGTGGGCCCAGGATGGTGTTGTTGGCGGTCCAGGAGGATGTCTCTTAGCTCCTCTAGGAAGGTGAGGAGACGTTGGGTGTTATAAGACCCAAGGACAGCATGCTGGTGGACAAGCCCCTCCGAACCCATGGCCGCACAAAGAGTAATATTACCCCCCCCGTTGGCCAGGAACCTCAGTGATGGCTCTTTGGCCAATGATGTTACGGCCTCTTTGCCTTCGTTTCTGCAGGTTGAAGCCAGCCTCATCCTGGAAGAGGTACTCATGAGGTCTGGCCATTGCGTCCAACTATAATATCCTCTGTGAAAATGTGAAAGTGCACAGGTGTTCAGAACAACAGTCAGTCAGGTAGCACAGTATTGTAGAAGTAATGTAGGCCACTGAGCAACACAGTATGTCCACTAACTGTACAGTGAACATGGACGTATACTTACTTGTACATACTCGTAATGTAGGTCTTTGTGTCGCGCAGAGTTGCGCTCAAAGGGAACCCTATAGACCTGTTTCATCCGCATCTTTTGGCACCGGAGAACTCGGTCTATTCTGGCCAAGCTGACATCATCAATGCTCTCAAAGTTGACATTATCGGCAATGACTTTGTCTCTGATCTCCTGGAGTCTGATGAGGTTGTTCTCATGAACCATATCCACAATGAGGGTTTTTTTGTGCCGCTGTAAATATGGCAACCCTCCCACCTCTATGTGGCATTCTTTCAACTCTAAAGAAAGAAACGTGTTGTCAATTGACATGTTTTACAATAACAACTGATTTGAAACCAAAAGACTACTTTCACAGGCTTGTAAAACTGTATTGTGACAAAGAAAGCAATAGAGTACAATACCTGTTGTGTTGTCTGAATGCCCTGATAATGGTGGCCACGGTGAACCTACTCAGGTTTTGGCGGACTCTTAGTCCTGCTTCAGCCATTGTCATGCCATGGACAATGACATGATCAATGACTGTTGCTCGCATCTCGTCCGTAATGATGGTGCAAGGTTGTCTTCCTCTCCCTCCTGGACCTTCTCCTCTTCCTCGTTGGCCTGCTCCTCTTCCTCCTCTGATTTGAACTACTCTTCCTCGTTGGCCTGCTCCTCTTTTTCCATGGCCAACTCTTCTCCCTCCTCTGACTCGAATTCCTCTTCCCCTGACTCTGCCTTCATCCATTGTGTTTGTTTGGAATCTTCAGCAAACTGTGCACTCTGAACTTACTTTTATACATGTGGTCACAGCATTAGCAAGAAGTGTCTTCAATTGTGTCGTTGTGTGTAATAAATGACACCAGGTGTATTGATTGTGTTCAAATATTGCTGACTGTGGCAAGCATTTTGCCTCACATGAGCTTTCATTTGAGAATATGAGCAGAGTTCTTTTGCAACTTGTGTTTTAGCAAGGAAAAACGTGTTTAGATTTATGAGAACGGAGGATTGTGTTTTGTGAATTCATGTGAAATGTGTTTATGTTATTGGAACATGATGGCTATATTTAGTAAATGAGTTTAGACAACTGGTCATTTGGTTTAGAGGATTGGCTTTTGTGTTTTAGCATTTGAGAAAAATTGCAATAGCAGATTGCACTCTAGGTTAGTGTTTTGGCCCATTTCCACTGAGTGGTACAGTACGTTACGGTACGGTACGGTACGGGTTGGTACGGGTCACCTTTATCAGGCTTGTATTTCCACTGCCAAAAGGGTACCAATGGTACATTTTGGTGGGCGTGGTGTATGACAGAAAGTTTCAGTCGACGCCATTCTCACTCGAGGAAATGTCAAAAGCTGTCAGGGTCGTTCACATATCATATGAGAAGCACTTCTCTGAAAACAGATGCTTCATACACATAAATACTTGTGTATAAATGTTCATTTCTAACCTTTCTATGAACAGGATTTGATTATAACTGCAGATCAATAATAGCCTACTGTAACGTCTGCAATTATATAAAATAAATAAATAAATGCAACATATATGAACACATACAGACCCTGACAGTCTCCGAGATGTTACCAATTACAGAAAGACTACACACAGCATACATTTAGTCCTTATTTGCAACATATAAACAACACGCAACATATAGCCTACAGTCCGTGCAAACCTCTCATCTGTATCTTCACCAGCACATGTAACCTCTTTATAGAAAGTAATTCCATCATTCCGAGTTCATAATAGTCCAAAAGGTGATAATAATAGTTAAACATGGCAGTTTGTTCATGTTTTAGGTTGTTGAAACAATCATTTGCTCCTTTGTTTTTTCCGGCTTCTCCTTTGTTTTTTTGCGCTTTTAGCGGGTGGCACACCGGATGCGCCGCGACACAGCGCGCACATGACAGTTGGAAGTATCGCACACCAGATGCTCACATTCGAATGTTATTTAATATGACATTCATTTTCATGGGCGCCGCGGACAGCCACCGACTTGCGGCGCCAGTGTGTGTACCCTGATAAAAATCTATGTTTAGAATTCTAAAATGCATGACACTCCGTGGCGCGGCGCATCCGGTGTGCGACCCCTTTCACTCTCGTGTTTGTCCGTTTCTGACAGGATCGGATGTCAGAACCACTTCAATAATCACTCGCACGTTATTATCATCAGCTCAAGAAGCTTGTTATTTCAAATAAAGACGTGCGGCTCGGGAACGCAAGAAAGCGAAACCTCTCGCGCTTTAGACGGCCTTGCAAACAACTATGGGCACAGGGTAGATTCTGCTCTTCTTCTTGGCTTTGTGGCTGTTCATCAAGACGACGACAAGGTTTGTTTAAGCTCGGGTCGACCATGGCTCGTTATTATATGTATACGTATATTATTACGATGAAATGTCTCAGCTTTGTATTCAAAAATGTCTCTTCCTTTGTTTTCATTCTCCTAGCTTGTGCACGAGCTAGTGACGTATCTCTGTAAACCAATAGCGTTCAGCTGCGCGTCTTGCTCCGCCTTTTGGTACCCTTTTGTTGTGCTAGGTACCCTTACGAAAGGGTACCCAAAAAGTGGTACGGTACGGTTCGCTTTTTGGTACCTTTTGACAATCGAAACGGCCGTAAAAAAAGTATCCGAACAGTACCGTACCACTTAGATGCCACTCAGACTAGTTTTTAGAGTCATGTAAGTTGGCTTTTATGTCACCAGATTAATGTAAACCCATCTCACTATGATCGCTCTTGTAATTAACTTTAAATTTTCCTAGCTTTATTAATGATTATTTTAGGTTCAAGTGGTATTTGTAATTTGTAATTGGATGCAAGCAGAATTTGTCTGTTTGTAGAACATACATCACCATCTGCTGCTAAAAAAAACTAAGCTGAGAATCGATTTCTTAAGTGATTTCTCACCATTTTAGGACCTCTCTAATGTCATTTTAATTTAATGTTTACTTTGGTCAAATTTTGCCTCTGTTGGCCTTCCAAACATCATTGTTCTTCTACAGTACACTTTTTAATCAAAATATTCTATTTAGCTGAAGTGTAAATGAAATGTCTGTGTTTATCTCTTATTTTCAGATTTTCCAGGTCTTCATCATATGCTGTATGTGTATATTGGAGGAGGGGTGATTGGTGTCGTTGCGCTGATGACTTTGTTGCTAACGTGGTTAAACAGGTTTGTGCCCGGAAACTCTTCTAAATCATTAAACTAATTGAAGATTAAACTTTAACAAGTCTTTCTTTTAAACGGGACCTATTATGCCCTTTTTTACAAGATGTAAAATAAGTCTGTAATAATGTCCCTAGTGTGTGTTTAGTTTCAGCTCAAAATTTTTTATAAATAAAAAATAGTTTGGACTCATTTTAAACAAGTAGCTTGAACAAGCAGCACATAAATATATAATGTATATATAGTGTATATTAGCACAGACTACACTCAAAAAAGGACTTTTGCTGCTTGTTCAAACTATTTCTTTAAAATGAGTTGAAAAAACTATTCTTAATTGAAAAAACCTTATTGTTTTATGTTCAATCAACTTAAATTTGTAAAAACGATTAAGTTGACTTAATCGGTTTGTGTTGGGGCAATATGAAGTAATTGTGTGGAACCCTGCATTTTTTACAGTGTATATTTGAATTAAAGGTTGAGGAACATTTCAACATTTCTCTCATCTTTCATTAGTTATGTTAAGCTTATGTTAAGTTTCATTAGAATATTAATCGATCTCTCAGATAACTGCATATGAAAGCTGCTCTTCTCCAGATGTCCAGCTGTCTTCTTGCCAGACAGTCAGTTTTCCACTGAGTGTGCAGTTTGTTGTTTAGCGGTGGAGCGAGGTTATCTTTATACTGCAGGGTTTGCTCTCCTGCTCCTTCAGAAAATGATTCAGTGGCCTTTAATGTCCGTCATGTGAGAAACCCTCAGTCAGTTTGTGAATTTATTTTTTTTGCAGGATGAAGAGGAAGAAAGAGGAGTACAGGATCAAACTGCACCCTGCCAAAAGACAGGTACATTTGAGCATTATTATTATAACATTATTTAACATATTTCCATTTTTTGAAAAGTAATGTGTGTGTGTGTGTATATGTATGTTAAATGCCATTTATATAACATCTGGAATAATAATGAATTATGAACACACATAATAACAGTGTAAATTTATACTTCTAATTGTGTTGATTTTTTTATATACAACAAGAATAATTGCAAATTATTGAGAGAAAAAAAATATATCCGTTGTTTCTTTAGTATTCATAATATATAGTTATTCATGATTTGGTGCATATATTAAAACATAACATTTTAACATAATAATATTTGTTGTATAAGTATATAAGCAAGCATAAATCAAATTAAAATAACATAATTTTATTGATATTTAATAACTTTAAAAATAATGAAAACAAATATAGCCAGTGTTATTAAAGTATTATACTATAATAGTTAGTATTATAATATCCATCCATCACTATTAAATATAGATGTTATAAATTTTATATACAATTGTGTAAAAGTATATTAAAATTAATAGATTAAAATTGTACTGATACTTAGCCAGAATTATAAAAAGAAAAATATAGCCAGTGTTATTTTAGTATTATTTCTTGTACAAAGTAATATATATTTGTTTCATATATTTAAATAAGGTTAATAATATTATTTATAATGTTTTTATAAAAGTATAAATTAAATATTAAATTATATTTTTATTTATAATTCACTATAATTAGGACTGTATATTAGATTGCTTAAAATATTAAATTACTTTATTAAAATACTTTATTATTACTTTATTAAATGACTATCTAAAAATATAATAATAATAATTATGTATTATATTATGTTATATTATATTATATTATATTATATTTTATAGTAATTTAATATAATTGTATTGAACCTTAAAATAATAAGCAGAATAATTGTGAATTATGAAAACATAAACATAATAACCAGTGATTATTGTCTTAAATAGTGTACTTGCTTACCATTGGCTCATTCTTCAGACTGATACAATCCCTCATGTCAGATGTACTAATGCTTCATTCATTCATTCATTCATATTAACACTAAATGTCTTCTTTCTATGGCAGCGTAACCCATACGACCAGAGCTGTGTGTATGACAGGATGAAAAAAGGCACCAGAACCAGGGCTAAAGATAAAGAAATATACATGAACTTTCAGATAGTGAGAGCTCATGCTAAACACAAACGATGACACTCCGCCATCCAGAGCACTAAAAAAAACTCACAGAAAAGCAACATCACTGCCAACAAATGCTTTTGCACCTGAATACTAATGCATGGATCAAGGGGAATAGTTGCTAATTATGCGGAAGATGAATGCATCTGTGTGCGTAATTTGTCATTTGATGAAGCACTACCACCATCATCCTCATCTTCATCATTGCATTAACCGTTCAGGCCTGGCATGAGCTCACTTTACATGGCATTTCATTGCATAATAGTGCTGGATTTTGGCTGCTCTTGACCACATTGTGGCAAATGTGAAGTTTGTTTGACAGGTAATCATTTTAAAGAGCTTTTCTGCATTGTAGCACAGCCAAATATATAAATTAGTGCTGGGCAAAAGATTAATCGTGATTTCTCGCTTCCAAAATAAAAGTTTTGAGTTGTGTCATTTATATTTATTATGTATATGTACTGTAATACACACTCATCCATTAAAATATATACAAAACTTAAATATTTACAGATGTTTAAATGTATATATAATTTGTATTATATACAGTGCTCAGCATATATAAGTACACCCCCCGCAAATCTATCTTTTAAATTCATAGTTTTAATAGGAAGATACACAATATTAGATATGTGCATATACATTAGATTAGTCAGTACTGAAGCCAAATCTGGAGCTTATCTAACAAAATAACTTACGATAACCGTCCAAAGACTAGTACACCCAAATTTATGTTATAGAAAAATATTAAAAACAAATTTAAAAAAAGAGGAAAAATCAAGAGAAGCAAAAAAAAAATTGAACAATTTAGTTGACATTTTGTAGTTTTTTTGTTTGCAATATTTTACTTGAATTGAATTATCTTTCAATTTCTGAATATGTTTGGTGACTAAAATATTATTTTAATAAATATATCTGTTTAATAAATCTGTTTTGTTCAAATGCACCAAAATACATTGCCTGTATTCACTGAGAAATGGATAAAAATATTCATTTTCAAAATGGGGTGTACTCAATTATGCTGAGCACTTTAGATATCTATTTCATATCTAAATATATGAGTATTTTACATTTTGTCAAATATATGTATTTGTATATACAAAATAAATATACACAGTAGACAAGTGTTTTGAGTTGATTAGCTGATTAGATGTTGGTGCCAATAGCCTAGTGGTTAAGTGCGCCAGTGTGAGTATAGCACCATGGGTGTGCACGGCGACCCGAGTTCGATTCCTGGCTCAAGGTCCTAAGCTGACCCTTCCTCTCTCTGCTCCCAATACTTTCCTGTTCGTCATCCACTATCCTATCCCAATAAAAGGTGAAAAAACCAATAAATAAATAGCTTATTAGAGTGTGGCACCAGGTGTCTTCAATACTGAACCTTTTCACAATATTCTCATTTTCTGAGATACTGAATTTGAGGTTGTCATCAAAATGAAAATAAATAAACACTTGAAATATATGTGGAATGAATGTACACATTATACAAGTTTCACTTCTTGAATGGAATTAGTGAAATCAACTTTTTGAAGATATTCTAATTATATGACAGCACCTGTATATATACTTTTGCTGTACTTTGAATCAAATAAATGCAGGCTTGGTGAGCAGAAGAGACATCTTTATAAAAAAACAAGTTCTCAGTTCTACAAATGTTGTCCGATCGAGTGTGTGTATATGTATTTGTTTGTATTTATATGTACTAAATAAATATACACAGTACACATATATTTATTATGTATATGTAATACATACATAAAAACAAAACAAAAATATTTACATAGATATTTAAATGTATATATAATTTGTATTATATAGATATATTTGTATCTAAATATAAATATTTGACTTTTTCCTCAAGTATGTAGTTGTATTTATTTATACAAAATAAATATAAACAGTACACACATATATTTATGTATGATACACAATCATACATAAAGTCAAAACAACTGACAAATATTTAAATGTGTGTGTGTATGTATGTATATATATATATATATATATATATATATATATATATATAAACATTTTCTCAAACTGTTTTTTTTTATTTATATATACAAAAAACACACGCATATATTATGTATAGACAAATCTTTATTTTAGATGTGATGAATCGCGATTGGTCTTTGCCTAGCACTAATATACGCCTAATGCAGCTAGGCTTTATAGTTTGAGTGACTGATTTTCAGATGATTGGCTTTTGAGTGGATGAATCTTCTCCAAATCACGTCCTCCGATTGAGTCTGGATGCTTTGTTTCTGCAGAAATGGAAATACCAGCCTGATGAGTGAAAAGCCCTGGAGATGAAGGTGAACTGACAATGCTCAGCTTTCAGGCGTGATGTGATTTGCTTTGTGAGACGTAATGATTTAAGTAGCTTGAGGACGGAAGATTGAACATGGAAACAATGAATGAAACAAATCACATTTTTTGTTTACTCATCTGTCATTGATCTCACAAATCAATCTGTACAAATCAAAAATTAGCCCTGGTAGTCTAAAAAACAACAACAACCTGAGACTGTATTATGCCTGAATGATGTTGTGACTCATAAACAAAATTAACAGACTATTTGGTTTTCTTATTTTTATATGCCGGCTGGTTTTAAAAAGGAAACATATTATTAGATTTTTTTATTATTATTTTTTGTAATATTTCCCAATTGTTTTTTAATGGGGAGTTAGGGTTAGAGTTAGGGTTCTTTCCCCACACATTTTAAACAGTAGATTTAATCACTAGTTTCCTTTGTTTTTGCCCTGATTACAGTACATAATATTTTACAAGATGATAGTATTCAGATGAATAAAATGAAATGTAGGGCAACATGGTGGCTCAGTGGTTAGCACTGTCACCTCACAGCAAGAAGGTCGCTGGTTCGAGTACCAGCTGGCTCAGTTGGAATTTCTGTGTGGAGTTTGCATGTTCTCCCCGTGTTCGTGTGGGTTTCCTCCGGGTGCTCCGGTTTCCCCCACAGTCCAAAGACATGCGCTATAGGTGAATTGAATAAACTAAATTGTCCGTAGTGTATGAGTGTTTCCCAGTACTGGGTTGTAGCAGGAAGGGTATCCGCTGTGTATGATGTGTAAACATATGCTGGATAAGCTGGCGGTTCATTCCGCTGTGGTGACCCCTGATGAATAAAGAGACTAAGCCGAAGGGAAATGAATGAATGAAAATGAAATGTAAAAGCTTAACTGGAGTTAATTAGGTTACCTAGGCAAGTCATTGGATAAGAGTGGTTTGTTCTGTAACCAATAAAAAAAAAAAACAAATCTCTTAATATATATAAGTTAATATCATATATAAAACATTATGAAATTATTGATTTTTTTTTACAGCTATTTCTTGATCAAATGTAAAACAAGTTTTTTAAAAAGACTTTTAAATAGAGAAATAAAAAAGAAAAGCATTAATTTTCTACATTTATAATTATGCTAAATGTTTAACATTTATTTCCTAGAAATGTTTATATGGTTACCAATTATTTCTATTTCAAATCAGCAATGTTATTCAGTACACATT
This sequence comes from Danio jaintianensis, assembly GCA_903798115.1. Taxonomy (NCBI): domain Eukaryota; kingdom Metazoa; phylum Chordata; class Actinopteri; order Cypriniformes; family Danionidae; genus Danio; species Danio jaintianensis. The sequence continues at coordinate 18,606,716 of CAIGQV010000641.1, forward strand.
CACTGAAGAAATATAAAAACAATTCATCACCAAAAACAAAAGAAACATGATAAATATAGATGTTAAAACATGATTCATATACATTATTCAGGGGGTTTCTGTAAAGTCCATTCAGTTTATTTTACTCAGTAAACATTGACATATCCACACAGGACAAAATTCTACTTAATGCCATAAAGTAAACCATGGATTTAAACATACAGTTACAACATAAGCACACAAACTGAAACTGGTGGAAATGCTGAAACGCCAAGAAATGATTCCTGAAGAATCCCAAAGGAAATTTCCATAACCAGCAACATTTGGAATATCATTGATTTAAACAGTGTTTTGACCAAATATCCCTTCAAAACCTCTTTAAAAAAAAAAAAAGGATTTTCCCTTTTTAAGACATGTCTAATGTAGTACAATGCACACTGTAATAAGAAATGAAAAGAGATTTGTTAAATTCACATTCACGTGCTACTAAATGCAGATTTTGCAAATAATGATACAGGGGAAAAATTACAATTCCTAATGTGCTTCTCAAATGTTTACCTCCACATCATTAATCATAATGATCATTTAGGTCAAAACAAAACAGGTTTTTGTAGCACAATTAGACAAAACATCAACAGTCGTTTAAAGGTATTTTATGGTCAAGAGTTCTGAATTGATTGTCGCACCGAATGCATTAGTGTTTGTGCAGACTTTTTTCATCCACCATCTATACAACAGCTTTTGAAAACCCCTAACATTTATTCAATAGAGTTTTCTGAAAAGCATTTAGCTGTGCAGGGAGATTTTCTTTTGTTCTGATTTGAGACAAATGTGGTGTCAACATATAAACGTATTTCCGTTCTACACACGTGGGATGGTGGAGAGATGATAACTGAATCAGCAGAGTCTGAAGGCACTTCTTCTGCAGTGTGAACTGAACCTCTCGTCCAGTCTGGAGACACACATTTCACAAATTCACTTCATGTAACTTCATAAAATAAGATTGTTTTGGGGGGGGGGACAACACGTAGAATAGTTCATCCAAAAAATGCTAAACAATTTTGAACTTGTTTAAATGTCATTCCAGTATTGTCAACTGTAAACAGTAAGCCTGATGGATGGTGTGTTCACACTTTGTTGTCTTGGTTTATTTGGTCCAGACTAAAAAAAAGAAAGAAAACTTTTAGATACATTTAGCATTCACACTGTCATTTTTTTTTAAACTGGGCAAAAAAATGTATAATTGACTTTAAAACAAAAGAGTAAACCTGTTCAAATAAAGTAAATGAACCATGTACAGAATTATAAATTAAGTCCGCTTAACTGTTCCAAGTTTATTAAAAATATATATTTTTTTTAAGTAAAGTCAACTTGTCACTTTTAAAGCAACAGGTTTACTCACTTTTTAGAAGTAATTAATCGCTTTTTTTGAGTGTGTGATGGCATTTATAAAATAAACAAATCAAAGCCGCGACAGGAATTCCTCCATCATACAAACACAACAATATCTGCTGCAAAAAGGGAGTACGACAAGAAAAAAAAAAAACAGGTATGCTTGATCATTCTGTTGTTATATTGTCATCTTGTGACATCATGCTCTGTGTTTGGTTATAGTTTCGATGTCTTTGGTCTGTGGCGTGTTCATATTGCAGTCAAACCACACCAGAGTTTGTTTGAAAACCAAGATCCATCTTTTTTTAGTGTTCTCAGTCCGCTTGTTTGGTGTGTTTGCAGTGTTTACACTTATTCTATTAAACCACACTAAAAGGCGGGTGTACATGATGAAAATTCTGATGGTCGGAAAGTCGTATGTCACATGTTGTATGACTCACTCATGCTCATATGGTACGAGCCACAGCCATATGATCATCAATAATTTACATGCGTCGATTCCTGATTGAAAAAAAGGCTTTGGTGGACACGTGCCCTAACAGAGCAACAGAGTTTGTTTTAAGTGAACCAAACCTGTAAGTGTGAACACACCCAAATTGCTTCAGTTAACCAGAATAACCAATTAATTGAAAAACAAAAGTGGCTCAAAGCAGTGATTTCTTCATGGTTTAGACATTCAGTAGTTCTTTAAAAAAAAAAGATTTTCATTGAAGAAGTTGGTTTTGGTTGGTTCATCGTCACAACACTATTGTATGGCTTCTGAATATGCAGAATAGAGTCTAAAGGCCTATTAACACCAAGAACCGTAGTGATGATTGATTACTGTAATGGAGACATACTATCTATGTGGATACACTGCATTTTTGTTGCCTTCCACTTCTTCAAGTTAATTAAAGTCAGTTGGATTCTGATTAGCTGTCAGTATTATTATTTGTTTTTTTGTGATTCCAGCGCTGTGTCCCAATTGCCATACTCTCCATCTCAAATAGATTAAAAAAAAAAAAAAAAAACTATAATAATTGGTGCATCCCAATTCGTATTGCATAAGTAAGGTTACTCGGATCATAGTCTACTATTTATGGTAGAAAATCAAGATTTGTGCAAATTTTAAAGGCTTATTATTGCTCAACACATTGCACACTGGACATGAATTCAACTACAAACAATGGCATGAGGATGCCATATATATATACACGTTACCCTTTTTCCTTCACAAAAGTACATTCTCTTTTGCTGAAGTATATTATTTCTATAGTTGTGTTATTTTTCTTTATATAGCTAGTTTCTGTATAATGTATATCATCCTTGGTGTGAACTGGCCTTTAGGAACACTTTATTGTGCTGTTTTAAGTCATTTTTAAAGCTTTTTCAGGTTTTATGGAAAACAGCAACCAGCAGAAACCTTCCACAGAAAAAAGTCATACGATTTTGGAAAGGATTTAAAGGGTTAATTCACCAGGGAAAAAAGGGAATGAAAGAAAGGAAATATAAATGCAGCTCTGTGATCCTTCACTCTGCATCCATTTGTCCCAAACCTTCTTCTGTTGAGCACAAAAGAATATAATTGAAAGAATGATTTGAACCAGTACCCATCGACATTAGTACTATTTGTTATGGATGTCAATGCCCTCCAGAATGCAACATTTTTGAATTTATCTTTTGTGTTCAACAGAAGAAAAAAGAAATGTTTGGAACCGTTTGAGGAGTGAATGATAAGTAAACTTTCACGTTTTGTGTGTGTGATTTAACCCTTTAATTAGGACAGACTAGGCCTATTCATTTTGGGGTGAACGATGCCTTTAAAATGATGTATTTTCCAGTAATTTCCCCCAAAACATCACACTGCACTCATCAGACATCATAGCCAAAGGAAATGACAAAAAAGTGCAAAAGAAGCTCTAATAATTTAAAAGTGCAGGGTGCTAAAACACAAACACTCATATTTGTTTGACAGAAAAGTGTCCCATATTACGACGACAGACAGACAGACAGACAGAAAAGGGGTTTAAGCGCTACTACAGCGCTTCAATATTTACATGAAAAATCTGAAAAATAACTGCAGAAAGTCCATTTGTCTTAAACTACACAAGGAAAATAAAGTTTATGATACAACTTTTTTGGCATTTGTTGTTATTCCTTTTTTTTTCTTCAACGTACAAAAGCCTCCTACTATACACACTGTTCTACAAATATTTATTAGGTCATACATATACATACATTTATATATAGAGTTCGTAACTGTACATGTGTCTAGGAGCTTCCTAAAGCTTTGGAATGTCCGGGTATCGTGGCTTTTTTCATTCGGTTTGTTCGTCAACGAGCAGTGACGTCAGCGGAGCGGCGAGGAGCTGCAGTCCCGCCCGTGTCCGCCAGAGGCCGCCGTTGCCTGATCCCGGTTCTGCTGCTCGTCCTCCGTCCGCTCGGAGAGGAAGCTCTGAAACGTCTGCGCTCGCGGGATCAGCGTCATAGTCAAACTCGTACCTTAAAAGAGCCAGAAAGATCACCACGGGTGTTATTGAAGCCATAAAGACATTCGCGTAAAGCTAATAAAAAAAGCACCTTCGATTAACCTGCGCTTTTGAATGCAGTATTGATCGCCTTTGTGCATTAATATCACAGTGTTCCTCAAACGGAGGGGGAGACTTTGGCAACTGTCCATGTATCAGTGTTTGGCACGCTCGCGGGAGAGGAAGAGGATGGCTTAACTCGATTTTCTGGAGGTGATTGTGTGATCAATTATGGATGAGCAGAAGTAGAATATATCCAGGGTGAGATGAGGATACCTGCTCTCCGAGTAGGCGAAGCACACACAACTTGTTTCTTAACAATCCCGAGCTCATATTTATATATAGAGAGAAAGAGCATGGAGTCAAACAAACAAGCTCACCGAGAGCGCGCACGACACGGGCCGTATTTAGAAAGCTCTCCTCAAACAGGTAGGCCTACTGTTACCTGGAAAGAGGAAACTGTAACTTCTTACAGGTGGGTGGCTGAGTTTGGATCAACTACAATCTTATAACGTTCCATTTTTTAAGAAGAAAACGCAGTGCTGATTTCTGCTTCTGTGCTGCGCCCCAATTCGCACGCTAGCGGCCTAAATAATAATTAGTGCGTAACAGTCTGCTGAGAATAGTGTGGCATAGGTGCCTACTATTTCCGGTGGATTGCTGCGTGGGTTTGTGAGGTAGATCACGCGACTGTTGTACAAAAAATAAATAAAGCTTACTGATCACCACAGATGTTTTAAAATAACACTGTAATCTATAAATGGCTAAGATTGTGCGCAAATTGGGTCAAAAATGTCCAATTAGGTGAAAACAAATTTACAAACCATATCCGGTATGCATAGAAGCTAGTCGCATAATATGTAGGCTAATATACACTGCATAATGCTCTTCCATGCTGTACAATGGTTTTGGATAGTGGCTTTTGTTTTGAAGCGCATACATCCATTGTAAAACGAACCCATACACCGCCGGGGGATTTACGCATGTCTTATGAAGCAGATCAATGTATTTTTGTAACATATATTTTACATTTTTTAACTCTAATCACTGACTTCCTGCGGCAGCCAAATATACATCATGCAAGTGATGTATACATCGCATGACGTAAGACAAGTAGACGTATGTAAATTTACTATACTGTATAACGTTATACAATAACACCAGGTCAAGTATTTTTCTTGATCGTCATCATCTTCTGTGGTAAACAAACTGTGTGGTAAGTGTTTCTTGTGAGATGCATTTATTCCCAAAGTTTCCTCCACGAATGTGTGCATAACGTGCATTAAGCTGCCACAGGAAGTCAGTGATATAATAATAAGAAGAATAAAAATATATATATTTATATTTTGTTACAAAAACCAGCCTGAATTCATGCATGAGTTGAGTCATACATTTATTTTTTTGATAATCACTTACCAAAATTAATACTTTAGCAAAGTATCTTGATTTATCTAATTAGTATCTTTAGCAAAGATCCTTTAAATTGCTCTAAAGTTTTGATAAAGACATTTATAATGTTTTTAGATAAATGCTGTTTTTCTGAACTTTCTATTCATTAAAGCTGATTAGAAGAGTTCAGTCATACAACAATTTTAAAAAGGAGGCATGGCACCAATCCCAACCGTCATTGGGGGATGAGCAAATTGTACTAAATTGTATGAATGAAATCGTACAAATTCATACGAATGAGCCACTAAATCAAAGTTACAAATTGCAGTGAGATAGTGTTAACAAAAACACATCAATCCACTTCATAAGTCTTGCTTTAAAATGTACTACATTTATTCATTCATTTTCCTTTGGCTTAGTCCCTTTATTCATCAGGGGTCTCCACAGCGGAATGAACTGCCAACTTATCCAGCATATGTTTTACACAGTGGTTGCCCTTCCAGCTGCAACCCAGTACTGGGAAACATCCATACACTGTCACATTCACACACATACACTACGGCTAGTTTATTCATTTCACCTTTAGCGCATGTCTTTGGACTGTGGGGGAAACTGGAGCCCCCCCACCCGGAGGAAACCCACGTGAACGCAGGGAGAACATGCAAACTTCACACAGAAATGCCAACTGACCCAGCCGGGACTCGAACCAGCGACCTTCTTGCTGTGAGGCGACAGTGCTAACCACTGAGCCACTGTGTCGCCCACATGCGTTACAATGGATTCTCAAAATTTTCCTTTTTTTATAAATACATTAACTAAATGGCTTTTTACAGTGCATTGTAATCTGATTATGAACATGCACGTACATGAAAATTCAACTATTTGTGCACATTCCTAAAAACAAAAAATAATGTAATGGCAACTTCCATTTGAAGCCACCTTTAAGTGTGGAGAATTGAGATCAGATAGTGGAGCTGCTGTCTGAGGACTGTTTGCTGTCTACAGACGGCTCTTCTCATCCAGATGTCACACTCTTGTTGTAAGTGGATTTCTGGGAGGCAGTATGAAGCCGAGGCCAGTCAAAGCCACTTGTCCTGCATGCTTGGTAAACATGTTATGCCTCTGCGGGTCCAGCGACACCAAACCTCACGTGTGTTTCCATCAACTGAGAACACCAGAGAAGCAGAACACTGATGATCTGAGCTGCCATGAGCTCTGCAGGACAGAGGAAATGAAGCCACAGCCAGATAAACAACACACACACACACACACACACACACACACACACACACACACGCACCTCCATATCTGCTCAAAGTGTGGAGCCTGCAAGCTGTATCATTTTGTTATTACAAAGGCAATACAGTGTAGCTGAGCAATCCAGAGACTGTTTCTTCATCAAATAATGAGTCAATCTGTAATGAAAAATCACTCACTGTATCAGTAGAACGAATACTTTGTTCCTCTCAACAAATGTCAAATACAGTAAGAAGCACACAGAAAAACAAAAAAGTATATATATATATAAACCTTTCACCGGAAGTTCATCATTGGCTGAAAAACATTAGCTATGGAGATAGCCTATTCGAAAGCTGAATTTATTATCACTACTCCAGTCACACAAAATCATACTGATTTGCTGTTCAAGAAATGTTTATTATTATTATTACTATTATTACCCGTATTTATTAACCATTGAGACAATATTTAGGTTTTTAATATAACAGTTTTTTCAGGATTTTTTTAAAGATTAGAAAGATTCAAAGATTTATCTGAAATTAAAAATGTTTGTAAAATGATAAACTACACAATTCAAAAGCTTGGAGCCAGCATCTTTTATTATTATTTATTACTTTGATTTAGCAAAGATACTTTAAATTGCTCAAAAGTTATGATAAACATTTATAATGTCACAAAATATTTCTATTTCAGATAAATGCTGTTTTCTATTCATTGAAGCTGAAAACAATTCTAGCATGATCTAAAAATCCAATTCAGCTTATTCAACTAAAACTACTAAAATCTGTTTTCTGTTCTTGAAATAAATTAAAGAGCCCCTATTATGCATTAAAAAGGGTCATATTTTGGTTTTGGGGGTCTCCAACAACAGTCTGACATGCATGCAAGGTCAAATAAGCACTTTCATTGTCTTATAATAAGCATTTATTTTTACCTAATTATCCCAGCGACTCCCATATGATTTGTTCAGCGATTTATTTGTTCCCAAATCCCTCCTTAGCGCGAAGCTAATCTGCGCTGATTGGTCCAATGACCCAGTCTGTTGTGATTGGTCGACTGCATTAAGCGGGAGACAGAGATAAATGCCCAACATGGCTTATTAACAATATTGAAGTAGTTACAGTGCACAGTGTATGTGTGAGCATACCTGCCAACACTCCCGTTTTTCCCGGGAGTCTCCCATATTGCAGACCCATCTCCCGCCACCCTCCCGTTTTGTTATTTCTCCCGGAAAACACCCGTAATTTCAAACGGCTGACGAATGCCCCATTGTAAGCGTGTAGATTGCTGAAGCACTCGTCAGAAAAATGACGGGAACGCAGCACAAGCCTGGGGCTATAATGCTGAGGTATTTTTGCAAAAATAAATTTCAACCACTGACTCTTCACAGCCTCATCTTTGGGTAGGGAAAATAACACTAACTTTTCCTCACACTTCAGAGCACAGCGTCTTCGTGACATGATTCAACCGGGATCTGCTACAGTGTTCTTCTTCTTGTTTTTCTTGCTACTGTGTTTGTGGGCGGGGCTGGGGGGGGGGCTTAAATTTTCCCGGATTTGCACACGCAACAAATGGGCGGAGCTTACGTTCCGTATCGACGTCACGCCAGCGCGGCTAAAGACTTGTAATCAAGACGATTCATTTGAAGCACTATGAGTCGACTCTTTTATAGATGTATCAATAGTTTTAAACACAGCGCACTTTCAGATTTAAGCCTTAGCTTGATATTTAACTTCACTTAGAGCTGTGTTACACACTACATGGAAGGTCATTTTCAAAAACCCATAATAGGGGCTCTTTAAAACTAGTAAGCTGCAAGAAAAACAAATATATGTTGCCTATAATAAGCACTAAAATGGCCAGAACAAATATATATAGTAGTAATCTGGAGACAGTGTTGCCATCAACTAAAACTAAAGTTTCAATGAAATAAAGTAACGTGAAAAGCTACTAATTACACAAAAACCTAAATCTGTCATCGCAACTACCTGAAATAAGTTTGAAGAATTACCACAATTACTATAAATAAAACAATACACTACATAGAAATATATGATAAACAAGACTAATAACAGAAAATAAAATAATACCTCAGTTACAAAACAAAACCTACATTAAAATTAAAACAAAAACAGATGCTAATAATTCAATAATACAATTTCTAAATCACACTAAAGGAATATACACTAAAAAGAGAAGATGTAAACATCTCCCCTTAACTTCATGTCATTAAAGGAGAAACATGCACCGAAAATGCGCATTGATTTCTCTTCAAACAGCAGCAGTCAAACCTTCATTGTAAGTAATAAGAGGAACAGAAGCGGTGCTGTGTTCAACAGGACACTGCAGGAGCTCCAGCAAACAACATCCATCAGCTCTCCATTCTTCTTCATTACTGACCACCAAATGATAGAAACCAAACAAGCTTTAAACAAGCTGCTCTTTAAGAAAATGCCTCTATGCTGCAGATGTGTTGCTCTGAGAACCGGCCCTCCATCAGGTGCCACACGCACGCACGCACAGGATAAGTGGATAACCTCAGCTTTCAGTTCCAAAATCCAAGGTTAAATTTCAGGGTATGTATGTTGCCATAGCAACGTATATGCTCTGAACATAATCTGCCCCAGAGATTATGTTTCAGGTTTAAAATAGGTCTAAATTCATTTATATAGATAATGTATTATACAAATAATGATTATTTGTACTGCACACACACACACAATATTTTTGCTGCTTGTTCAAACTACTTAGCTGAAACAATTCTTGAGATTTTTGGGGACAACTTCACTCAAAAAAATATTTTTGCTGCTTGTTCAAAATACTTTACAGCTCAATATTTAAAATGAGCTGAATCAACAATTTTTGAGAGTTTTTTTTTAAGACAACTTAATTGTTTTATGTTCAATCCACTTAAATTTGTAAAAACAATTAAGTTGACTTAATCGGTTTGTGTTGGGATAACATGAAGGAATTGTGTGGAACCCTGCATTTTTTTTTACAGTGTTCATCGTTTTATGTTCTACCCACTTAAATTTGTTAACTTAATCGATTTGTGTTGGGACAACATGAAGGAATTGTGTGGAACCCTGCTTTTTTACAGTGTGTTATCTACCTTTTTTACACCTAAATTAAATTCAAGTTGCATTACATAATTGTATTACAGAAATATATCTCACTTTATTTTTAACAAATATGGAAACAATAACGACTAACTATCATATATTTTATTATGACTCAGAGTTCAATATTGACTCAACAAATGATTTCAGCATTCTGTTGAGAATGTCATTTGTGAGTTGACAGAACCCAGGACCGCTTTTGGAACCAACATTTCTTGAGTAAGCAGGTTTAGGGTTAATTAACCCAGAGCTCAGGATTAATGTGAAAGTAAGTTAAACTTGCTTTCTGGAATACAGTCCTGGTCACAACACAGCTGTCATCCACACCCACAAACAGAGAGAGAGAAAAAGAGTCCGTACACACACCATTTATCTATCTATCAAATAAATGAATTAATAATTCCAGTTACATTTATTCACCTTATTTCTTCTGCTTTTTTATTTTATTCTCTATATTACTGATTCATGGCAAGGACAAAAATATATATATTTATGAGCAGTATATTTGTGGCCTTTTAGACAGATGTAGCTGGAGGGAAAAAAGAAAAGGAAGAGCAGAATAAAAGTCTGCAGCAGTTTTAGTGAGTCTCCAACACTTGCATCATCATTGGCCAGTTGCGCAGTTGCATCAGCTCAGGCCACTTGTGGCATAAATGGGCACTAAGATAACTGGCACACCACTAACAATGTGTGCGTCATACTATTTTATTAGTTACAACTAAAGTTTCACAGTTTGAGCAGGTATAAACTGATCTCTGTTCCAGACTATAGAACACAAAACTGCATTTTTATCCAAATATCTATGAGGGGAACATATGGACACACAATTTCTCTTTTTAGTGTTAAATTATGTATAATGTATATTAAATAAATAAATATTAAAGCACTCTATTGCTTTTCCAGCAGTTCCTGGATGTAATGTCGAATTTTACCAGCCGATTTTGAAACACTGAATTTACATTTTTGAACTGAAAATGAACAAAAAATTGCATTTGTGTATTTTTAAACAGAACTGAATATTTCGAAAGAGAATTCTGGAAGGTGAATGTGAAGTATTGAATGTAAGTATGAAAATGTGTGTGAAATATTTTTTGTTGAAATATTCACAGCTATGTAACATTTCAGGACCTAAAAATACAAACCCTGGCAATTCAAGTCATTAAAATGCAAGTACTTGGTTATTTAATGCATTATTTTATTTTGGTTAGTGCAAATGGACAAGCTTTTTATTTCAAAACTTTTGGCATTGATTTTGTTCCATCATTCGAAGAAAAGATTAATCGTGATTATTCACATTTAAAATAAAGGTTAGTTTTGACATAAGATATGTCTTTTCATATTTCATACAATATTACATGTAATATACTGCATAGTCAGTAGAAATTGATTGCAATTTTAATTTGATAAAATATAGTTTTATAATATTTAATTTGTATTTTAGCATTGAGTATTTAGTCATGGATAGATGGATAGATAAATCGATAGATATAAATAATTGTATTAGCATGATTAATAAAGTGCATACCTATATTAACTCAAGTCTCTAAACAGAAGTACAAAAGATTCATTTCTCTGATACTGAGAAACATTAGCATCTAAAATTGATTTGACAGCGAATAACACCTTTACCCACCATGTATTTCCATGCATCAATAAACGTCCATTTCCTTGCTCTACAGGTTATGTGCTTAATGTAAATGAACCTTCAGTCAGACAGCCGTTCACAAGCTGATTACAAACCTAAAGGCCAAAGTAAATGAACCACGCTAATGACGGCAGAGCAGGAGCTTTAAAAGAAGCTTCCGTTTTCAAAACTCTATAATTGTGTACTTGTCCATGAACTCCTCAAAGTAGCGGTTTTACACAAAGATTTATATTTGCATAGTTCATTTAAAGCAGCCCTATTATTCTTTTACACGTAGTAGCATTTATGCAGTGTGTAATGTAGATGAGTGTGAATATAAAAGATGTTGTCTCCTGCCTTAAACGATTCATCAGTAATTGCATTCCTCCACAATTTGGTTACAAATCTGCATAATGCCAGTCTATGGTCTTCACTTTTACCCTTAATCACTGTATTTGTACCTGAGGCATGGACGAGTTTGGCTCATGTTGTTAACATCGGAAAAAGCCATACCACTGTTAATGTTTGCTTCACTGTGTTTTCAAGTGCCTAGGAAGTTTCTGGTTCTGAAACTCAGAAACGGTAATGGACATTTGAATTCCAAGATCTGACCAATCAGAGCAGAACAGGCACTCAGAGAGGCAGGTTTTAGAAAGGCTGCTGTTGCATCATTTATAATCGTTGTGTATGCACAAAACCAGTAAAAGATGGTATTTATAAACAAAAACAGGAACCTGTACTCAAACACTGATCTATGTGTACACACATTTTAGAGACAAGATAGAAAAAAGAAGTTTTGGCGACACCAAGATGTGAGTTGAGGGATTGACCTCAGATAAAAGGAAATAAAACATGTTTAACTCAATTAATAGACGTTATTAATAGTACATGTGAACCGGAAGTTGGTAAGACTTGGGGGGGGGGGGGGGGGGCTTTCTTTTGCGCATCATTCTCTCGCAAACTGATGCAGAGCCATAGAGAGAGAGAGAGAGTTGTGACAACTCCATTGACTTCAATGAAATGTTTTTTTTTTCAACAGCAATGGTGGCTCATGGAGCCTCTTACTAGTTCCCGGAAGTTAGCACTTACAGCCGAGTTACTGCTGAAGACGACTGGTTTGTGTTTCTGGAGACTGTATTAATATGCAGTTGCTATGGAAGCCCTCAGGTTGATGTCAACAGTAGCACCGCCATTATAGCATTAACATAATTAACTGGTTTAAGTTTTTTCATACTGTTTAGTATGAAAGCCTGGCATAGTTTGCTTTGAGGCAGTTCCTCATCTGGGACTCAGTTCTCCAGAGGAGTCATTAGCTCCAGCTCCTCCCTTTTGTTAATACTCCTCATTTCCTGCCTCACTTGATTACTATTACTGTACATTTGTTCTTTAATCACAACTTTCCATTATCAGGAACTAATCAATGCAATACTATTTTTGTGTCTGCATGTTGTTATGATAACTTATTGTAAAGTGATCGGTGTTACAGTAAAAAGTAACAAAGTACATAGTACAATGTAAACGAATATGAACAAAGTACAGTATACTGCCAATTACTGTAGAGTAAAATAAATACATAAAGTAAATAAAAACAGCATCCTCTGCAGCTTCAAATTTCAAGACTGTATAGTGAACAATATCAGTTTCTTGCATTTCCCATCATCAACTGCACTCCAGTTTATTTAAGGAATTAATACATTTTAAATGATATACAAGGAAATATATAGAGGTGACAACATGATTAGCCCTCCTGTGAAATGTTAATACTTTTTCAAATATTTCCCTAATGATGTTTAACAGAGAAATTTTCTCAACACATTTTTAAACATAGTAGCTTTAATAACTAATTTCTATTGTCTGTGCATTGTTGAGAGTGCATAATGTACACTCACCGGCCACTTTTTTAGGTACACCTGTCCAACTGCTCGTTAACGCAAATTTCTAATCAGCCAATCACATGGCAGCAACTCGATGCATTTAAACATGTTGACATGGTCAAGACAATTTGCTGCAGTTCAAACAGAGCATCAGAATGGGGAAGAAAGGTGATTTAAGTGACTTTGAACGTGGCATGGTTGTTGGTGCCAGATAGGCTGGTCTAAGCATTTCAGAAACTGCTGATCTACTGGGATTTTCACGCACAACCATCTATAGGGTTTACAGAGAATGGTCAGAAAAAGAGAAAATATCCTGTGAGCGGCAGTTCTGTGGGCGCAAATGCCTTGTTGTTGCCAGAGGTCAGAGGAGAAAGGCCAGACTGGTTCGAGCTGATAGAAAGGCAACAGTAACTCAAATAACCACTCGTTACAACTGAGGTATGCAAAAGAGCATCTCTGAATGCACAACATGTCGAACCTTGAGGCGGATGGGCTACAGAAGCCAAAGACCACACCAGAATTCCACTCCTTTTAGCTAAAAACAGGAAACTGAGGCTACAATTCACACAGGCTCACCAAAATTGAACAATAGAAGATTGGAAAAACGTTGCCTGGTCTGATGAGTCTAGATTTCTGCTGTGACATTCGGATGGTTTTATCAACGGTTCAGGTTGGTAGTGGTGGTGGTGCTGTAATGGTGTGGGGGTTATTTTCTTGGCACACTTTTGGCCCATTAGTACCAATTAAGCATCGTGTCAACGCCACAGCCTACCTGAGTATTGTTGCTGACCATGTCAATCCCTTTATGACCACAGTGTACCCATCTTCTGATGGCTACTTCCAGCAGGATAATGCGCCATGCCATAAACCATAAACCGAATCATCTCAGACTGGTTTCCTGAACATGACAATGAGTTCACTGTACTCAAATGGTCTCCACAGTCACCAGATCTCAATCCAATAGAGCACCTTTGGGATGTGGTGGAACGGGAGATTCGCATCATGGACGTGCAGCCAACAAATCTGCAGCAATTGCGTGATGCTATCATGTCAATATGGACCGAAATCTCTGAAGAATATTTCCAGTACCTTGTTGAATCTATGCCACGAAGGATTAAGGCAGTTCTGTAGGCAAAAGGGGGTCCAATCCGGTACTAGTGTACCTAATAAAGTGGCCTGTGAGTGTATACAGAAATAAGAAATAAGACTTTCTTCAGAACATAAAGAATAATAGGAAATACTGTGGAAAAAATGTCTCCGCTTTGTTAAACATCACTTATAATGATGTTTTTACAATAATTACCTTTTCACAGTAGGGCTAATAATTTTTTAATGTTCAGTTTAAGTAAGACTTCAGGACTTATTTTATTGCCATATTTTAACACCATAGCTGATATTTATTGTATTTCACTATAAATGTAATTGGACATGACAATGTCTTAATATATAAATGACCCAAAAATGCAAAGTGTATTTGACCTCTATTTGACCTGTGTACATCATTTATTTGAAATATCAATTTATTTGTACAAAAATTGCCATTATTAGCACAGGAAAAAGTACTGTAACACTAGTGTAGAACAGCAGAAAAACTTAGCAAATTAATGCCAACACACACGCACGCACGCACGCTCACACACACATACACACAGTCTTAAGGGAACACAAGAGGCCCAATCAGTAAAAAAGCAAGGTGCAGCTGGCCAAAAGGACACACATGGGAGCAATCAGGCTTATCAAGCACTCCAGAACGGTCCCTCCACAGGAGACATCAACATTCCGGTGTGTGTCTGTATTATAAGAAACGCTTTCTGTCTGAATCTTCCAGAAAAGCCTCTTTATATCATCTGAGTTTGGGGCTGGCAGGGAGGCACACAGATTGGGTCTGTTGTGTATTGATTTCAGATTAGCGAGATGGCGAGGAATGCGAAGATGGGCATTTCTGAGTCTGTTCATGGACTGAAGTCACTGAGCTCCAACTCACACAACCATGAGCATTACAGCAGGTGTTCAGGAGAAAATGTGAAGCTGCGTGTGTGCGTGTGTGTGCATGTGCATGTCATATGAATGTGTGTCTGTGTTTGCTCTCTGGCACAGTTCATTGTTCTTGTAATTATGCTATATATAATTATGATACATTGAGAGCTTTTTATGGTATCATAAATGAAGGCTTTAGAGTAGTGTTAAATCATACAGCAAGGAAAAAATAAATACATTCAAAACAAAAAACACCTTCCATGTTCCCATTTTCACAAATAATAATAATAATAATATATAGACGCAGTGTTGTGAAAGTGTTTCCCCTTACTGATTTCTTATTTTTTGCACTTTAATGTTTCAAATTTTCAAACTAATTATAAAATTGGGGTAAAACGGTGGCTCAGTTGTTAGCACTGTTGTCTCATAGCAAGAAGGTAGCTGGTTCAAGTCCCGGCTTTGTCAGTTGGCATTTCTGTGTGGAGTTTGCATGTTCTCCCTGTGTTCGCGTGGGTTTCCTCCGAGTGCTCCGGTTTCCCCACAGTCCAAAGACATGCGCTATAGGTGAATTAAATAAACTAAATTGGCCGTAGTGTATGAGTGTGTATGGGTGTTTCCCAGTACTGGGTTGCAGCTGGAAAGGCATCCGCTGTGTAAAACATATGCTGGATAAGTTGGCTGTTCAGTCAACTGTGGCGACCCCTGATGAATAAAGGGACTAAGCCGAAGGAAAATGAATGAATGAATGAATGAAATTAGTCAAAGATAACAAGTAAACACATCATACAGTTTTTAAACTGTTAATAAAAGCTTTCTTATTATAAAAAAAAAGAATTATTTTTAAAAAAGAAATTATTATTAAAAAAGAATTCTTAAAACAAAATCCAAAACTACATAGCCCTGTGTGAAAAAGTGTTTGCGACAAAACATATAACAGAAATTACCCCAAGAGCACAGCAACAACTCATCCAAGAGGTCACAAAAGACCCCACAACAACATCTAAAAGAACTGCAGGCCTCACTTAAAGTGAGTGTTCATGACTCCACCATAAGGAGGAGACTGGGCAAAAATGGTTTGCATGGCAGAGTTCCAAGATGAAAACCACTGTTAAGCAAAAAGAAAAAAGGTGATGGTCTGGGCTGTTTTGCTGCTTCAGGACCTGGAAGCCTTGCTGTGATAAATGAAAACATAAATTCTGCTGTGTACCAAAATATCCAGAAGGAGAATGTCCAAACATCTGTGAGTGACCTCAAGCTGAAGCAAACTTGAAAAATGATCCAAAGCACACCAGCAAGTCCACTTCTGAATGGCTAAAGAAAAACAAAATGAAGAATTTGGAGTGGCCTAGTCAAAGTTCTGACCTGAATCCAATTGAGATGCTGTGGCATGACCTTAAAAAAAGCGAGTTCATGTTCGAAAAGCCTCCAATGTGGCTGAATTACAACAATTCTGCAAAGATGAGTGGGCCAACATTCCTTCACAGAACTATAATAGACTCATTGAAGTTATCATAAATGCTTGATCACGGTTGCTGCTGCTAAAGGTGGTCCAACCAGTTATATGTAATTTAAATACCTACTTTTAACAATTTGTCATTACCATTTTAACAATTAAATATGTTATATTTTATCATATATTTAATATGGCAGCACGGTGGCTCAGTGGTTAGAACTGTCACCTCACAGCAAGAAGGCCGCTGATTCGAGTCCCGGCTGGGCCAGTTGGCATTTCTGTGTGGAGTTTGCATGTTCTTTCCGTGTTCGCGTGGGTTTCCTCCAGATGCTCCAGTTTCCCCCACAGTCCAAAGACATGCTGGTATAGGTGAATTGGATGAACTAAATTGGCTGTAGTGTATGAGTGCGTGTGTGAATGTGAAAGTATATGGGTGTTTCCCAGTACAGGGTTGTGGCTGGAAGGGCATCCACTGTGTAAAATATATGCCGGAATAGTTGGCGGTTCATTCCGCTGTGGCGACCCCTGACAAATAAAGAGACTAAGCCGAAGGAAAATGAATGAATATATTTATAAAAAATGCATTTTAATAATCTGTTTTTCCCTCTCTGGGTTGTGATTTTTTAAACAATTTTAAGGTCAATATTATTATCCCCTTTAAGAAATACATTTTATTCAGATTGGCTACAGAACAAACCCCTCTTGTCCAATAACTTGCCTAATTATCCTAACCTGCCTAATTGCACTTTAAGCTGAATACTGGTAACTTGCAAAATAATTAGAAAAATATTATGCACCATCATCATGGCAAAGACAAAAAATTTGGCCCCAGTTTTCTATCGGTCACCTGAGCAGAGACTGAATGAACATCAGCACAACACTTTCCAGAGCTTATTTCTCCTTCACAAACTGACAGAAACTCAAAACTCTTTTTCTGCACACACGAACACACTCCTAAAAATAAAAGGTTTTTATTGGCTTCACGAAGAGCATTTTAATATCTTTTGAACCTTTCCATTCAACACATTTTAATTAAAGTATGAAAAGGGTTCTTTATTCTCTGAAATGCTTTTTACAATATATATATTTTTTTACATGTTGATATTTTTTCATAACTCCTCACAAGTATTATTTGAAAAACCAATCAATGGGCAGGTCAATAATTTATTTGCCCCAATTTGTTTTGATTTTATTTTCATGATAGGAATTTTTTTTAGGTGGGTTTATATTAAAATATATATATATATATAAAAAAAAAAAAAAAAACTTATATATATATATATATATTATTATTTTTTTATTAAAAAAATTTTTTTCTTAAGTTTTGGGATAAGTGATTGGTTCATTTAAATGATTGGTTGACCCACCAAAATACAAAAGTTTGGGGTCAGTAAAATGTTAATTATTTTCTATTATTATTATTATTACTACTACTACTACTGCTACTGCTGCTGTTAAAAAGATAAATATTGTGACATTTCATTATAATTTAAAATGACAGATTTATATTTAATGTTACATGTATTGACATACATTAAAATGTAATTTGTTCCTATGATAGCAAGTTGATATCAAAGTCTTCAATGGTTCTTCAGTAATCTTTCCAATATGCTGATTTGTTGCCAAAATATGCTTAAATATTTTTTCCCATTAATATCCAGATGTGTTGCCTAATGTTGCCTAATTGTTTGTAGAAATTGCAATACATCTTTTCATGATTCTTTGATAAATAGAAACTTCAGAAGAACACCAGTAATTATGAATAAATAAATAATAAAATTTTTATATCACATTACATAATATTATTTATAATGTATCATAACATCATTTTTTTATTGTCACTTACTGTCATCAATTAATGCATTCTCCCTACATTAAAATATAAATTTCTTAAAATAACTTATAATAAAAATATATATATATATAAAAAAATAATTATTATTTTTTTACTTAGGATTAAATAATAGTGGATACAGATAATTCTATAAAAAAGTATAGAATAATATATAATTCTTATTTGACACTTTTGTTTACATGAAATGCACCAGCTTGAACTAATTCCTCTTTGTTCATTGATTTATTCATGTAATATTCTTTCTCCAGGTGTGAATGTTTAAATGTATGCCATGGACTGTATATATTATGGTGGTGGGTTGTTCATATGCATGCTGATTGATTAAAAATAAACATCTTCTGCTGTATTTGCCATCTTACACAGGTGGCGAACTCCTATATTCAGCACAATTCCTAAAGACGCCAGAGATCTTTGTAATATTTTCCATTTTCCTTGAGCTCTCATTGACTTTTCAACCTAAACATCGTCCTTCAACATGGTGATGCACTCAATTTATTCATTGAAAAAAAGCAGCGTTCAGCTGAATTTGTATTTCTGGGGGCAGCTGATGAGGAGGGGAAACATTCACTATATCAGCCTAACATCTCAACAATAGGAATGCCACAATGATGAATGAGAGAAAGGTTTTAAGGCCGAGTGCCTCACAGAAAGACACACCAGTGGCTGGAACTGCCTCAAAACATTTTTTTTTCCCCACTGATTAGAGACGCAAATATTGTGCCATTTGAGCCAATAATCCTTTTTTATGCGTTCCTATGTTTACATTTCATGCTTGCGTCTCGTAACATCAAGCGTCACAGTTTCTGGGTCCAAACAACAAATGCTACTAAAGTACACTCACTGTACTATTTATTCATTTATTTATATATTTATTTATTAGTTAAATGTGCAAAATAAATAACTTTCGGTAAACACAGAACAATATAATAGAAACAAAAATAACAGGAATGACAATCAGAACTGGTATTTAAATAGTATTACTATTCAGTACTAGTCACAACAAATGATGATGATAATAATAATAATACCAATAATGGGAAATAATAATAATAATAGAAGAAGAAGAGTCATTCATCTTTTATAAATTGTTGGAATATTGGTGTCTGGGATGCAGCAAATTCAGAGACTGTAGTCAACAAAAGTCTATTTTTTGTTAATCTCCATACTTGTTAACTGTCTGTTTAATATATTGGTGGAATGCACATGACTAAGAAGTGCAAACAAAATCAATGATGAGAATTTAATTTACAATGATAATTTAGGGGGCAAAAAAAAATTAATATATATAGTATTTAGATATATGCGTGTGTGTGTGCATACATACATACATACATACATACATACATACATATCTGTCTGACAAAACAATATTTTATGCTATTTAGCATATTTCACAATATGACGAAACAGGATTCTCCTTACAGGCAGACACATCAGCATCTGGAACTGCCGCAAAACATTTTTTCCCCCACTCATTAGGGATGCAAATATCATGCTTTGCTTTTTGCTTTTGTCTTTTGAAATTGTGCAAGAGTAAAAATACAGGTTGACTACTTGTAATCCTGAAGAAGTGATTTTTACTGCTTACGATATTACTTAAACCTAAAAAAACCAAAAAACATTTTCCCTCCACCATATACAAATTAAACATGGTAAACAGTTAAATGTGAGTGATAGACATGGCAGAAACAATTATTTTTGTTTTCATGCATCAAACACAGATTTGAAAAGTCAGACTATATATGTACTGTATATATGTGTGTGTGATAGAGAGAGGCAGAGAGAGAGAGGTTCCAAAATGTGATAAATGCAATAAAAAAGTAAAAGAAATAAATAAAGTTTCTGACAAAATCTTTGTATCTTGTCAGCATTGAAAAGTCAGTTTTTTATTTTATATCTGCTGTATAATGCAAGGGAAATGTCATTTTGAAATTCATGTTATAATGAAATTTAATTTTATTGTTGCAATTAATTTAGAGCATTACAGCCTATTATACACTGTAAAACATTAATGTTATTAACAGGTTCCGTATTCCGTGATTCATGTATTTGTTTGTTTATTTATGGCTGTGAATTGCATTATGGGACCTTCATCTCTGCTCTGTCTACGTTGAAAATTGATGTTGAAAATGTAACTGTGCAGTTTAACAAAGTGACTTTATTGACATTTTAGTATAGTTTGAAACAATATATTGTATAATAAATAATATATAGAGAATTAAGTCAAACAACAAAAAAAGTAATGTTGGTTTTCTACCAGGTTTTTGTACAGTGATTTACAACACCAAGCCAGACAATGCAATATATCACTTCAAACTTTGAAATATTTTTCAAACTTTTCAACATCAAAAGTTGTTGGAGGAGAGATCAAGGTCCCATAATGCAATTCAAAAGCAGGAGAAAAAGAATATCACAAAATACTGACTCATATACATACTTATATATATATATATATATATATATATATATATATATATATATATATATATAGTTTGTTTATTATACTGGTGGAACGCAGAAAATTGAGTACTGCAAATAAAATCAATGATGAGAATTTGATTTACACACAATATTTTGGGATGCAAAACTACTATATCATTGGTCTGACAAAATATGTTATGCTATTTTAACTTTGCATTAAAAGATGATTCAATATGATGAAACCGGAATCTCCTCACAGGCAGACACATCAGCATCTGGAACTGCCGCAAAACATTTTTTCCACTAATTAGAGATGCAAATATCACCCCATTAGAGCCAATAGTCTTCTAGTGACACGTTCATATGTTCAGATTTCCTGCTTGTGTCTTGTGAAATTGTGCAAGAGTAAAAAAAAAAAAAACACAGGTTTGTTTGCATGTGACAAAGGACAGTTTGACAGCTTCACAAAGACTGAGACACGGAACCCATGTGGCGTCCAGATTAACTCATCTCTCTCCCGGCAGATGGACACATCATTTCCCTAATGCTACGCGTCTCTGGACCACATGGACAATAATACACTCTTTCAATCCTACACTCAAAAGCATTAGCTAAAAAGGATCCATAGAAAATGAAAATATATATATTTTTTAAATCAATGGTGCACAAATAGCAAATAGATGCACAATGTATTTTTATAACACTGTTTTGTGCAACAGGAAGTATTATGTTATTATTTACAGAAATCATCAACGCAGTTTTCAATGAAATCAAGCAAAAAAAGAAGTATTTATGGAAGACATTCAAGCTGCTTTTCCTATGCAATGAAACAGAATGGTGTCTGCAGCTATCAATATATTTAAAAGTAAAATAATAGTAAATCGATACTCCAGTTTGGGCTGTTTTGTGCACAGAGTTATTATTATATTTTTTAAAAGAATAGTACATGACTCAACAAACTCCTTTTATGATCATTATAGTACATTTATCTTTTGTCCTGATAGTACTTATCCTCTCTTATTTTAAAGAAAAGAACAGCTTGATTATTCTGCTAAATTTTGCTTTTGTTTTTCAGGTTTGGAACAACATGAGTAAATGGTTATATTTAATTTGCACCGTTTCTCACACAATACTCTTGTGCAGCTTCTGAAGACTTAGAAATAAAGTGTTTGGTTTAAACAATTTTACTGTAATTATCATTGAATTTTTTTGTGATCAACTTTGTTTTATTGCAGTTTTTTTTAATAGATAAAATAACATAACTGGAACAATCAAGCAAATAATTTGTACTTTTTTATGATGCTATAAATTTGTACAATTTTATGATGCTATATTGTCCTTAAAGAAAACTCTTATCATTCATTATAAAGGAAAAGCTTAAGTTACTGCTATATGTTTTGTTCCGCAAAAGAAAAAAGTCACACAGATTTGAAGCATTTTTACTTGATTACTGTACAGGTATTACAAGTATTTATAGGATAATTTAAGCTGACTATTTGTACTTGAGTACATTTGTTAAAAAAAAAAAAAGTACTTTAAGTACATTTTAAGTTATACTTTATATTAGGTGGCCTTAACTAATATGTACTTACACTGAAATGAATCATTTGTTACAATGTACTTATTGTGTAAATGCATGTTTTTGCATTGTACTTATGCTTGATTAAATACCTGCATGTAATTACATATGTAATTTACTTCTGTAATTACATTTTACTGTCCCTAACCCATACCCCACCTCAAGAGCACCAGACGTGTTCTGCAATACAGTATGAACACAGCAAGTACATTGTATTTATTTTTTGATGCAAGTATATAGCAGTTAAGGCCACCTGATATAAAGTGGGACACATTTTACATTTTATTTTCCTCTACCTTATGCACATTAAAGACATAAAAAACAGCCACTTAAATGTGAGTGCTTAACATCCATGAACCAAAAAAAATATTTTGCCATGCATCAAACACAGATTGTAGCTTGTTAGAACTTTGTAAATTTGAAATCTGTAAAAGTTCACCATTCGTTCACCAACATTTGTGGATAGGTGTTTGAGAATCCCTGAGAAAGCAAAAAAAAAAAAAAGATTTGTAGTATATAATCTTTAATTCTGAATGCAGTATGAGAATGATTTGTTGGCATCTAGTAAACATAAGCAACTTTAAACATCAAACCTTTTGATAAGCATAAATACAGTAAGGTGTTGCTGACACACTGTTTTAATTCCATGAACATACTCATCAGCTATTTTATGCAAATCCACTCCCTAGACGGAATGCAGCTTTACTGGTTAATTCGAGATCACTATGGAAACCTTCCATGCTTAATTTACGTTCACTTAAAGTATTGAGTTAAATCCACCAGTCTGAATTCCAGCTCCACTAATGCATCCCCCCATTCAAACCGTCTTACAAAACACTTCTTACTCAAGGACTCCAGAAAGGCTGTCAGGATGTAAAAGAGCACGCCCAACAAATGTGTTACTATATTAATGCTATACTCAATCGCAGAATTGATTTAGCTCACACAAGCAAAGGAGTCAGTGCAGCACAACAATTTATAAATGTACCCGATGGAGCTTTGGATGGAATCGTCACCCTGGTAAATACGCCAGACGTTCAGAGATGTGTTTTCACTGAGCTGTGGAGTGGGATAGAGCTCTGTCTTACCTTGGTAATTGCAGATGTCTCCCACGCTGTTCTGACGCGTGATGTGGTGCCAGTAAGCGCTTCGCGGCAGAGATATCGACTTTGTTAATGTGCTCTCGTTTGAAAGAGTCTGTGAGGCAGAGCAGAAAAGCATTGGGTTACATTGGTTATATTTCCAGTCAAATCACTTGGAAAGGGCTTTACACAGAGGATTTCAAAGAGCGAGGCTGGTGGTAAACAGCAGCACCTCCATTAGACTGTTTTTTGATCATCACTGATGACAGGTGGAGTGTGATGTCACCGCAGCCTTTTCAAATAAAGCACTTATCGCAGCATTTTAAGGGAATTTGGAAGAATAAAGACGCTAGATCAAGATTTAAGAGCTAGCAACATTTCTGGCAGGAGTCCTGGATGGGAAGATGTGAGCGGAGAGCCATATGGTCAAGTCTCATCAGCCTTTATTGAAGGCCTTAGAGATGACAGCACAGACTCACTGCCAGCAAGGCAGTGCAGTTTAAACAGTGCAGGAAAAAGACCACCCGCACCAGCCCGCTGAACGATTCATCAACCTCGCTGGCTTACGGAGTAAAGCCCAAATGTGTTTTCAATGACTACAAAAGTGATCACGTTTTACTGTTCAGATGCAGATCTCTTGTGGCTGTTAGCTCCAACTCAGCATCCTTGCAAATTCGTGAATCTGCCTTAATTTCTGCAAAACCTAATCTAAAGGGATAGTTCACCTAAAAATAGCATTTACTCACCCTCAAAGGGTTCCAAACCTTCATGAGTTTATTTTTACTGTTGAACAAATAATATATTTTGAAGAATATTAGAAAACAGTATATCCATTGACATCTTTAGTAGAAAAAAATATATACCAAGAATATAAATGGCTACCATATTCTAACAATCATCAAAATATCTTATTTTGTGTTAAACACATTAAATAAACTGTCCCTTTAACACTAGAACCACAGATGCAGTCATTTTGACTTTTATAGTATTATATAATACTATAAAAGTCAACATAAAAACTATAGTATACTGACTTTTCCTAAATGTGTGTATTTTTCATTCTAACTCCATTTTTATTTTATTAAAATTACAAAACATAAGAGCTCTGAGTATTTCTACTTTCTATGGCCATATAACATTTAAATGGACCACATGTATTTCAATGTCTGATAAGTTTTCTATGCATTTTAATATATGTGCCACTGTTGCCACAACAGTGTCTTCTACCAAAAACATAACTTTCTGATAGCAAACATATAACTTTACTTCAGGCATGTCTGTCAAACATACAAAAACGGCATTTTCACTGTGGAGAAACCAACTTTGCTCTCCCGCTTGCCAAACAAAATGAGGTACACAATTATAGGCTATATTACAGTATAGTAATGACTTTCTAAAATACAACAGACATTCAAAGCTTAATTGTAAAACCTTAAGTCTTAAAATCTCTAAAATCGTAAAAAAATATTAATCATAATAAAATATAACATGGCAAAAATTCAGTTCTTAAGTGAATGTACGTATGAGCGCTATGGCTATTCTAGTAGTTCCATTGTTAAAGGCGTCATGAACAGCCTTTTTTTATTTTATTTGTTTTTTTTCTTATATTATACTATAATGTTACTTTCACTATAATGTTATCAAGATTTTTACATTGAAAACATTACAATTTTGACATAATATGCTATGTCTGTGCTGTTTTGATCTCCCTCATCAGATCACGCAGTTTGAACAGATGTAGCTGATTTTATATGGAAGTAATTGATGTTCGGTTCTTGAATGAATCAAGCACTGGTCAAACCAGTTCACCAAATCATTCAAAACATTCACATCTAAGCAACCACAGACTTATCAGTGTACAATATCAAAGTAGTGTGATTAGAAAAAATATGGTTCGATATGCTATATAAAATTACTCTTGCAGTACTTCAATGTCATACACTGATTAATGTGCGCAGATGAACATGCTTAAAACAAAAGCAATTCTTGATTCAAGAACTGGTTTTAACCAGTTTTCAAATCACCAGTACACTGAACAAGAACTTTCATTCAGATGTACCAAGAACCTATAAGCTGGAGATATTGACTGTCCATGTATTTTTTTCTTCTATTTTTAATTACATAAATGCATTATCCCTTCATCTTCAAATGCATTAAAGCCATGCTATCTGTAAGTATGTGTGTTCTTGAGAATCAAACTCTTGACCTTGCTGTTGCTAACGTCACACTCTATTGGCTGAGCTATAGGATCACATACACTAAGTGCATCTTTTTTGAAGGTACTCGACCAGTAGTAAAGTGCAGTCCAGAATTAGTTGACTGCAGCTGCATTTCAAAGATTCTGTGACCTGGATTTATGTAACTAAAAAAAAAAAAGTTGAATCCTAATAGGTAAAAGGGAAGCTGCAATCCTGATCTACAGTTTCAGGCAATCTTTTTCTTCAGGCAATCTTTTTCATCTTTTTAAGGTAAAATGTTGTGGATTTAAGCTACATTTACGCTAGTGCACTTTTGTTTTAAAACCTCAACACACCTATACTTGAAAATTAAGACTTTTGAAACGCTACATATTCCATTTTAATTTGAAAACTCTGGTTTGTATTTTTTGTGTGTGTGTAGATTAACAAAATGAATATACAAACCCACCACAGTTTCAATTGATGTCTAGAGTTTGCATTATAATAACAATATCTATGATTGTACCTGAGCATCACAAAAGCACACAATATATAAAAGGACTGCTATCTTCACATAAATTATAAAGTCAAACAGCCATCCATACACAGAAAATGTAACACTACACAATTTATATGTAATGGTTGCTAAACTAGAGATGTTTGTTAGCTTTAAACAGAGTTCTTACACATTTTTTTTTATTATGTTTTCTTTTCAGATTTTTAAGCACTTTTCAAGCACTTTCCAGATGCATTTACTTTAAAAGTGTGGCAAACACACACACACACACACACACACACACACACACACACACACACACA
>CAIGQV010000641.1:18661974-18678694 GCA_903798115.1 Danio jaintianensis
GCAATAAAAACAAATAATTAACTTTTGTCTTAGCTGCTTTCTGAAACAGTTTTTCGCCGGACTCGAACCCCGTCATCGCTGTCAACTCCGCACCACGTCTCAAGTCTGCCGACGTACACGGTGAGCGACTGGAGAAACTGATAACAGCTCAAAATCCATTCATATGGAGGTAAGCGTGTATACCGCCACGCATGATTATTTATGAAATTATACTATTTCCCATTAATTGTATTTTATTAACTACCCCAACCCCAATCCCAACCCAACCGTCACAGTAATGTAAAATTTCCCATTAATTGTATTTTATTAACGTCTACCCCAACCCCAACCCTAAACCCAACCGTCACAGTAATGTAAAATTTCCCATTAATTGTATTTTAGGCTCCTTTCAATAGCAGATGGTGCTCTAGGCTACTTTTTAACATCAGATGGCACTCTAGGCTAGTTTTTAACAGCAAATAGAGCTGTAGGCCTTTTTTTTTTAACAGCAAATGGCACTCTAGGCAGATGGTGCTCTAGGCAGATGGCGCTTTAGGTTAGTTTTTAACTGCAGATAGCGCTCTAGGCTTTTTTTTTACTGCAAGTGGCACTGTAGGCTATGTTTAACTGCAGATGGCACTCTAGGCTAGTTATTAACAGCAAATGGTGCTCTAGGCTATTTTTAACTGCAGATGGCACTCTAGGCTTGTTATTAACAGCAAATGGTGCTCTAAGCAGATGGCGCTCTAGGCTAGTTTTTAACTGCAGATGGAGCTCTAGGCTCCTTTCAATAGCAGATGGTGCTCTAGGCTAGTTTTTAACAGCAAATGGAGCTGTAGGCTAGTTTTTGTAAAAGCAATTGGCACTCTAGTTTTTAACTTCAATTTTTATTCATGATTATTTTAGGTTCAAGTGGTATTTGTAAAGAATTGGACACAGGCAGTTGTTTCTAAAGCATACAGCCCTATCTGCTTTTAAAAATGTACCTCAGAATTGATTGAAGAGAGGTTAATTAGGAATTTTGAAAATCTCAGAATTTATTTCTTGAATGATGGGCTCGTTTTACTCCTATAGTGTGTGGTGTGGTGCGGTGTGACAATAAACAAATAAATGATTCACATCATAATCTCTGGCTTGTATGCTTGTTTGTTCTCAAGGATCTCCCCACACATCAGGATTTATTTATTTCAAATTGTTTCACAATCGTAGCACCTCTGACATTCTTCCGAGCAGCTTAAGTCACTATTAACACGCCTCACACAACAGGAAAATCTGATAAGATAATATTTAGAACCACCATGATAATCAGGACATTACCTAGGATTGTCGAATTGGGAGAACCTGGCTAAAAATCAGCTTTCTCCCATCAGCTCAAGTCAAACAATACCCATGCTGCATCCAAATTAGCATGCTATCTGTCCTAAACAGTATTCAAAAATAAAATTTGTGTCACAAATCATAGTATGTTGACATGAATATACCAAAGTTGCCACTGTTGTAGACCAAAGTTGATGGTCTACTATTTCTGGTAGAAATTCAATGTGCCCACAATATATTGTGCATTGGAAGTGAATTTGATTAGAACTCCTAACTTTACGCTGGTAAAAAAAAATAAAAAAATGGTAAAATATAAACATGGCACGAGACCGACGGTCAAGTGGAGAAGCTTAGGTAAAGATGTTTGAATGAATCCCTCTCATTCGAGAAATCGATCCTGCATCGATTCTGAGATTTCAAACTTCATTCCTATCGTCTTTTGAATTGATTCTCAGATCAGTTTTTAACAGCAGACATGGGTATAATAAACAAAAAGCACACATTATAAGTCAACACACACAACTCACCAAAAATGCAAGCCCTCTTCTTTGTGAGCATTTGAGCGTACAGTAAAAACGTAGCCCAGAGCACCATCTGTTAAAACCTGAGCTCAGAACTGATAAAAGAGAGAATAGATATGCATTTAGAAAATCGAGTTGATGCAGAATCAATTTCTCCAACAATTCTCTAACAGTTTGAATTTCCCGAGGGGTATTCACAGTGTTTCAGGGCAGGACCACCTTGTGGTCAAACATTTTAATTAATTTTTAAAAGTGTTAATAACTTTTTTTTTATGATTTCAGCCTATTGACACTACTGACACTTTAAAATATTGACAACAAACTTCTCATTTGTCATCAACATCTCACATTAAATATATCATATAGGTATCAGTTTTTTAACAGTGACACCTATTGGTCAAACGTGATAACCCAATAAATCCCGCTAATTGCCATTGGATTCAGGAGCAGAGAACAATCTTTGTATTCTGTGTGTTTTCATTCTCTTTATCCTGTGAGAACACTTAGATCGGTTTTGACATTGGCATCTTTTCACTACAAGATTTTCAGTGTGAGAGGAGAGAAAACACAAGGGGAAAAACACATTTTTCTGCCAAGCTAATGGTGAGTAAAGCATCTCATTCATATTTCAGACGTGTGTGTGTGTGTGTGTGTGTGTGTGTGTGTGTGTGTGTGTGTGTGTTAAGCCTTCCTCTTGTTCTTCTTTTTTTTCTCTGTCTATTGCCTTTGGCCATATTCTCCCTCTCTATGACACAAGCCATGACATCATTTAAAAAAATCTATTATGTCTCTCCCAATGGGCTCTTCAAACACTCACTAGCCTTAATAGTCTGAACAATTGCCACCCCTTTCTCTAGTTTCAAGGTTGTAAATCAGAGAATAAACTAATATTTCTCATATAGAAAATCAATATTGCACATCTTGAAACAAATGAAGGCATTTTGGACACAATTGAGAACTACAACAAAAACTTTTCTTGTTGGAGACAGTGCTTACCTGACTCACAGGCAAATGTCTTTGACGTCTCATCACAGAAAATAATGGCCACTGCGTGTTTCTTGGTCTCTCGTGGCATTCGCGTGATGTTCTTTATGTTGTGAAGCTCGGTTATCTGTGGAAGAAAAAGTCAAAACTCATCAAAATTAGCAAAGAGGAGGGGGAAACAGCGAAAGCAGGATGACACAGAGTTAATGAAGTTACTGTTATCAGAAAATGAATGGATTTGAAATTGCCTGACTTTAGGGAACAATGGAGATTAGAGGTAACATAGTCAACTCTAATGTCACCCCAATAACAAACACTAAAGCTGACACTAAATTGGAAAATTGATCTTGAGATTTAAAATATTTTGGTATGTTTTAGATACAGACACACAATAGTTAAACACACACTTACAGCTATCTTGATATGGATTTCCTATAAAAAAGGAATTTTATACTGTACAGACTGTATGTTTTCCCCCCTACCTTAACACTACCCCTAAACCCAACCCCCACAGGAAATAATCTGCATTTTTACATTTTCAAAATACTTTATTTTGTGTGATATACTGTATAAGCTGTTTTCCTCATGGCAACCAAAAAAATATTTTTTTTATTTTTATTGTTGTTAAATTTAAATATATATATATATATATTTAGAGAGAGAGAGAGAGAGAGAGAGAGAGAGAGAGAGAGAGAGAGAGAGAGATAGATATATAAAGATATAAATAAAGATATATACAAACACACACACATATACACATTTAAATGATGTTTTTGTCCAAAAAAAAAAAAAAAAAATCCAATCAAAATATTTATAAATTAAAATACTATACATTAAAATCAATACTACATATTAAAATACTATATATAAAAACTATTCAAAATATGAATAAAAACTGCAAGATGTCACAAATGATAATAAAATAACCTCCCACTATTATAATGAATATAAATAAATCCAGTAAATCATGAATAACAGTAAAAACCTTGGTGTCGTCATATATACAGTGCTCAGCATAAATGAGTACATCCCAATTTGACAATTGACATTTTTATCCATTTCTCAGTGAATATTGTTAATATATTTTGGTGCATTTGAACAAAACAGATTTATTAAACGGATATATTTATTGAAATAATATTTTAGTCATCGAACATCTTTAGAAATAGAAAGAATGCGTTTCTATTCATGCAAAATATTGCAAAAACAATTTTTTAATTTTTATTTAATATTTCTCCCTAACATATAAATTTGGGCTATTAATTTTTGGACCTTTATCATTAATTATTTTGTTAGATTAGCTCCAGATTTGGCTTCAGTACTGACTAATCTAATGTATATGCACAAATATAATATTGTAAAACATCCTATAGAAAATGTTCATTTAAATGAGAGATTTGTGAGGGGTGTACTTATATATGCTGAGCACTGTATATACAGTATGAATTAAAATTAATTCACTAATTCACAAATGCTGTAAAAATGCTACAAAAAGTTTCTAGACAAATGAAAAAGACAATGGGATAATTAGAGATATGACTAAGCTGTCAACATACTACAATTAGAATGAATGAATACTGATATTGTTTTGTGATTACTTGTTCTTTAATAAATGAAGCTATCCGGGACATGGGTCTGAATAACAAGATATCCTCATCCATGATTCAAAATGTTTCCACATTCATGACAAACAACATTACCTCAGAGAAAAGCAACCTCCTCATCGACAAAAATAAGCACAATCTATATTTAAAGGGCTCTTCAGGTACATTTCACTTCATCAGCTAGAGAAAGAAAAAATGTAACACAAAGTTTACCAAAACTTCGACCGAGCTCTAGTAAAATCGCAGTCGAGACAGCAGACACTGCGCCTCAGTGTTGAGTTTTGCCGATGGCGTTTCTTGGTTTGAGCGTGTATGATTTGCCTTTGGCGAGAGCGAGGAGGTGTTTGCCTTTGAATATGTTTGTTTTGTGGGTTCAAGGATTACGAATGTGATGAAGGGTTTGCTCAAGGCTTTGAAAGAACTTCCGCATTACATGGATGACGCACTGATGGGTGTGTGGAAGCATCTTCTGGAAACTTCCTGAGCTGTCAACAATGGGCTAAACTTGTGGAGACAGACCTTTGACTAGACAACAAAGCGTCTGGTCTATACTGAAATCATTCTAGTCTGGTCAATCAACCAATATGATGTCTGATGGAGACACTGGAAATGAACAGTGTAAAAGAGGCATCCCCATACATTAGGTCACAACCTATAGAAGAGAATGCAAGAAAATTCTGTAAAAAAAAATGTCTACAGATACCACTTTGTATCATTTAATTTTGCATTTGCAATTTAAAAAGCCACTTCTCAAGCTTAGATATAGCAAGAACTCAGAAAACATCATTTTCAAGCAGAGTTTTTTTTGCTGTTGTTTTTTGTACTGGCGACCACTAAAACAAAGTTTCAGGGCCCAATGGACTATTGCAAATAGTTAAAGTCTCACTGGGTGCATTCCACTCCACTTTTCAAAACGCGCTCCTGAACTTCCCTTCTCTTGTTTTGGGTTCTTGTTCCCTTCTCCCCGCCACCATTTTAAAGTGCGTTCCACTTTATCAATTGAACGAGAGAAGCTTAAATAGACATACCCTTGATCCTTCGATTTTGAGGTAGAAAGTTGGCTTCATATGCCCACTTCAGCACCTATATGTTCCAAAATGCAACGCAATTGTGATGTCACAACAGTGTAGTTCCCAGGTGCTCAAGGGTTTAGGTGCACTCCATTTAAACCCATTGAGATGTTCTGCCAGTAGTGGACACTTGTGTTAAGTAATCAATGACGTACATTCAGGGGAACAAGATGGAGGGAATTTAGTAAGTGAAGGGCATAAAAAAATTGTCTGGAATGCAACCACTGTCATTTGTCCCTCCACACAGGGAATTCATTATTGCATTACTTCTACTGTAGAAGTAGCTCAAATTCACACTCGTATAATGAAAAAAGAGGCTGGAAATGGTGAACATTCAACAAACTTTAATCATAAAATAAACACAAAACAATAGTATCTGCAGGACACTTTTTAACACTCCCATGGCTCTACGCCCCACCTACACTCACCAGCGTTACCATGCTGAACAATCAGAACTTGCGCTCTGTGCCATCATAATGTTTAGTTAATTTTTTTTTAACCATCCACGCACACATGACTGTGTGAAAGCTACAGTGCATCCGGAAAGTATTCATAGTGCTTCACTTTTTGCACATTTTTTTATGTTACAGCCTTATTCCAAAATGGATTAAATTCATTTATTTCCTCAAAATTCTACACACAATACCCCATAATGACAATGCGAAAAATGATTTTTTGAAATTGTTGCAAATTTATTAAAAATAAAAAACCTGAAAAATCACATGTACATAAGTATTCACAGCCTTTGCTCAATACTTTGTTGATGCACCTTTGGCAGCAATTACAGCCTCAAGTCTTTTATGAATATGATGCCACAAGCTTGGCACACCTGTCTTTGGGAATTTTTGCCCATTCCTCTTTGCAGTAACTCTCAAGCTCTATCAGGTTGGATGGGAAGCGACGGTGTACAGCCATTTTCAGATCTCTCCAGAGTTGTTCAATAGGATTTAGGTCTGGGCTCTGCTTGGGCCACTCAAGGACATTCACAGAGTTGTTGTGAAGCCACTACATTGATATTTTGACGGTGTGCTTTGGGTCATTGTCCTGCTGGAAGATGAACTGTCGCCCCAGTCTGAAGTCAAGAGCACTCTGAAGGAGATTTTCATTCAGGATGTCTCTGTACATTGCTGCATTCATCTTTCCCTCTATCTGGACTAGTCTTCCAGTGCCTGCTGCTGAAAAACATCCCCATAGCATGATGCTGCCACCACCATGCTTCACTGTAGGGATGGTATTAGCCTGGTGATGAGCGGTTCCTGGTTTTCTCCAAATGTAACGCCTGGCATTCACTCAAAAGAGTTTAATTTTAGTCTCATCAGACCAGAGAACTTTGTTTCAGATGCCTTTTGGCAAATTCCAGGCGGGCTGCTATGTGCCCTTTACTAAGGAGTGGCTTCCGTCTGGCCACTCCACCATACAGGTCTGATTGGTGGATTGCTGCACTGATGGTTGTCCTTCTGTAGGGTTCTCCTCTCTCCACAGAAGAACACTGGAGCTCAGACAGAGTGACCATCAGGTTATTGATCACCTCCCTGACTAAGGCCCTTCTCCCTCAATCACTCAGCTTAGATGGCCGGCCAGCTCTAGGAAGAGTCCTGGTGGTTCCAAACATCTTCCACTTACGGATGATGGAGGCCACTGTGCTCATTGGAGCTTTCAGAGCAGCAGGAATTTTTCTGTAACCTCCCCCAGCCTTGTGCCTTGAGACAATCCTGTCTCAGAGGTCTACAGACAATTCCTTTGTCTTCATGCTTGGTTTGTGCTTTGACATGCACTGTCAACCCTGGGACCTTAAATAGACAGGTATATGTCTTTTCAAATCATGTGCAATCAATTGAATTTACCACAGGTGAACTCCAATTAAGCTGCTGAAACATCTCAAGAATGATCAGTGGAAACAAAAGGTACCTGAGCTCAATTTAGAGCTTCACGGCAACGGCTGTAAATACTTTTGTACATGTGATTTTTCAGGTGTTTTATTTTTAATAAATTTGCAACAATTTCAAAAAATCATTTTTTCACATTGTCATTATGGGGTATTGAGTGTAGAATTTTGAGGAAATAAATGAATTTAATTCATTTTGGAATAAGGCTGTAACATAAAAAAAAATGTGGAAAAAGTTAAGCGCTATGAATACTTTCTGGATGCACTGTATGCTGGACCAACTGTGTGCACTCGATGCAGAAGTATAAATTGGTGTGACCTGATGATTCAAATAAATGTTAAAAACATGAATGAATTTACTCAGCATTTTTGTTTGTTAGATGTAGTTGCTAGAGACACACAGTTTGATTAATTTATTGTAAAATATATATATTTTTTATGTCATTATTGTGTGAAAAGCATAAATATTACAAAAAGTGTCTTTAGAAATAATCAGTAAGTAAACAGCTCCTTTCATGAATAGCCCATTCACTGTTTACTTGATTCGTTCAAAATAAGGATTCATTCAGATGAACTTCAAACACACTTCTGTTACAGCTAACAGGTAATATTTACACATTAGGTAAACTGAGCAAAAACAGACAATGTAGAGTATAAAATGTAACATAATATTAACTAAATATTTACTAAACTGTTTTAATTGTTTAATTTAACCTTTTAAATTTGGTTTTAAGTTTAGTTTTTTTGCAGCACAGCAGCAAAAAGCATGAATACCTGAAGAGGAAACATGCAGTGCAGGGGCTATTATGAATGATGGACTGCCAGAGAAACCAACACCATCGTAGGTGTTTTGTCTAGTAAATTAGCTCAGCCGTTGTTGGCAGAACTTTAAAATCCAGACTGGTGTCCAAGGCCCTGTTCATACATGGTATTAAGATGCCTTTTTTTGTGCTCACAAGTGAACAAAGAAGACACATTACGTTTGAATGCATTTCTTTTGTCCACTTTCAACCACTTCCCTGTTGAGGGAGGGTGTTGACTTTCTCTGCCAATCTTTTAATATCTGGAAAAGCTAGAGCAATTTTAATAATTTACAAAAAAAAAAAAAAGAAAATGAAAAAAGTTAAATCTTATTAAATTACCAGATCAATTAAACACTTTATGAATAGGATAGTTACTTTACGCATGCATGACTAATGGAATTATAGATAATTGATTTATTTGTCTTAGTATTGTTTGTTAAATGTTTAATTTTTTTTACATATTGTCAAGGGCTTGTTTACATTTGTATTTTTTTCAAGATACACTACTTAATGTTAATGAAATGGTTTTACATTTCTCAAATGATTGATTAATAATCATTAAAAATAAATGAATCATTTAGATTAGTCATTTAATTGAGTAATTACTAATTATATTAGTATTAAGAATAATAAATACATTTGTCAATCAATTAATTAATCAATACAAGTATAGTCGTTTGTGGTAGCCCTATATGATAAAATAGGACAAAAACTCATATGGGATACTTTCCTGATGATGATGATGACCTTGCTTTTATTCAAATTTGAACACTTTTTTTCATTTTTTCATAATTAAATTAATGCGTTAAATGTGGCAACCCTTGATTAAATAGTAACAATTCTACTTGACTTCATACTAGAATATCATGATGAATATCAAATATGAATAAAAATCAAACTTATGTGTCAGGTATAAATCAAACTGTAGGAAAAAAAATTGCCTAATTGCTCTCTTTTCAATTAAAACTTCACCAGATAGAAAGAGAAAACCAGCGTAGAGATGGCAGACAGCAGTGTCATCACACATACTGATAAGGCCTGTTGCTTTGTACAACATTCACTCATCTCTACCTCCTGTCTTAATGGGTAATCTTATTAGAAGGCTTGTTAGAGCTGATAAAGGCACATTCCCACAATGCAGAGACATCAAACCACAGTGTCGTGGCCCTAATCTACAGTCGCATCTGTGCTCATTATTCCTGAATGTTCTGCATGTTTGCCGCGTAAGATCATCAGCCATCGCCCTGATAATGAGTCCTAATTGGAATATTTTCAAAGGGCTTAAGGACAGGAAATGGATGTAATGCTGGAAATTATTCACACTATAAGAAGCACTGCTTCCTGGGTGAATTGTAGATTTTATAAACGTAATGCTCATATTGGGAAATATATATATATAAATATATATATATAAATATATATATATATATATAATTATTTTATCTTTGCCATGATGACAGTAAATAATATTTTACTAGATATTTTCAAGACACTTCTATACAGCTTAAAGTGACATTTAAAGGCGTAATAGGTTAATTAGGTTAACTAGGCAGGATAGGGTAATTAGGCAAATTGTTGTATAATGATGGTTTGTTCTGTAGACTATCGAAAAAAAATATAGCTTAAAGGGGCTAATAATTTTGACCTTAAAATGGGTTTTAAAAAATTTTAAACTGCTTTTATTCTAGCCGAAATAAAACAAATAAGACTTTCTCCAGAAGAAAAAAATATTATCAGACATACTGTGAAAATGTCCTTGCTCTGTTAAACATCATTTGGGAAATATTTAAAAAAGACAAGAACAAAAAAAAAAGGAGTTTAATAATTCTGATTGCAACTGTATGTATAATAGAAGTTTGTGTGTGTGTGTGTGTTTATTGCATTTCTTTTTAAGTAAATGCCTAGGTGAGCATAAGATAAATTTAAACCAAAACTAAATAGATCTGCAAATCGGACGGATGGGAAAAATGTATACACAAATATGTTTATATTATTTATTATTAAGCAACAATTTAATTAATATTTATAGTATAATATAATTCATGATTTATTATTGTTCTTAGTATTATTAGCATTTGATACTATTTATTATTATTATTATTATTATTATTATTAAGCAAATAAAAAATGGTGTACATAAAAAATTACTAATATATAAATGTTTAAAAAAATAAATCTTTTTTTATTTTTAATGTTCAGTATGTTTAAAAGCATGTACATAGTGGTTGTTCAAATAAGGATTTAATTGTACATTATATCATATTATACAGTATGGTTGTATTTTTGAGTTTTTAAAAAACAATTATAATTGCTTGTGTAAAATATAATAATATTTTGATCACTATACCAAGGAATCAAATCATTCCTTGGCATATAAACATCAACAAATATAAAACAGATTTCATTGTGACAAATTGTCTGACTACAAAACAACAAAAAAAGTATGTGTGTATTTATTTAAAAAGAAAACTATATTTTGTTCAACCAGCTGAGGAAATCCCCACTCAAATGAGCAACAGCACAGCTATAAATAGCAGATACTCTATACCGCTAAACCATCAAATCAAATCCTTTATGGCAGTGACTTTCAAAGTCATTACAGCCATGCCAATATTAGATAGAAGTCTCTGACCAGAAAGAATTGCTAATATAATCTAGAACAAAAAACAAACAAACAGACATGTTGCTCACATTTAAAGCTTTAACCTGAGCTACTGTCAGCTCCAGAAGAATCACACCACGCTCCCTCAGTCACGCCTGCGACCCCTGTTAACTAAATCATTAGACTGAGAGTTCCTGTCAGAGGAGCCGCTCACGAGGGGTGCAAATAAATCACACAGGTATGAATAGAGAAATCCTTGAGCCCGCATGTCAAACAGAACAGACCATACACGTCTCCTAATTCAGTGATTTGTAAATGTGAAGAAAATTAAGTTATTAATCAAGATTGGCTACATCTGCACTTTAAGATTAGACACTGCAGGGAAAAAGACAGTTTTAAGATTAGGGTTTTTTATAAAGAATTAATTTCAATCTAATGTAAAAAAACAACAAAATATACAGTAACACTTGAAGGGGTGTTCATAAAACATTATGTCATGAATGAGTTTTTATGCATGCTTCTATAACAACTGTCATTAAGTGTCGACATAAACAAATACATCACAACCAGCCTTTATCTTTGTCATGACAACTTGACATTACCAAGACAACAAAACTTGTCATAAATCTGTCATAAACATGACTGTCATGAGGCCATTCAAAAAATTTCATGAATTTTATAACACCGTCATTAATATATTACAAGCTTAGTTTGTCATTAAAATGTCATTAAATATTAATGAAACTGTTAAAAATTATTTATATATATTTAAATATTTAATGAGACATTAATTACAAATACAGTTTATTCCACTGAAAATGTGATCAAAAAAAAATATTCATGACCCAATTATAATGCTTAACGACAATCATGCTTATGACAGCTGCCATCAAGTGCCATTTTCACAGTTATTTGATTTTAAATGCAAAGATGACATTGTTTATGACATCTTGACATAAACAAATGTTCATCTTTGCATTTAAAATCAAATAACTGTGAAAATGGCACTTGATGGCAGCTGTCATAAGCATGCATAAAATCTCATTCACATTCATGACGTGTCATGTCATGATTATAAAGGTTTCACGACAGTCTTATGAACACCCCTTCAAGTAAAGTGTTATCAAATATACTTTAAAGTCAGTGTGAATCAAAATTGACATAGTTTATTTTGTTAGTGCTCATTGTTATTCTTTAGGTGAACAATTAATCCTTGCAAGTTAATTCACTGGGAAAAAAAAAGTTTGTTTTGATAATCTTCAATCAAAATCTGGCCTTTTGCTTCTGAGTTTGGAGTGGTGGTCCTTCTATGCTGTTTGACTGCTTCAACCGGAATATTCTTAACCATGCCCCTCTTACCATTAATTTGTTACAAAGAAATTATGCGCAAAAAGAAAGCCCTGCCCCTATTCAATATTTCATTTCAGTTTAGTACTTCAACATACTGAAATAAAAGTATCAGCAACTTCTGGTTCACACTGACTTTAAAGTGTTTCCTTTGTGGCAATTTTTTATCCCTTTTAGGAAAACATGAAATACAAAAAACGTTACAATTCTTGATGTAATGAAACTGGAGATTTATGGTGATAACTGTTACTTACTCAAAAAAAAAAAAGGACGGAGCATTTCTGAAATTAAAGATGAAAGTCATAATTACCTTGTGAAAGCTTCTGAAGTAAGCCGCTTTTTCATCTGGATATTTCTCTAATCGCCGTGGACCTTTACTGGATGCCTTCTTGAACACAAGCCAACATCTTCTGAAGATCTGTTACAGAAAGATACACATTTATTTACTGCAATGGTTAAATAAAAAAAAAAAAAAAAAATATATATATATATATATATATTATTATTATTTTTTAAATAAACAAATAAATAAAAATATAATAATAGTAATAATATTTAATACCCTATTTATCTGCAATTATAACTTCTGTTCTGTTATAACTGCAATTAACTGCTATTTTATATATTGTGTACATGTATAAATAGAAAGTTCAGTATAAAAAGATATTTTTGTAGTTATTGACTTCATATTGATTTCAATGTTTAACATTTTGGACAAAAAAAAACAATTAAGTTATAATAAAATCGGATCAATACAAAAACTTGATATAAAATAAAATGGTAACACTTT
The DNA here is from genome assembly GCA_903798115.1 of Danio jaintianensis. Taxonomy (NCBI): domain Eukaryota; kingdom Metazoa; phylum Chordata; class Actinopteri; order Cypriniformes; family Danionidae; genus Danio; species Danio jaintianensis. The sequence goes on from CAIGQV010000641.1 coordinate 18,674,877, forward strand.
ACAATAAGGTTTTATTAGTTAATGTTAGATAATGTATTTACTTTGAACAAACAATGAGCAATACATTAACAGTATTTGTTCATGTTAGTTAACGTGCATTAACTAATGTTAACAAGAATGAATTTGGATTTTAATAGTGCATCAGTAAATGTTTAACTATGGTTAATAAATGCTGTACAGGTATTGTTCATACTTAGTTCATGTTAATAAATGCATTAACTAAAGAAACCCTAGTGTAAAGTGTGACCAATATATGTATCAATGCATATAAAATATACAAACACACTTTCTGATGCACCAGAGCAGCCATAAAAGCCATGAAAGAGCCTCTAGATCTCAGTGCCGCTCATTTCAGAGTCCATTTGTCTGAGTTTGCCCCCTGTGTACTATTTAAAGAGATAAAGGCCCCAGATTCTGTCTGAAACTCTCCTTCCAGCAACGTCTGAGACTTTCACAGATTAAACACTCACATTCCCCTGACAGCGTTTCAAGGTCAACACAAAAAACACAGACTTGAGAGAATGTGCACAACTCTCCATTACAAAACAATACGCACACGCACGCACACACACACTTATTTCAGTCAATTTCCCTTACACTTGTGTTTATTCCCTTAATCTGCCCAAAACCAGACTGAAGGCATGGGGCGAAATCATAGCTTTGCCCAATCAATAACTCAGCAGTTCCATAATTAACAAATGAGGTTTGAATGGCCTTTTCTCAGTCGGGATCATCCACATCTGTTTCATATCTCTGATTTATTCTCGTAATAAAAAAGTCATGTGTTCAAAAATGGCAGATGACTCTTCTAATGCAGATGGACATTTTTTCATGATGGATATTTACCGAGGCTTAAAAGTCCACCTGGATCACTGCCACCATTTATCATCTTAATATAGTACTTTAACGGTACACTGAAGTCTAGCTTTCAAAAAGATATTCTGCTCACCTTTTTTTCATGGGGTGTAATGGTGCACATTTCTTTATAGCTTGTTTTGTTCAGTCATTTACTGTAACTGTACTCAACTTTATGTATTTTATTATGTAGACCTCTTCTACTGCTTGTTAATGCAACTATCTAAACAGCCAATCATATGGCAGCATTTAGGCATGTAGACGCGGTCACGATAATCTGATGAAGTTCAAACTGAGCATTAGAAAGAGAAAGAAAGATCATTTAAAGGGTTAGCTCACCCAAAAATGAAACTTCTGTTATTATTTACTTACACTCATGTCGTTTCAAACCCCTTTTGACCTTTGTTCATATTCAAACACAAATTAAGATATTTTAAGTGGTCCACTGGTGGTGTATGAGGAGATTTCCCCCAATGTGTAAAGTGCTCCAGAAAAGCGTTATATAAATGTAAGGAATTATTATTATTAAGTGAAATTTGAGACCTCCAACTGCCCTGACTCATTCAAAGTCCAGAAAAAACATCTCAAACTAGACCATATGCTTTCAGTGGTTCAATCAGAATATTATCAAGCTACACAAATGCACATAAAACAAAAATAATGTCTTTATTTTACAGTTTGTTTTGCTTAGTGTCAGTACAGGATCTATGGACGATGAGGGAGCTCTCAGATTTCACCTAAAATATCTTAATTTGTGTTCCGAAGATAAACGAAGGTCTCAGGGGATTGGAAAAGACATGAGGGTAAGAAATTAATAACTATTTTAATTTTTGCATGAACTAACACTTTAAGAGAAGTATAATAACAATAATAATAATAATAATAATAATAATAATAATAGTAATAATAATAATAATTCCTTACATTTATATAGCGCTTTTCTGGACACTCAAAGCACTTTACACAATTTTGGGGGAATCTTCTCATCCACCACCAGTATATTATAACTGAACCTAAAAATGAAAAGTAATGCCTTGTTTTCTTTTCAGCAGAGAAGAAGTTCAATTACAGTACACTGCAAAAAAATTCTAGACAAGCAAAAAATATTGCCTTGTTTTAAGAAATAATATGCCAGAAATAAGTAAATTTGTCCTTAAAACAAGCAAAATAATCTGCCAATAGAATAAGCAACATAATCGTTTGTCAAAACAAAAAACAAGAATATTTTGCTTACTTCAATGGTAGATTATTTTGCTTGTCTAGAAAATGCTTCTTGATTTAAGAATTTGTAGATATTAGGCCTAGAAACAAGACAAAAAAAATCTAAGTAAGAAAAGCATTTTTTTGCAGTGTAATAGTTACTTTGCAACTAATTGTACAAGGAATACCAGCATGGTGGCAAAATAGCTTAATTTTTAAAAGCAATCCAATTGTCTATATAGGTGTAAAGTGTATTTATATAATAAAGCATTGGTGTAGTCACAGCTTACTACTTCACATGCATACACACACCTTAAGACTGATACCAACATGTTTGGTGTGAATATGTGCACTGTTGTACTACATGCTGTTCCTGGGCCAAGAAAACAAGAGCCAAACAAACACCCTTAAAACATACGACCCCATCATTCTTTTTAAGGTTTGGAGGATTCATTTACAGAGGAGATTCTCCATATCCAGCAGCAAGCAGGCAATATTCATTTGTTGATGTATGTGTATTGCTGTCGGGATTCATATCCATAGGCGAGATTAATTTGTTTACTGTAGCACATGGAAAACCAACAATGCTTAATTTGGCACTCAACATAATTGATCTGGGTTCATTCCTGTGCACAGGCCTGGTGCTCTTGATTCCTGCTATGTGTGCCCACTGTCCAGCTAAAAGGTTAAAATGTTAAACGGCTCTATTTTATCCACAGAGATGCAAAGGAGTGAATCGGAAATTGTGAACGAATGCCATCTGCTATCAAAATGAGGTTATGGGGATTTGAGATTTATGAGGCTTTGCTGATTTTTGGGACACCAGACTGTTACGATAGACAAGGTTGTTTATTCAGACATGTGCCCTCTGACACTGATAAGCCAATTCAATACGATTCATTTTTATTTATGCTTTGCTGCAGCATAATATTTCTATAATCTCATCTTTTTTTATTGATTTCAGTCGAAGAATTCAATTTTATTTGAGTCAAGCAGAGCCAGCAAGAAAAAAATAAACATTTCAAATAAATAGTTTTGGCAGTATGACATACAGTACTGTACAGCTGCCTACTGACCTTCAGGTTGAGAAGCAGAGTTTCAGAGCTTTCTCACACCAACACTTTTATTAAACACTTTCAGTCCTAGAAAGCAGCCAAGCCCCTTAAAATCACCCGATTCGAACGTTATCACTCGATTGAATGGGCGTTATCAGTGGATATCAGCTGATAGATATGGGCCAGTAGGGGCCTTCTGCGCCTCCTAGTGGGCTCAGAAGGTTGTAATCATCCATCCACATGGTTAATCAGCTATTCTAATAGAGAACAGTTCAGATCCAGATGTGTTTTTACATTACTGTGACGGTTGGGGTTGGGGTAGGCGTTAATAAAATACAATTAATGGGAAATTTTACATTACTGTGACGGTTGGGTTTAGGGTTGGGGTAGACGTTAATAAAATACAATTAATAGGAAATTTTACATTACTGTGACGGTTGGGTTTAGGGTTGGGGTTGGGGTAGACGTTAATAAAATACAATTAATAGGAAATACTATAATTTCATAAAAAATCACGCGTGGCGGTATACACGCTTACCTCCATATGAATAGATTTTCCATTGTTATCAGTTTCTCCAGTGGCTCACCGTGTACGTCAGCAGACTTGAGACGTGGAGGAGGAGTTGACAGCGATGACTGAGTTCGAATCCGCCGAAAAACGGTTTCAGAAAGCAGCTAAGACAAAAGTTAATTATTTGTTTTTATTGC
>CAIGQV010000641.1:18679094-18739094 GCA_903798115.1 Danio jaintianensis
AAAAAATAATGACCGTTTGGGTTTAGGGAAGGAGGAGGGCAGGTCAATCGGAGCGGCCTCTGCTGGATTTACGCGAGAACAGCAGATTAACCATGTGCATGTAGGAACAGTAGGCACAGTAGACCCCTACTGGCCCATATCTATTAGCTGATATCCACTGATAACGCCCATTCAATCGACTGACAACACTTGAATCCGCTGCTTAAAACTGAACTTATGAGTCAAAGGATTTTTTTAACTTAACTATAAAGAAACAAACTTACAGTGATACATACATAAAAACATTAATAAATAAATAAAATGCATGCATGCAAATAAAATGCTGTATTTATATTTTAAATATTTTTTTCATAAAATACATGTGCATAAAAAAAAGAAAACAAATGTATAGAAATATATATATGTCTAAATATAAATAAATCAAAATATAATTAAAAATCCATAAATAAATAAATGTATGTAAAATAAATTAACTATATATGCTTAAAATAAAATAGTTAGAAAAAAGAGATAATTAGTTTGCAAAAATATGTTTTTGTACACTGAATTCTTTTGAAACTGCGCTTCACAACAGCAACAGCTTTCAACTAAACATGCAATATTTTCTTGTAAAACAATGCAGCAATGTTCACTTACTTTTTCACAGGATATAGAAAGAAGAACACATCTAAAGCAAAATGATTAATTACTGTGAATTATTCCAAGTTATGAAATTTATTTTGCATCTTGGATAATAATACCTTGGTCATATCATGCGTTAAAAAATACAATCAATGCTAAAATACATTTTACAGTCAACTTCCCTTTCAGATTCTCAACAAAATAAAAAAAATTTAAAAAGTCAAAGAACCTATTCAGGACAGGAACTTCTAAGGCAATGAATAGAAGATTTCCCATGCTGGGCTCACAAAGCCTGAACGCAGTCAAACATTTTAGTGTGTGTGTATGTGTGAGAGAGGATAGAGAGAGGGAGAGAAAGAAAGAGTGTGTGTGTTGCCCAAACCTAAACCAGTTCTTGTTCTCTCATTCTCAAAGGCATTCAGTATAAAAAATCAGATGTAGATTTGCTTAGTCACGATACAAAGATTTCTGAAATCAAACAAAACCAGTGCCAATATACCTTTCAAAGTTCATTCAAACACCATTCATCTAAAACTGACAGATTTTTATTTATTTTTTTACCAAAAAGCTGCTGATTTTGTGCTACAATCTAAACAGGCGCCCACTTAATTTTTTTTTTTTTTATAAAAGTTGACACGGGTAAGTAAATGCAACTTGAGTGTGTAATAGCTTTATATAAATGCTAATTCTGACCATGGCATTTAGTTCGTTTCACGGTATTATCCCCAAGTAAACACACTACTCTCACCCAATTTTCACTTTACCGCAACAATGGCCAAAGTCATCAGGCCTAACTATGACTGACAGAAATGAATTTGCAATCAGCCTCCCTCTTTCACCGTTTCTCAGTCGACAGCAGGAGTTACGGGCGGACAGTATCTCTCTGATTGCATACTGAAATTTCAAAGACTGATTAATGAACAAACCTTCCGTCTCTGGAGTGGATTGTTTAATTATGAATCAGGACGCAATGTACCCTCCAAACCGTCAACATTACACATACGCACATACAAGGACTCTTCGGTGGAAACAAAGCCAGGTAAATTCAGCCACTTCATTAAGAGCCTGCGTAAACAGTGTTTACAAAAAACTCAGCACAGTTTGATAAGAATTGATGCACGCATTCAGTAGAGCACTTTAATCCCAGTAGATCCTTCTAGAGGATTCTCCGAGAAAAACACACTTCAATTACTAGCAGGCTGATATAGCCAAAGGGGTAGTTGTTATGATTGAATCATATCCAACATCCGTCGTAAAAATATGCATATAAATATAAAAATATATAGATATAGATAAAAGACCACTTAAAAATCTCAAGGATTTGCTATTTAAAGGTTATGTTTTTAATCAAAATTCTAATATTCATTTTGTTCTGTAAACTACTGATTGATTTCCTTCTCATTTAAAATATATATATTGACATTTTACTCAAACCCATATGTAATCAAAATAAAATGAGACAAACTGAGAACTGTAACTATGTATATTTGTTGAAAAGTGGTTAGGTTTAGGCTTAGAGATGTGTTTAGGTGCTCAAAAATATCTATGCAAAAGTTTGATGTATCTATAAAAAAAAAAAAAAACTCACAGAAACTACAGATCCTCAAAAAACAAACCAAAAAAATCATTGGGACTTCTTGTTAAGCCATAAGTTGTTACACGTGACCATCTTAATGGGGGAATCACTCATTCAACCATTCATATAAAGTCACAGATTACTGCTTAATTCAAAACCGCAGTTTATACAGAGACACAATTCCTTAACACTGGAACTTCCAGAATAGCCATAGTTCTGATCATTCATATAAAACTGGTTTAAATTTTTGTCATATTTACATTCAAAGCTTCTATTCAGATGTTATAATTATGCTTTAAATGCCTGTTGTCATATTTTATTAAGTCATTACCCCGAATATATGATTTGTTTTTGGAATATAGCCTATTGTGTATAAATTACCAGATCATCGGAAAAGATTAGGCCCACGCGGAATCTGCGTTCGTCTTATGTACAGGTGTGTAAATATTTTTTTTTTTCAGTTTTTATATTAATTTCAGTAAAATTATTGAATAATATGGAAATGTTTATGTTTTATTTACAATACCGTTTGCAAAGTAATATTTTCTGTATTTTACTAGATATATCATGTGAGACTTAATATGAGATCTAATTGGATTTGCATTGTAAAACTAAAAAGTTCAAAGTTATTATTTTATGTTTTAAGTTTTTAGTACTCTCAAAATCATTCCGCATAAATCCACAGATTTTTTTTTTTAAACTTCTAAACTTCTAAAAAAATGTCTGCAGAATCTGTCTGATGCTAGCATATCTTTGTCCGGGAAGTGGGAGAGCAAAGTTTTCACTACAGCAAAAATGATGTTTTTGAATGTCTAAAAGACAAGTCTGAAGTAAATTTATGTTTATTCAAAGCCACAAGAAAAGTATCGGACGCTGAATTTAATCATGGCCCTTCAAGGTAGAAATACTCAGAACTCTTGTGCTTTGTAATTTTAATAAATGAACATTTTACATTACATTTATTTTACCAAGTCAGGGTTTCTAAGGGTTTTATTTTAACAAAATTAAAAAAAAATTAAATATGTCAAAATGTCTGCCTCTGCGGTTCCCCTTCATACGGAAACTTCAACGTGCGTCTGGAACAGACTATGGGAGTGTGTCAGACGACCAATCACTCTATAGAGTAAGAAAACGGGCCAATGAAATGCCAAATTGCATTGGCAGAGCTCTGCTCCACAGCTGGCAGCAATGAGCCATCAACGCTATATAAGCTGCACGCTGCGGAGTGAGCCTCAGAATTTTTTTGTTCAGACCCTCTCACGAGACTGAAGACCTACTCTGCCAACCTGACTTTGAGCGAAGTTCCAGTGTTTATCACCAGTGCGGGAGAAGACGCAACAGCGGCGTTTGATCTGGGTTTCATGTCCCCTGGGCGTTTCACTGGTGTACTAAAAGAGCAGTTTCACACTAAAAGAGCAGAATTCCCTAAGAGAGCACACGGTCGAGCAACGCGTCTTTTTAAAGATGTCGTTCCGACCGTGCATTTCTGGATGCGGTTGTTTCCTCTCCCCGGATGACAGGCACGAGCATTGCATCACATGTCTGGGGGTCCGGCATATGGATGCGGTGCTCCGCCTTCCAGCTCGCAGCGCCGGGCCCCTTCGCCACAGGCTCACGGAGTGCAAGAGGACGGGCTCCTTTCTCTCACTCCAGCCTCATCGCGGGATCCAGGGAGGAAGGTAAGAGACTCTCTTATTTTCAGCTCTTCCTCGGGCCGCTCTGCTTCCGGGGGGTGAGCACTCCCCTCCCGAGCTGCCCCTCCGTTTGCATGTCATTGATCAGTCCGATGGTGCCATTAGCGCTGCCAAGCCCGTCGCGGTGGCTCATGCGGACGATCAGACTCGGCTATGCAATTCAATATCCACCCTCCCAGGTTCACGGGTGTTCATACTACGAGGGTTTCCCTCGAGAACGCCCCTGTCTTGCAAGAGGAGATTGCTGTCCTTCTGGCGAAGGATGCAATCGAGCAGGTCCCTCCAGCCGAGATGAAATGTGGGTTTTACAGCCCGTACTTAATTGTGCCGAAAAAGAGCGGAGGGTTAAGACCAATCCTAGATCTGCGCAGACTGAACTGTCATTTACACAAAATGTCGTTCAGGATGCTCACGCAGAAGCGCATACTCCAGTGCGTCCGTCCTCGGGATTGGTTTGCAGCTATAGACCTGAAGGACGCGTATTTTCATGTCTCCATTCTTCCACGCCACCGTCCATTTCTCTGGTTTGCGTTCGAAGGACGAGCATGGCAGTACAAAGTTCTCCCCTTCGGGCTCTCTCTGTCTCCGCGGGTTTTCACCAAGCTCACGGAGGGTGCCATAGCGCCGCTTCAGCTTGCGGGCATCCGCATTCTCAATTATCTCGACGAATGGCTGATTCTAGCCTCGTCTCGCGATCAATTGATTATGCACAGGGACAGGGTGCTTCGGCACCTCGACCAGTTGGGGCTTCGGGTCAACCGAGAGAAGAGCAAACTTTGCCCAGTGCAGAGGATCTCTTTTCTCGAGCTGGAGCTGGACTCGATTGCTATGGTAGCGCGCCTCTCGGAGGAGCGCGCCAGGCTAGTGCTTTCCTGTCTGAGCACGCTCAACAGGAACATAGTGGTTCCACTGAAATTTCAGAGGCTCCTGGGGCATATGCAGCTGCTGTTACGCCGCTCGGTTTGCTTCATATGAGACCACTTCAGTGCTGGCTTCACGATCGAGTTCCCAGACGGGCATGGCGCACGGGCGCGCACCGGGTGCATATCACTCCGCTGTGTCACCGCACCTTCAGTCCCTGGACGGATCTTGCTTTTCTACGGGCCAGGGTGCCCCTAGGGCAAGCATCCAGGCATGTTGTCGTATCGACAGATGCCTCCAGCATGGGCTGGGGGGCCGTGTGCAACGAGCACGCAGCTGCGGGTTCATGGTTTGGACCCAGTCTGCGTTGGCATATCAACTGCCCAGAGCTGTTGGCAGTGTTTCTTGCTCTCTGCCGCTTTTTACCGGTGTTAAAGCAGAAGCATGTGCTGGTCAGGACGGACAGCATGGCCTGGAGTCATACGCGGCTGAGTTCGCTGCGTGCCATTCATATCCCGGGGGAGCTCAACCGTGCAGCCGATATGCTCTCAAGGCAGCAAACGCTCCGAGGAGAAGGGAGACTCCACCCCGGTACGGTCCAGCTGATATGGGAGCGATTCGGAAAGCCCAGGTCGACCTGTTTGCTTCTCTCGAAAACACCCATTGCCAGTTGTTTTATTCCCTGACCAAGGCCCCCCTCGGCACAAATGCGCTGGCTCACAGCCACCGGGTATGCGCAAATATGCGTTTGCCCCAGTGAGCCTAATCACACAGACTCTGTGCAAAGGCAGGGAGGACGAGGAGCAGGTCTTGATTGTTGCGCCTCTGTGGCCCAACCTGACCTGGGTTCCCGAACTCACACTCCTCGCGACGGCTCCTGCCTGGCGCATTCCCCTGAGAGAGGACCTCCTCTCCCAGGGACGGGGCACACTTTGGCACCTGCGCCCAGATCTCTGGAACCTCCACCTGTGGTCCATAGACGGAGCGCGGAAGACTTAGGTGACTTACCGGCGGCGGTGGTTAACACCATCACTCAGGCTAGAGCACCCTCTACGAGGCATGCCTACGCCCTGAAGTGGAGTCTATTCACTGAGCGGTGCGCTTCTCACCGAGAAGACCCCCGGACTTGCCAGATTAGCGTTGTGTTATCCTTCCTTCAGGATAAGCTGGAGCGTAGGCTGTCACCCTCCACACTGAAGGTTTATGTGGCTGCCATCTCCGCTCATCATGATGCGGTGGATGGCAACATGCTCGGAAAGTATAACCTAATCATCCGATTCCTCAGAGGCGCGCGGCGATTACATCCATCCCGCCCCCCTCTCATGCCCTCTTGGGATCTCTCTGTAGTCCTGGCGGGTCTACAGAGAGATCCATTAGAGCCACTCGATTCGGTATCGTTAAAACTTCTGTCAATGAAGACAGCTCTGCTGATCGCGTTGGCATCGTTCAAGAGAGTCGGGGATTTGGAGGCATTTTCGGTCAGCGAATCGTGCCTAGAATTCGGTCCGGCTTACTCTCACGTTATCCTGAGAGCCCGGCCCGGCTATGTGCCCAAGGTTCCTACCACCCCATTTAGAGATCAGGTGGTGAGGAGGAGGGGGCAGACCCAGCCCACTCACTGCTTTGTCCCGTTCGCGCTTTGCGCCTTTACGTGGAACGAACGCAAAACTTAAGATCTTGTGAACAGCTCTTTATCTGTTATGGTGGTTGGCAGAAGGGAAGTGCCATATCAAAACAGAGGTTGGCCCACTGGATAGATGATGCCATCGCCCTTGCTTACCAATGCCAGGGCGGGCCGCGTCCCGCAAACGTGAGAGCACACTCTACTAGAAGTGTCGCCTCCTCCTGGGCGTTAGCACGCGGTGCCTCTCTCACAGATATCTGTAGAGCTGCGGGCTGGGCGACACCTAACACATTCGCGAGATTCCATAATCTTCGAGTGGAGCCGTTTTCCACCCGATTACTGGGTAACCCCAGTCAATCGGAGGGAAACTAAGCTCGGTGTTAACAAACGCTTGCCGCGGCATGCTCCCTAACCCGGAGATACGTGCGCCTTTTTTATTCTACTAGTAAGTTTCCCACTTGGCGAATTCCTCCGAGGCCCCCAGCACCCGTCTCAGCGGAGGAGTCGGGCGCTTGGCTCAGTGTGATGTCTGTATGCCCATTTGGTCTACCCACATGATGAGGTTCGGTGCTAGCTTGGCGCGGTCCCCCCCCTGGGGTGACCCCATATGCTTATTTCAGCCACGGAGTGTTCCCCCTGACCAGGCGGACTCGTGTCTTCCCTACCCGCTAACCAGCTTATCATATGTAGTACTCCCCCTCATCAGGGCTAGTCCATATGCTCTATTACCATCAAGTCTCCCCTCTTGGGTAGCAGGTGGCTCCGCAGCGTCCTCCCCCTTCGGGGACTGGCACGCTTTCCCAACGTACTGTCGTAATTCTAAAATCCCTAGTCTATAGTAGCTAGGTAAAAGCACATTTACGACCCCCGATCCAAATTATATTATTCCCATGTAATGGTAATTAAGGGCCTAAGGGACGTTGGAAGGTTGCGCTCTTGGTGATGCTTGTGCGCTCACGCTATGCTTGGCAAACTTCACATCAGGAGTGTGACGGGCTTAGCTGCAGTGGCGTTTTCCATACAGTCTCCCATAGTCTGTTCCAGACGCACGTTGAAGTTCCCGTATGAAGGGGAACGTCCTGGTTACGTCCGTAACCCACGTTCCCCGAATAAGGGAACGGACACGTGCGTCTCCACTGCCACAGCAGCTGAGTCTCCAGCTGATTAGCTGTGTGATCGGCTCTTCAGCAGGCAAATTCTGAGGCTCACTCCGCAGCGTGCAGCTTATATAGCGCTGATGGCTCATTGCTGCCAGCTGTGGAGCAGAGCTCTGCCAATGCAATTTGGCATTTCATTGGCCCGTTTTCTTACTCTTCAGAGTGATTGGTCGTCTGACGTACTCCCATAGTCTGTTAACAGACGCACGTCTCCGTTCCCTTATTCGGGGAACGTGGGTTACGGACGTAACCAGGACGTTCTTGTGTTAAGAAACTACATGGATAGACAGATGGATGGACAGAGGGAGGGAGGGAAGGAAGGAACACCCAATCAATCAATCAATCAATGACTCTGAATTAAGCATGTGTTAATTGGTTAATCCTTTAATCACTTAATCAGCTCATTCTTTCAAAGACATTTATTCAAATACAAAACAAGAGACTGAATGAAGAGGTTGAATGAATGATTAAAATTACTCATTAAGTATTAAAATCCCACAGATGGGTTCATAAACAAAACAAGTTACAGTACTGTCTTATAATATGAGAAGTACTCTGAGTTTTGACAGTCTAATTTATATGACGGTTATGAATTAGCTCATATATTTAGGGATATTTACTAAGGTTGTGGATTACAGGTAATAATGTTATAAATAATACGCAGTTGCTTGAACTGACCAATTGTGACCAATCGTGTCGCCTCTGTGTGATTTTTGACTCTCAAAGGGCCTCTAGCTGTTGACTCTTACTTGAATCACCAAGTATTATGGTTTCAGCTAAAAATCTTCTTTAATGGTCTACTAAAGAAAACAAAAGTTAGCTACATCTTGTATGTAAAGTAACAACACATTTTCATTTCTGGGTGAACCATGCCTTTAATGAGTTAATTTAATCATTCATTAAACAAATTCATTCAAAGACACAGCTTCATTCAGGAACCAAACAAGTCTTAATGAGTAAATCGTTGAATCATTCATTCAATCGATTTGTTCATAACACTTATTCCTTCTGGAAAGGTCTTAATGAGCAAGTTAATGAATCATTCATGCAGGAGCTAAACAAAGGACTTTTCTATTTCTATTATACTTTTTCATTTTCATTACATTCATCTCATTTTAGATGCTGTAAATATGTACACATTGTACATTTACATAAAAACACACACAAAACCTTGATAAGAACAGACCAAAATATGGCTACATTAAAACGTTAGTCACACTTTAAAATAACCTTGCATTAGTAAATGTATTTACTAACATGAACTAATAATAATTATTAATTAATAATGACTAATAATAATAATAATAGTTCAGCATTTACTAATGCATTATTAAAATCCAAATTCATGCTTGTTAACAATAGTTAATGCACTTTAAGTTAACATGAACTAACAATAAACAACTTTATTTCCATTAACTGACTGAATAAATACTGTAATAAATGTATTGTTCATTTTATGTTAGCAAATGCATTAACTAATACAACCTTATTGTAAAGTGTTACCAAAATGTTTTGTAATAAGAGTGACAGCAGCATTTTGTAGTAAAAGGGTTCAAGATACATATGCTGCTTTCATAAATTTTTTTGCCCTCTGTTTAATATTCACACCAATAGGTGTTGTGTGCACATCAGAATTTAGAATTACTAAACAGTGCCAGAATAAATGAGAACACCTCTTTTGAATATTCATATGCGTTTTTAAGTGATTATAAAGAATATTGGTGATATTTTAACAAAACAGATTTTACAAAATAATACACATTTAAATGAGGTGGTGCAAAAAAGTATATTTTATATACAGTTAAGCCGGAAATAATACATATTTTAAATAGTTTAAATATTTTCCATGAGATGTTTAACAGAGCAAGGAATTGTTTTTTTCTTCTGGAAATGTCTTCTTTTGGCTGGAATAAAGGGCAAAATTATTAGCCCTTTTAAAAAATACTTTTTTTTTCTCTTGATTGGTTACAGAACAAACCACTATTGTCCAATGACTTGTCTAATTAACCCAACTTGCAGTTAACCTAATTAACCTACTTAAGCCTTTAAATTGCACTTTAAGTTGAATACTAGTATCTTATAAACCAGATTTATGCAGATATCTTGAGATACTTTTCTATTTGAGATACTATCTATATTACTTTTGACTGAAATTAGTGTTTTTCTGAGAAATCTGTTAGGGTACTCATTTATTCTGGTCACTATATATATATGTACATCCAAATGTAGCCATACAAAATTTTAAAACATGAACTAAACAATGAGTTCAGATATAAACCCTACATAAATGTTAGCGAATAACCCTGTAAGCACGCAGAAATGCTTTTGCGTTTATGACACGGGCTGATCAAAAGACAATGCAGCTCAGTCAGAGAGATGGCTGACCTTTTCATGTGCCAGCGAGATGATGTGAACCACCTTGGAGGCTCCACTGTCTGAGGTTTCACCTCTCTAATAAAATCTGCGTCTGCTGCGATCCACAAACCACCAGCTGCTAGCGGAGAAGGTTATCTGATTACTTATAAGACACTGCAATCATACTCACTCTGCACGCCGGGAGGGCAGAGACATGGAGAATAAACAAATTCTCAGATTTTCCTGAACGGACTGAATTCGCTGATGAAATACACTGACTTATGAAAATATAAAAATATATGACTCCTTTTAAGTAGAAAAATTCCTTTAGGCATTCAAATAGCTTCAGATAAATAATTAACAGCGACAGTGAGTCAACTGATAGTTACAGTACAAAAAATGGGGTTCTTACATAAATAAATGTATGTGCGATACATCTTTTTAGACTTTTTGACTATTCTACTGGTGCAATTTTAAATGTAATTTTTCTTTTAAAGGTGTTTCACATAATCAATGTCCTCCACAAAAATGTCTTGAGACTCCCAAAAGCACTCGCTGTAAAAATATCAATTAATGAAATGTTGAATGAGCAAAAATATTGGAGTTGATATAATATTATTGCTTGGGCTCATGTTGAGAAGACACATTGTATTAAAACTTTAAAAATGTCAAATTAAGGGTTATTTTCAAATCTGAACAGCTAATGTTGACTGGACTAATTAACACATCCAGTTGATATGGCAATCTTGGTAAGAAAAGAAAGAAATTAAATCTAAAATATCAGTGGAACTACTAAATAATGGTTAGTTGATCCTGCTTAAAATGATGATTTGGATATTGCACACTACTATTCTTTAGTATTATCAAAAGATAAAATAAACAAACAATTGAGTCCCATAAGATTATTTCAATACATTTGAAAGAGGTCTTGCAATGCTCAATAAGGCGGCATCTTTTCTGAAAGCAGAATGTAATGCAAACCGTATAGGAGTTCATGACATATAAATGACTGTAACTGCAACATATACAGACAACAGACTTTCACTGTATTAGTAACTACAATGATTTCAGTGCTGTCAATAAATTATATAGACCTCAGAGTTTATTGCTAACATGCTAAAAACTCATTCACTCACTCATTTGGCTTATTCCCTGCTTTTATTAGGAGTTTCCACAGCAGAATGAACCGCCAATTACTCTGGCATAGGTTTTTTTACACAGCAGATCTCCTTTCTGCCACTACCTAGCACTGACAGCAAAACCCTCAGTGCTGGAAAACCACCACACACACTCACCTTCACACACTCAGGCCAATAGTTTATACAAATCACCAAAAGGGGTTGAACAATGAAACTGAAACCATGACCAATCAAGTGTTGGAGGTTTTATGCCTAAATTTGAACAGTCTGGTGGCTAATCTTCATTGATTGCACATTCCAACAAGAATGCGAGAGAGTGTGAAGGTTTAATTAGCAGAGTAATAACACAGTTCTGCTTAAAATATTGCAATGCACACAACATTATGGGTGACATAAGAGTTACGGTGTGGAGAAGCTCTAAAGAAGCATACCACCCAGACTGTTGCATGCACAAAGTGAAGCATAGTGGTGCATTAGTGATGGTGTCACGATCACCAGCAGATTGCTGGAGAACACTCACTATCATTCACGCTACTACACATCTACCACTGAACTGGACTGCACATCCCATCATGCACCTCACACACACCAGTTCCAGATCACCAATGATTGCAAACACACAGCTGAAGCTCAAGAAAACTGATTACCGGCATTATAAGTACACCTAACTTTCACACACACTTTTCTGAGTCTTGTTAACCTGTAGTGAGCATTTAGAAGCATTTCCTTGTCCTGTCTTTCCATGTTTTTGACCTTTGCCTCGTTTATTGTTTATGTTGTATTGCCGCCTGTCCCAACCATTCGCCTGCGACATTTACCACTCTCTGGATTTCCTGCATGCACCCGTCTGTGCGTATTTTGAAATTGCCTGTATGACCATTCTCTTTGAATAAAGCTGCACAGTTGGATCCAAGCCCTGTTGCCACCCCGACTACTTATTACAGATGGTTTGGGCTGCAATATCATTGTATTCCCTAGGCCTAATACTTGTGCTATATGGGCACGTCACTGCCAAGGACTACTGAACCATTATGGAGGACCATATGACTCAATGGTTTAAACATTGTATCCTGAAGGCTGTGCCGTGACAGTGGTTTGATGAACAAGAAAGTCAAGTTGAACATCTCCCATGGCCTGCACAATCACCAGATCTAAATATTATTGAGCCACTTTGGGGTGTTTTGGAGGAGCCAGTCAGGAAACGTCTTCCTCCACCAGCATTACTGTCTGGCCACTATTCTGCAAGAAGAATGGCTCAAAATCCCTCTGGCCACTGTGCAAGACTTGTATCTGTCTTTCCCAAGATGAATTGATGCTGTATTGTATATTTAATGTCGTTGGACTGTGGGGGAAACCAGAGCAGCAGGAGGAAACCCATGCAGACACAGGGAGAACATGCAAACTCCACACAGATATGCCCTCTGGTCCAGCCAGGACTCGAACCAACGATCTTCTTGGTGTGAAGCAATCATGCTAACCACTAAGTCATGGTGATGCCCCATGCTAAAAACTGTAATGCAGTAAAAAAAAAAAAGTTGATTATAACTACTTAAAGGCACAGTTCACCCAAAAATGAAAATTCTGTCATCATTTAATGTATTTAAATTTCTTTCTCCAGTTAAGCACAAAACCAGATATTTTGAAAAATGTTGGAAAAAAGCAGCCATCCATTTCCATCGTATTTTTTGTTCCTACAATGGATGTCAATGGCTGTTTTTTTCCAAACATACTTCAGAATTTTTTGGTTTTGTGCTCAACAGAAGAAATGAATTCCTAAAAGTTTAGGACCAATTGAATGTGAGTAAATAGTAAGGAAATGTTCTTTTTTTTTGTTGAACTATCCCTTTAAACAGAATATATTGTTACCAACATTTCAGCAAACAAGAAGCCTTTGCGCCAAGGTAATGTTGGCAACAATAAAATGTGCTTAAAAGAGTATGCAAATCTTCTAATTTAAATCTTTTTTTCCCTTTAGCTTTTCAAAAACATGAGCATTTTTTTCTTCTGCTTGTTTACAAATTGTAACTCAAACATGATGTAGAAAATATCCCCTTGCAAATACAGTGACTTAAAAAAAAACAGGTAACCTGCAAAGGCATAGAAATACACATTTAAGCTATTAGAGAATCACAAACAAGCAGACACACAAAGCAATTTCTGCTGATTTCGAGAAAGCGTGAAGAATGAAGCTGCAGGACTGATGAGCAGTGATGTTGTTTGGGAATTTCCTGACACTGTGAGCGCCGGTTTCCAAACAAGAATATGGGCTCCTCTCGACATGATTGCCAAGCTGTTTTGGGACAAGGCTGCAGAGGATGCAATGATTTGATTTATTATCTGAACGGGCGGTTGCTAAGGCCATCATTACTGCAATCACATCTACACTTCTGTTTGCATCCTGATCAAGCTTTTGTCATATTTTCACACTCAGATTAGCAACATATGGCATATCAGGGCTTTACGTTAACATTCCTTCTGAAGCAAGCTAAACATTACATATACAGTACTGTCAGAATAATGGTGCCCTGGAGTGAGATACTGTACAGTACATGCAGCTTTGATCAAATTTGATTTCATTCCAGTTTCCAGTTCACATCACTTTATTAAACAATATCAAAACAACATAGGTGTCTATTGACTTTTAGAAGTACAAACACTAAAGCTTAAAGTGTGCTTCAGTTTTTATGTGTACATTTGTATGGGGTCAATATTATTTTAACAAAAGGCATGAAAATATGATTGTGTATCAACGTGTTAAGAAAAATTCTGAATGTGTTCTTCAAGTATAGCAATTGTAGTTATGTAAAGTCTGATCAAGCTGAGGCTCCAATTTGGAAGGTCTGATATTTCGGCCTGTAGCGTTTATGCATTATTTTCTCTTCTGGATGATTACTGCGCTTTTGAACCTTCAATTGATGATTATTGAGTCCTTTAATTTTTTACAATGTGAAAAGATAGATCTCAAAATTATACAGTCAATTTTGGAAAGAGTTTAAATATACAAAAGTGGTGAAAAACCAAAGTATTTGTGAAAAAAATTTGAATTGCATTGCTCTTTTGAGGTATAAGAGGTCATTGTACTATAAAAAAAAAAACATCCTATCCTAAAAAGAAAAAACCTGCCTGTTCGTTAACCTGACAACTGCATTTTTGGACTGAAAAACACATAAATTTGAAAACGTTATCATCATCATTGACAACATGAATTTGAAGCATGTTAGGTGTGAACATGCGCAGTACATAATTTTAAAGGCAAGAGCGATCAAACATGCACAGTACATGGTAGTGTCATTACATCCTCAAGAGTTTGCTTCCTCAGCAAAGTGTGGATTTACTTGACCAATATTATATCTAACAGCAGAGATGCATCATATACAAACAGCAAATTCTACATACACAGCAGCACAGAGCAGTCGCTGACACGTTGTCACTTCCCTACAGGTACTGTTAACTAACAAGGTAACAATTCCAAATACTTTCCCAGCAAACAAAACAGTATTTTGGGCCGTTTTCATGGTGAATGCAAATTGTTCTGAAAACATTGTCATGTACACACAAAACTTTCTCGAAACACAAGAAGAAAACTTTTCAGCTTTTGGCTACATCATTGCAGTATAAATGTAGCCTAAGTTTCAGAAGCCAAATCTTATATCTCATTGATAGAACAGCTTATACTGAAGCTAATCTGCCAAAACGACAGGTTGTTAATGTGCCAGTTTATTAAGTAATAGCGTGGCTATACTCTGCCTCTATTGAAGAATTCATTCAACTGAATCAACAAAAAGTGAAAGACAAGCATATAGGTCCAAGTAGAAATCAAACAATAAAGATAGAAACTGGACAGGTGTGATTGCATTGTTGTAGAATCCACATTTGTACATTTTACTTTTCTCAAAATGTAAAAACTAAACAAAAATAATAATAATAATAATAATAATAATAATAATAATAATAATGTGACTGTGTTATAGGCTATATTACATAGTCAGATATAACCATGCAAATGCAAAACGTAACAGTAATGCCACCAATGACAGTCTTTATTCTTTATTTAATTTGTAATTGCAACTATGACAAAAAAAGATGTTTCATTTAGCCTATATCAACATTAATTGTCCGCTTCTGATGATGTTTTACTGAAACAAGTGAAGTGCAAAGCCTCCTGTAGTCTACACATAAAATAATTTTGTTTGCTGAAAAAGATATAGCTTACATTTCTGTAACTAATATTAATAATAATTCATTAAAATGCATTGTTTTGTTTGTGTGGCAGTTATCCATGAGGGGCTGCCAATTTACTTTTGTTTTTCTTATACATTATTATTAAAAGATTGTTGAACGTTTGCCAGTTTCTGCCTCCTCATTCCCTGAAGCCTTTTGAAGTTTGAAACTGGTTACAAAAGACACAGTGCGATGTAAAGTTGTGCCTTTCTTCTGATCCCAACATTAGGAAAGAGTGAATGAACTTTATTTTTAATGAGGTTCCAGACTGTGTCAGGAAGAACTTTGTTCACTTCAATTTACCAATTTGATACTGGATATTCAGAAAGACTGAATCTAAAATGTTGCTGTGTTGACACAGTGAGAACAACTATTTTTAGTAAATATGTTATAACAAATCACTTGTATGTATGTATGCATGTATGTTTGTATATATAGTATTCATAGCACTTCACTTTTCCACAATTTATTATGCTACAGCCTTATTCCAAAATGGATTAAATTAATTTATTTCCTCAAAATTGTACACACAATACCCCATAATGTCAATGTGAAAAAAGATTTTTTGAAATTGTTGCAAATTTATTAAAAATGAAAATCCTGAAAAATCACATGTACATAAGTATTCACAGCCTTTGCTCAATACTTTGTTGATGCACCTTCGGCAGCAATTACAGCCTCAAGTCTTTTTTAATATGATGCCACAAGCTTGGCACACCTGTCTTTGGGAATTTTTGCCCATGCCTCTTTCCAGTAACTCTCAAGCTCTATAGGTTGGATGGGAAGCGACGGTGTACAGCCATTTTCAGATCTCTCCAGAGATGCTCAATAGGATTTAGGTCTGGGCTCTGGCTGGGCCACTTAAGGACATTCACTGAGTTGTTGTGAAGCCACTTCATTGATATTTTGGCGGTGTGCTTTGGGTCATTGTCCTGCTGGAAGATGAACCATCGCCCCAGTCTGAGGTCAAGAGCACTCTGAAGCAGGTTTTCATTCAGGATGTCTCTGTACATTGCTGCATTCATCGTTCCCTCTATCCTAACTAGTCTTCCAGTTCCTGCTGCTGAAAAACATCCCCATAGCATGATGCTACCACCATGCTTCACTGTAGGGATGGTATTAGCCTGGTGATGAGCGGTTCCTGGTTTTCTCCAAACGTAACACCTGGCATTCACTCAAAAGAGTTCAAGTTTAGTCTCATCAGACCAGAGAACTTTGTTTCAGATGCCTTTTGGCAGATTCCAGGCGGGCTGCTATGTGCCCTTTACTAAGGAGTGGCTCCGTCTGGCCACTCTACCATACAGGTCTGATTGGTGGATTGCTGCACAGATGGTTGTCCTTCTGTAAAGGTTCTCCTCTCTCCACAGAAGAACGCTGCAGCTCGGACAGAGTGACCATCGGGTGATTGATCACCTCCCTGACTAAGGCCCTTCTCCCCCGATCACTCAGCTTAGATGGCCGGCCAGCTCTAGGAAGAGTCCTGGTGGTTCCAAACATCTTCCACTTACAGATGATGGAGGCCACTGTGCTCATTGGAACTTTCAGAGCAGCAGAAATTTATCTGTAACCTTCCCCAGCCTTGTGCCTCGAGACAATCCTGGCTCGGAGGTCTACAAACAATTCCTTTGTCTTCATAATTGGTTTGTACTTTGACATGCACTGTCAATCCTGGGACCTTATAAAGACAGGTGTATGTCTTTTCAAATCATGTCCAATCAACTGAACTTACGACAGGTGAACGCCAATTAAGCTGCTGAAACATCACAAGAGTGATCAGTGGAAACAGAATATACCTGAGCTCAATTTAGAGCTTCACGGCAAAGGCTGTGAATACTTATGTACATGTGATTTTTCAGGTTTTTTATTTTTAATAAATTTGCAACTATTTCAAAAAATCTTTTTTCACATTGTCATTATGGGGTATTGTGTGTAGAATTTTGAGGAAATAAATGAATTTAATCCATTTTGGAATAAGGCTGTAACATAACAAAATGTGGGAAAAAGTGAGGAGCTATGAATACTCTCCGGATGCATTGTATATGTATATCAGGAATTGATGTGCTAATATAATATTAGTTAATCTACTGGGCATTATGAATCGACAATCCAGTCTGTTTAGATTAGGAGTTGCTTTTCCTTTATGATTTAATTTTCTTCCCTTTTCTTCTACGTATTATTATTATTATTATTATTATTAGCCCTCTTCCTAATTTCCTAACCTAACCCTCACCTCCTCATTATTATCATTAATATTATTACTTCTACTTTTGTTATCATTATTATTATTACTGTTCTGACTTGTCCTTCTGTTATCTCCTCATTATTACTATTAATATTAGTATTTCTACCATTGTCATTATTCAGGTTGTTGTAGTAGTAGTAGTAGTAGTAGTAATTGTTTTAGTAGTAGTAGTTGTTGTTGGGGTTGTTGTAGTAGTAGTTGTCGTGGCAGTAGTAGTAGTCATTGTGGTAGTAGTAGTAGTTGTTGTGGTAGTAGTAGTTGTTGCTGTAGTAGCAGCAGTAGTAGTTGCTGTAGTAGTAGTTGGTGTAGTACTTGTTGTATTTATTATTATTATTCATTCATTCATTTTCTTTTCGGCTTGGTCCCTTTATTAAACTGGGGTCGCCACAGCGGAATGAATCGCCAACTTATCCAGCATATGTTTTACGTAGCAGATGCCCTTCCAGCCGCAACCCATCACTGGGAAACACCCATACACTCCCATTCACACACATACACTACGGACAATTTAGCTTACCCAATTCACCTATAGCGCATGTCTTTGGACTGTGGGGAAAACTGGAGCACCCGGATGAAACCCACGCGAACACGGGGAGAACATGCAAACTCCAACAGAAATGCCAACTGACCCAGCCGAGGCTTGAACCAGCGACCTTCTTGCTCTGAGGCGACAGCGCTACCCACTGCGCCACCATTATTATTATTATTGTTGTTGTTGTTGTTGTCATTATTATTACTGTTGTCCTTTTTTTACTGTCATTATTACTATCATTACATTACAATCATTACATTACAATCATTACATTACTATCATTGTTGTCACTCTATACCACTGATTGGTTCTGTTCTATCTGTTTTATTTATATCTGTATTATTTGCTATATTCACACACATGCAGACACGCATGCAAACACGCACACCTGCCTGTACCTGTTTTCTCATCTCTTTCATCTTTTCTTCCATTTGTGTGTGATCCCATGTGATTTGTGTACCTCTTACATAATACAAAAAATAGATTAGGAGTTCAAATCACGACAACAAAAGTATCCTATTACTAAAAAAACAGCCAATTACTAAATTATGTTTTTTGATAGAAAAAAAAAAAATCTTCATAAAATAAGTGGACCTCAGAGAACTGTACAAAAGTAAAAAAAGCCAGGACATGACCCCTTTAAAGTTTATCATCAGGCCCTGCATTAGATTCCATTCCACTGTAAGCTCATGTGTCTCGGGTGTAGGCATCATTTCATTTATTAATTTGCTCCATGACAACAACTGCTCCTAGAAAAGTGAAACTTCTTCCTGGTTAATCATAGATTACGCTATCTGGGGCATTCGGAAAGAGAAACACACCGTTGCCCCAGTAGCAAGTAATCACAGTACTGCGCCGGCTCATTCCTCATGCACGGCCGCTCTTTATAAAAATATCCATGGGCTTCCACCCAAGTCCAGAAATGTAATATGGAGTTAATGGCACACGCCAAAGTGACGTACACAACAGTGGTGTGTGGTTGAAAGGTGAAATGAGGAGGCAAAGTCTCCTCTCTATCCGATGTAAAAAAACAAAACAAAAAAACAAGGTAAAGGCTTGGAAAGCAGAAACCAATTTACCTTACACATTTAACAACAAATATTACAGTTTAACCAATCAAAGCTTTTTTAAATAATTGTAAACTTTACTGCTACTACATTTATTATGATTGTCACTGTTGTTTTATTTTAATAATGTAATAGTAGCAGTGTTTTCTTACTGCTGAATGATTATTTTTATTAAAGGGCACCTATGATGCAAAATCAGTCATATTGGAGTGATATAAACACAACAAGCTTCTTTTTATTTTTTTTTCTGCTTCATTAGTGTCGGTCTCCGTCATTGACTACTGTTTATCTGACATGACACAGCGGGAGACACTCATGTGGGAATGGTGGGTGAGAAGAACCAGTTCATTTGCATTTAAAGGTACAGACAACAAAAACAGCTACAATTTCCTCTGAGCCCAAAATTCAAATATTCAGCAGGGTATAATAAAAGATCTGATGGGTATTTTAAGCTGAAACTTTACAGGCACATTCTGGAGACACCAAAGACTTATCTTGCATCCTGTAAAAGGGGTAAAATAGAAGCCATTTTAACGAATAATTCAGTTTATTGTTATTAATTGAATTCTTTTTTGGGTTTTTTTCTAAAAGGTGAAGGTAAAGCTGCTCAGTAAAGTAAAATAATTAAAGGTAATGTATAATAATTTAATAATATATTAACATGCATACTGTTTATATACATACACTATAATATAATATAATATAATATAATATAATATAATATAATATAATATAATATAATATAATATAATATAATATAATATAATATAATATAATATAATATAATATAAATTACCTTTTTGGATTTTATTTTAATGAGCAGCTCTGCATTCCTCACACACACAAACACACACGCACTTTCATATATCAAAGAGATGCACACACATCCCAAACAAGGTCAAGCTGTGTCAGCAAAGGGCTAATCCGAAGCCTAGCCTTTCAAAGATCTGCATGGGTGATAGCACTGCCAGCAAGAACCAGTGTCCAGCATGGCACAGGAGGGGCAGAGAGAGACATTCTTGGCTTACAGCATTAGCATAACACTCTCTTTACTTATTTCTCTCGCACAAACCGGGTCCAGCAGAGCAGCCATGCCGCTTTCTCTGTTACTGCGGCCAACAGATCTGAGAGCTGCAGGAGGAAATGAAATTCAGGTGACATTCAGCAGGTGCCGATGACTCACAAACATTCAGGTTATCAGAGCTGCCGCATCCCTGTTTGCTATCAGGAACAAAAAGTTCATGGATGCTCTTCATGAGGCTAATTATACTGTAGAACTGTTATCAACGTCAGGTTGTCTTCTTTAGCGCCAGTCACTTCGTTTAAATCCTGAATAATTAACACCTTATTCTGTGCATTTCTAACACCCAAAGTATCGTTTCATTCAGGTGCAAGGAGAACAAGGAGGAGAGAGAGAGAGAAAACTCCACATGGAGCATGTAGGTCACTCTAACCTTTCGTGAAGAACATTAGTTAAAATGTCAGGTTTGAGGCAGGTCTAACCACCGGCCTGAGCTCCGCACATGCTACTAGTACATTACCAAAATAGCAGCAAAATAATGTTGAAACAATATGTAGGTCAGGTTTCCCGGTCCTAAAGCGCAGCAGTGGCAGTGGATACTAAAAACACCCATATGTGAAAGTTGAAAACTAGAATTATGGAATATTAAGGTTAGACGTTTTTCAGGTTCCAGATTTTTGGGTTTTAGTTTTGTTCATGCATGTTATGTTTGAGCACACTGTTATTGAAGGAAGGTTTTTGAACGGCTTTTGTTATTTATTATTACCTTTTTGCCAAGACAATAATAATAATAATAATAATAAAAAAAAAATGTAATTGTTGCTTAGGTAAAGAAAACATTAGCCTTTCTACCTAAAATTGTAAGTCTTCAGTGTCACACAGGGTTCCCACTCAAAGCCAAAATGTCAAATTCCCTGACTTTCGCTGACTAAAAGGCCGAATTTCCATGAACCATAATGAACAGAAAAACAGACAGCCATTGTGTTGAGCACTTAGCAGACAAAGTAAAAAAAAAAGCCACAAACAGTATTTTAACAGCCTGGTGACTAGTTGGCACTAAAAAAATATCAAGCAGGTGAAAAAAAAAAAGCATGGTATAGAAACATACCTTTTGATAAATGGAAAGTCAAATTTTAAAAAGACAAACAAAAATCCCTGATATTCCATGACTTTCAATGTCTGGAATTGACCTTTTATTGATTTTAATGACCTTTCAAGATATTCCAGAAATTCCATGACCCATGGGAACCCTGGTCACAAGATCCTTCAGAAATCAATGCAAAATATACATGCTGATTTTTCTGCTCAAGAAACATTTCTTATTAGCCGGATAGTATCGAAAGCAATCATCCGACCCACCATGAAAAGCACAGTCCAAAGCCACCCCCCCTGAGCGCACGAACATGCACAGGCCAGACAGCAAGAGACAACATTACTATACATTATTTGTCATTCACTGGTGAGAAAAATTTAAAGTACATTTTTAATATGCACAGTTGAAGTCCAAATTATTAGCCCTCCTGTGATTTTTTTTCCAAATATTTGCCAAATTATGTTTAACAGAGCAATACATTTTTTTAAATTTTCCTATAATATATATTTTTTCTTCTGGGAAAAGATTTGTTTTATTTTGTTTTTAATTTTTTTTTTAAACCATTTTAAGGTCAATAATATTAGCCCCCTTAAGCAATATTTGTTTTCCATTGTCTACAGAACAAACCACTGTTATACAATGACCTGCCTAATTACTATAACTTATTATAGTTATTACTATAACTTACTATATTACTATAACTGTTATACAATAACTTGCCTAATATCTAGCAAAATATTATGCACTCTCATCATGGTAAAGATAAAAGAAATCAGTAATTAGAAATTAGTTATTAAAACTATTATGTTTAGAAATGTTAAACTTGTGTTTAACAGAAATTGGGGGAAAATATACAGGGGGGCTAATAATTCTGTACATATACTGTATATGTGTTTGCCATTGTGAATGCACTGATAATGTTTCTTTTCTTTGTGATCCGGGTTGTGGGTAAATACATTGGTTGACAGGTAATATACATTCATATACATCTCATATACATTTTTGTGTCCCTCTTCTTTGATGAGATGTGCTGAGTGTGCTCTCCTGCTCTCGAGATTGAGTGCTTCGGTCACCCTCTTGCTCTCCTCAACATCAACGGGACACAGGACTAGGTTCTATTCAGATTTTACCAAATAAAAAAACGTGACCTTGATGATTGCAACTATGGTGATGTCACAGAAAAATGACTTAAAAATTTATGTTGTTTACCTAAAACTGCTTTGAAAAATGTTTGAGTTAATAATCCACATCTGATGTGAAAAAAAAAAAAGTTATGGTAAAAAAAAAAAAAAAAAAAAAAAAACATTATTAGTACCCATATCATTACTATAATACTGCAGTGACATGCATAACACTATCAAAGAAATTGATACAAATCTCATTACAGCCATGACAGTATCTTCCAAATGAGGTTAATTGTGTCAAGCACAGACATCAGCATTTTGGATACAAAACTCATTTGACAATAGGACTTTGAACATCACAGAACACATTTCCAAAACTGACAACAAAAACAGCAAAGACAAATTGATGAATAAATGACAAATGAGGTCCCAAAAAAGTTAAACAAAGCAACTGCATTATTTATTCATGTCACAATGCACTCTGGGTGTCAGCATAGCATTGATTCATGGCTCGGAAAAGTACAAAAAAAAGGTTTTAGTAAATGAGACTTCAGTTTAACTCGATTTACTTAGTGAAACGTGAATTGAATCTCTCAGATGGCTGAACTAATTTAAATCGGTCAAACTCACATTTTCTGGTTAATGATACAAACAAGATAGCTATACAAAGTATTATTAGTTCACTGATATTTTGGCAGATAATTGTTCTAGTGGTCTGTTAACCATTGAAACTAAATTAAGTCATTACATAAGTTGAACTTTTTTTTCAACATTTGCAACAAACTAAATGAGCCTGGATTTGTGAAGCAATCATTCATACTCAGAAAATAATTTCTGTAGACTGTAATCATTGTGTTGCAGTAATGTATGGTACTGCGACAATGGAAGTGAGGATCCAAATGCATTTTTTTCTCAATAAAAAAAGGATACTCAAACAGGGTCAAACATGAGCAAACAACAATGTCCAGGATAATCCAAAGTGTATACCAACAAGTAGGCATTCACATGAGGCATTAGAGTCAGTTTAAGCCATTTCTTGTGAGAGAGTCCAATACACTTCTCTGTTGAAGAATCAGAGCCATCATTATCAAAAATTGTATGAATTTAAACATTAAATTTAAACATTGTTAAAAGTTTGAGAAGGTATCTTAAAGAAAATATTATTATAACAATGTAAATCAATTATCTGATTGTGATCATGTACTATAGGTTCACAAACAGCTCAAAAAGTTATATTAAAGCAACATTTAAATGTATTTTTTCCTTAAAGCCATTATTAATGTTAATTGACAATTCAAGTATTGAATATTCAAATATAATATAAATATATAAACAATTGGGGTTTACCTAGGTTTTTGTTGCACAGTTTTGACCACCAGGTATCACTAGCGTATGCAATTAGTTAAATTTTTTCAAAGCCTATTGAAGGCAAGTCTGAAATGGTTACCCTACAAAAAGCATAATGTGTGATTCTAAAGCTGCTTCTATGGCACAAAACAGGGAAGAAGACCAAATGTGATGTCCTTCAAGTGACCAAGTTACCATTACAGGTTTTCCAATTGTAAGTAACAGACATTTTCATCTCTCCCATAGAAAGAGAATCTCTGGCTTTGTTTCTCCCATCATTAGTGTGCAACTTAAATAGAATGGGTGATAGGAAACAGGTGTATGTTTAATCAGTGCAGTTGGTTGTGGGAAATGTAGTCCAGGAGAATTACAAGGGGAGCAGGATGGAATGCCCATGAGACATTGTGACAAGTGAAGGCTGCAACTGTATGTTTGGATGTTCGCAGCGCCAAAACTGCAAGAACATTTTCCAGTCAGGCTTCCTGTGCAAGACTCAGGTGAGATGCAGACATAAGTGTAAGTCACTTGAAGTCATGTTTGCTATGAGTCCACCATAATAGTAATCATGGCTGTGCAAGTAATTAAAATTAAGTTTTGATTTTGGCCTCCACCACAATTATAAAAAAGCAACAATCGAGATAAAATGGTTTTTGCATCATATGCCTCCCCCTCTTCAGAAGTCTGCATTCATTCTTCCGCAAAGTAAAATCATGTTAAATTAACTTAAATCAATATTAAATCAAATTAACTTTTGTGGCATGAGGCTTGATTTTTATATTATTAAGTGTATTAGATTTATTTATTCATCAGTGTTTTTAAAAGCATGAAATAGAATGTGAAATTTTCAGTTTACGCACTTGGAGACTGAACAGAGCATGTCAGTTAAAGTCATCTTTTAGAAATGGCTATATACCTGCAAAATTGTGTACATAGACATTATGTACATATACGGAAAGGAAAGTCTTTAAACTACCTTTTTGTCAGACATTCCTCTAACTTCACAATGGTGGGGATTGGGGTTAAATTAGGTCCCCACCAATATCAAAAGCAAATCTGCACCCTTGACCATGTCAAGGACAGCTGAGGTAGATTTAAAAAATACACAATTTGATTTTGAGTCCAAAGATTAAATTCTACAAAACTTCCATTCACAAGCTTTTTAGAAGTGCTCACTTTTTAGTCTGGGATCCTCTAAACTCCACTCTTTTTCCACCTTGTGCACTCTGAAACTGAACAGAGTCTGCCAATCAAACTGCAACTGACGACTGCAGGAGTTCTAGTTATTTTTATGTGCAAGATGCATCAGACGGTCTGCGAACAGTCTGTGGGTGTGCCGTCTGAGGCTATAAGCCGAATAACTACCATCCTCTCATCCCATCTCTCTAATGGGGGATTTCAAATTTTTAATCATGCACGCTCGCTTGCGTATGAAATCTTCTCTTTTATCCTCTGCTTCCCTGATAGAAAAGCTGTGCAATCCATAAATCTGCCCAGGACCAGGAAACACTATATTTTGCACAGAACTGTCAAGCTGCATGGTTTGTACAGCACAATAAAAATACAAACTGGGGAATAATAAAAACAAACAAACAAGCCGCTCCAATTCAGTGCATTTTTGAGATGCATTAATAACCTGGGTATGGAACACGTACACAATTTTGCCGGTTCCAGTGGACGCTGTTGGTTGAATTGTCAATAATCAAGGGGATAATACAGCAAACCACCCAGAAACAGACTAGAAAAGGTCATCTGTCAAAGCCCTCCAACCGAACAAGAAGGTGATTTGTGAGAGATGCCACTTAGAGGTCAACAATCAGTTTGAAGGAGCTAAAGAGTTCAGTAGCTGAAAAGGAAAGAAACGTGCATCTGTCAACCTTATCAACAGCTCTACATATCACTGGGTGGGCAGATGCAAATGAAGATGTTTTTCCAAACATTTCAAAACTTTTACAAAGTATAATGATGACACATATGCAATGTCTGATAACCTTTTTGCTTGAAAAAGATTAATACTACAGTTTGATCATGATGATCAAATAAAGAGAACAAAAGAGAAAGCAATATTTCTTTGAGGAATGCAAACGTTTCTTGTAAGAAAGCAAACATTTTTCCACCAAAGAAAGAAAGAAAACAGAAGAACAAATTCAATGTTTTTTGTGTGAATGCAAAAGATTTGATAGAAAATTGGGAAAATGCAAATATTATGCAAGAGCGTACAAAGTTCCTCAGAAGTAAACAAAAATGAATAAAGAAATGTATAACAAAACTTTTGCATTTCTTAAAAGTTACATAGAGGAAAATTATGCCACAGAAGCAAATGCGAAGTTTCTTGAGCAAATGCAAAACATTGTTATGCAAGAAATCACACATTTTCACAGAAAGAGAGCAAATGCAAATATTTTCCATGAAAACAAAGTTTCTGTATTGAACGCAAAGCTTTTGAGAGTGAACAAAAAACTTCTTTAAAAGGAGTGCAGAGGTAGTGAGCAAATTTGAGGGAAAGAAATTGTAAGTTGTACCTTGGGAGTATGCAAGAATCTTAAAACAATGCAATTAAATCTTATTTTTGCAACTTTATCTCCCCTTATGGGCTCCATACCATATTAATCCAATGAACTAACAAATGAATAACATTACCAGTAACCTGTCTTAACAACCAATAATATTTGGAATACAATGTTCAGTATTAATCACCAGTTTGAAGCATAAGCAAGATCAGTACACATGCAGAATTAAATGCAGAAGAGAAAGACGAGTTATGGTAACATATGGTATGGTTACATAACTATTGAAATCATGTCAATTTTTATGACTTTGAAAAAAAAATTATTATTATTATTATTTTTTTTACATTTTTATGAATATGGGAAAGCCTGTCCTTAACTTAGAATAAGCAACAACATATTTCAAATATTTATTTATTTTTGTGTTAGTCTTTTTCAAATGTAATTTAAGGAAAAACAAGAGAATTCATTTCGGTCTGATTGTATTTTCAAAGGCTCTATAAAGTTATTCATGAGCGAAACCCTATCTTATTTAGACACATGGTTGAGAAACTCAAGGATGCTTTGATTTTCTGTCACTTTAACTTGTTTACCTTCACGCCACCGTGACAACCATCTCCCACATGACAACACGATCAGTGGAGAATAATGAAGTGCAGTTTGGGGACACTGTTGGTTTGCTATTTTTGGACTAATCAACGAGGCTACGCACATGCTCTCCAGCACCTGCACTGGTAAACAACCAGGATTAATGCTGGGATTGTTTGAAGACTGCTCCAAGAAATCACTTGAGGTCCTTTTCAGAATCTCAAGCATGTCTGCACTGTACATTTTAATTCATGCAAGATTATAAATAGCATGAAACATTATGAGCAGTATGACCAAAGATAGAAATTAAAGTCAAGGTAGATTAGATAAGCAAACAATCATCGATCATGTTACTGGGTCAAAGTATATCTGAAATGGCAGGGCTTGTGGGTTGTTCACAGACAGCATTGGTGAGATTTAACAACAGAGGTCAGAGAAAGAACAAACCACAAACCAGTGACAGTTTGTTGGGAGCCCAAGATTCACAGTTTCATAAGGACAATGAAAGCTATCCCATCTGGTCCAAGCTAACAGTGTGTCATAACATGCAGTGCATCAAACTGCTGTGTTTGGAGTTGTGCGTTCTGTCTGCTAGAAAACCTCAGGTTTGGCCATTCAATGTGAACGTAAATTTGACATATGCTACCTACATTGTTGCTGACCAGGTACATCCATTCATGACAGTGGTTTTCTCTAGAGGAAGTGGAATGTTTTAACACATAATTCACCCTTCCATCCTCATTTAAAGGATTAGTGCACACGAAAATGAAAATTCTGTTATGGATTACTCAGCCTTGTGTTGTTCCAATCAGAAACCAGAGAAATTTGTTCATTATTGGAACAAAAATTATGATATTTTGGATGAAATCCTAGAGCTCTCTCGTCCTTCACATACAGCAATGGTCCCGAGACATTCAAAGTCCAGTAAAAGAAAAAGGAGGAGAAGACATAGGTGACACAGATGAG
The DNA here is from genome assembly GCA_903798115.1 of Danio jaintianensis. NCBI lineage: Eukaryota > Metazoa > Chordata > Actinopteri > Cypriniformes > Danionidae > Danio > Danio jaintianensis. The sequence continues at coordinate 18,706,827 of CAIGQV010000641.1, forward strand.
AATCCTTTGGATCCTTTTCTGGACTTTGAAAGTCTTGTGATCTTGAGGATCACAGCACTCAGATTTCATCTAAAATATCTTAATTTGTGTTTTGAAGACAAAAGGTCTCAGGGGTTTGTAACAATATGAGACTGAGTAGTTAATGACAGAGTTTCATTTTTTTGAATGAACTAACTCTTGTCCTGCAGAGTTGAGCTCCCGGTGTCCTGCAGAGTTGAGCTCCAATCTTAATAAAAACACACCTGGAACAAGCCAACCAAGGTCTTACTAGGTATACTAGAAACTTCCAGGCAGATGTGTTGAGGCAAGTTAGAGCTAAACTCTGCAGGGACATCAGCCCTCCAGGAATGAGTTAGGTGACCCCTGCTTTAAGACATTGCCCTGGCTCCACAATTCCCCAGATTTCAATCCAATTGAGCATTTGTAGTACTTGCTGGATTATCAAGATCTATCCACAGTGAATCAACCTTGCAACTGACAGGACTTTAAGGATGTGCTGCTAATGTCTTGATGCCAGGTACCACAGGTATCGACATTAGGCAGCTACATCCTTAATGACAATGGGGATCCCTGGTGGAATTGGCCTCTTTCATCATAATAATACTTGCAGATTGCACACATGGTTCAGGAATAATTTGAAGAAAATGATGGAAAGTTCAAGGCGTTTATTGCATATGATCGACCAACAAGCTCACAATCTACAGCACTTGAAAGAGGTGTTTTAAAATGTCTTTTTGCCAGATATTCTCAGGGATCTTGTAAAGTCCATACCTCGGCAGGGCGGCACTGTTTTGGCAGCACACAGAGGACAAACAGCATCTTAGGCAGGTAGTCATAATGTTTTGGCTCATTTGAGACTTGAAGTGCTTAAATGCACTAGTGCACACAGAAAATAGCTATTCTGTGTCATTACATGCTTATTTTTATACTCTCTTTTCTCTAAAAGAAATAATTTGATCTATGATTTAGAATAAGCCATGGATAACAGCATGGTTTCAAAAGGAAAATCAAAGCCAAGAGTCTATAGAAACATTCTGCAAACTAAACAGTGAATGACAAAAGGAGATCATTCACTGCAATCATTTAATTGTCCAGAATGGAGGACTGTGGTCAGACATTTGAGGCTCGAGAGCCCCTAATGGAACCGAGAGGTCATGCGGACCTGAAAGGAAGCTTTTATCAAGAACCACAGCAGCCTACAAATTCACAATCTTATGTGAATCTCCTTTCCATGGAATATATTTCATCATATTCATGACATATAATTTTGTTCCAGGCAATGTTCCCATAAATTACATGTTGTCTTTACTGTCCAGGCCATTTGTCTTCCCTGCATCTCCCACCATTGCCAATAAATTTCTCTGGAAAAAAAGAAAAGAAAAAGCATTTCGCCAAAATGAAAATTGTGCCTAATAAAAGGCAGAATTCATTCTACTGTGCTATAAAACACTTTATATTCGTCAAAAATTGGATGGTTTTTGGCTGAGCAACCATCTCGTTGAACATTATAGTCTATTGCACTTATATACGAGAGACTGCTATTTCTCAACATATAGTAATGCCTATGATCACTCATATATGTGTGAGGGACTGTTTGTCATCCTGGCAGACATGACAAAGCCGAATGGGGAACCATTAAGCAAACACTGGATTTCATGGCACTGAGCGGGCAGCAAATCTGTAGAATAAGCCATTGCGGGATGTGAAAAAAATCATCACAAAAGCTATTTTTCATTTGTAAATAACTCATTTTAAATAGCTAGACAAGACTTCTCAGATGAATTGGACTTCTAAGCTCTGGCAAGAAATTTTCCAACCAAAGACTGACAGTGATTCATGGAAAGCTGTTTGCATAACTTACTGCAGGGATCAGGTGCTTAGTGAGTGGCTCTCCAATTAAAACGGAGCATGAAAACTCCCACATACACACTCAGTCAGCTAAACTACACTTCGGTGAGCTGAGTTTTGCACTGGAGCAAGAGGCAAACAGTATCAGCTGTCTACAATTTATGATAAATATATATATTTTTTTATTTAATTAACAAAATCAAATAGAGACAATATGAAAAGATAATAATTGAAATTACACATACTAATAGACAATAAAACACTGGATGAGATCAGAAATTCACTTTTTGGAGGAAAAAAAAGGAAACATGCTGAATGAATTACAGTTAGAGAGTGCAAGTAATAAATATTGTACATTGCAAGTTTATGCAAATTGCAATGCTAAAAGGGACCTATTATGTACACTTTCCGCTTCCTTTAGAGTGTAATGTTTGCTGCTGTTAAACGCTGTGTAGTTACAAAAGAGGAATTATTCTCTGTATCATTGCTAAACTCCTTTAAATGTCTCAACAGTAGTCCTAAGTTTTCTTAAGGGAACATGCAGACATCACAATATCCTGAATTTAAATAATTCCTGCCCAAGGCATGCTGAAGGGTGCAATGACTGGTTGAGTTGAGTTAGTAATGTGTTGCCATGTTCACGAAATGCTGTTGTTTCTGCACAGATATGCGTTTTGTACATACTTGAAAAATGTAATGTATTACTAATTAAATAGTAAAAATTTAAATTACTTTTATAATAACTATGCCTGAAAAGTATAATTACTCTAAGGGCTTAAAATTGTAATAGAATCAAACAAAAGACAATTAAAAAAATTTTTTTCAAATTTGATTCAAACGGCCTTTTATCTAAAACGTTAATCCTTACGCATTTTAATTACATTTAGTTAACAAATTGCTGTGCAAAAAAGAAGAAAAGTTAACAAGTATATGTTTCAAACATGAAATGTTTCAAATGAATGACATATTTCATACATGGCATTGTCACTAACTAATGTTTTTAAAGAACATGCAATCACCTTGATAAATGTAACCTTCTTTAGTCGAAAAATAGATTTATTCTACAAAAAATATATTTGTATAACAAAATACAATTATTCTGGTTCTCAGAACCGATTCAGACAGAGCTGTTGAATTTTTTTACAGCATTTAAGGCAAGTACATTATAAGTAAATAATTAAATAAACTAAAATTAGACAGTAATCACTTGCTTTTATTTTTTTAATGGATAAGTTCTTTAATTACAGTTTTTGCTTTTACTCTAAAATGGAAGGGAAGGCTAAATCCACAAACACATATGGGTACACCTAAACGCATATCACATCTTAAAAAATGGCCATAATGAAACCCCATTAAATACAATAAGCAAATATTATAAATAAGTAACTGAATATATGTATATGTATATATACATACACAATTAAAAATATATAAATATGTCCCCTATTCTTGCATAAAAAAACAAGTGAGATTTCAAAAAATATTTTGACCACAATGTACCTGGTTTCCAATTCAGAAATCCGGTCACCTTAAGACATAATGCCCCAGCAATGTAGAACACCAGTAATAGTCCCTAAAACACAGAAGCTTACAATATTTAATAACAATATTACGCAAGCATAAGTGATTTTGTTTACTAAAATTAACACATAGTGAACATGCTTTAAACAAGAGTTTAGATCTTCGGTATTGCATATTAAAGTCAATACTTTGTTTATATTTGCTGATAAATAGTTCAGAACAAAGCCACAACAAGAACCATTCAATGAATCGCTCGGTTCACTCTGGAATGAATCAGTGTTTTTAAATTAATTGGTTGACTGGATGATTAAATGACTATCAGAAATACAGTTGCTTGCCGCCAGCTAAAGGAATAACAATAAAAGCCACAGAAAGAGTCCCAGAAAGTAGTAATAATTAAACAAAGCTTGGCAAATAAATAAATAAATAAATAAATAAATAAATAAATAAATAAATAAATAAATAAATAAACAAAGCAATGAAGTTTTACTCTCAACTCTTCTACAAAAAAGGTTCATTAAAGCCTTTCAACGCAAACAATGTTTTGGCTTGATTATTATTATTATTATTATTATTTTAACGTTATTTTGTATTCAAATGAAAGTCACAGATGACGTGAATAATTTGTGTTTGTGTATTTGAACTAAATTGGCCAAAAAAAGAGGAAACAGTGTACGATCACTTTATAACACATACCTAACTATTTCACTATTACTGTAAATAAACATAAGGCTCTATTTGGCTTCTGACTAATAATCCACATGCTGTCTGGAGCGCACATAGACAAGCAGATACATACAAATATAAAATATGAAAAATTCCAGTTGTGTTGGACTCTTCATATTAACATCAAACAAAATGATTAGTCATTTCAGTTTGTGAAAACCAGACTAAAAAATAATGAATATAACATTACTATATAAAAACATGTTGTGAAAAAAATATACATCACTGGCCTGAATTTTATCTTGCAATGCAGAGACATATTTACATAAACTTTGAAACGGTCCAGAGGCACATGGTGTCCTCATACTGGGGTCAGCACTACACATAAATGTACACGGTCTATGAAATTATGAGGAAAAGAATTAAGCCCAGCTACACTATGGATTGAGGTTTATCCGAGTGTACAAAGTAGCATGGAAAACACATTTTTGGCTTCTGGCAGAGGAAAGCAGATAGCATGTCCACATAGCAAATTCTCAGAGGCCTCAAGCATCAAGAACTTTCTCAGCTTGAGAGAGAAAGAGAGAGAAAAAAAAGGGAAACCAAGATGTTCTGTGGGAAAGAAAGTGATAGAAGAGTGAAATAAAATTGCCCTGTGGAAAACAAAACCCTAAAAGTGTGTTCAATGGGCCATGCTAGCATAACTGGGGTTGGGCTGGCCAGATTGGTGTTGATGCTTTAGCTCAAAGCACTCATTGTACTGCGCTTACAGACACAAGACTGCAGAATGACTAGAGATGAACACGACCCAGGAGACACGGATATGATTAATGTGTGCAAAATGATTAAGAGAGACAGGGGCTGAGTAAATGGACCTTTGGTACATTCATTCTGAGGTGAAAATTTTCCATACAAATTGACAGAGTCTCTGAAGAGTGGAAGTATACGCCTGTGTTTTGCAGTGTATGATACTCAAATTAAACAAGAAGACTTGGCCGTTTCATCAGCTTTCCTTCTATATATATTTAAATAGGGATAGTTTACCCAAAAATTTAAATCAGTGCTAAAAGTCAGTCCAAAAAAGTAATTAATTAATAATTACTACATCATTCAAATTGCATTTGCAATTAACTTTTAATTTACTCAGCAAGTAATTTAATTTACTAAATATTTAAAATCCACATAAATCTCAATGCATTAAACTCTTAATTCTTTAAATTAAGTCAAACAGGACCTGTTATGATGAGTGCTGACAAAGCAGGTGGAGTTCCAAATGCAGCTTTATTCATTTATTTACACAAGTGATGTTCATGCAGCCAAGGGTCAACAGGAGCAGACAGCAACAACAGGGTAATCCAAAAGGCATAATCCAATAAAACAGTAGTGACGTCTGATGCAACACTGACGTTTCGACAGAGTGACTACGTTTACATGGACATCAGTAATCAAATTATTTGCCTTAATCTGAATAAGAAAACAATATGATTAAGGTGTTTACATGAGTTGCTTTTTGAATGTTCCTTTCATGTTCCTGTTGTATGTATGTTATAGTACATAGTTGAATTAACGTCATTATATCCTCTGGTGTTTCACGCAACAACAGTTCGTGTTCGTCATGTCACCATATGTGATTTGGGGTGCTTCGTTTTTAATTTTGTGACAAGTTTTGTGCAAACAGACAATGGCGGATAGAAATTCTCAAGCAACAGGTCACCTCTGCCATTTCATTTACTAACTTTTCATTCATGCACCAGTGACAAACTCCGAGGTACTGGATAGGAGGACTCGTGGGCGAATTCTCAGCATGGTCATAGTTTCCTGCTCGCCATGTATGCATTATCCTGTTGTAAAATGTAGCGGAACATACTGCAAAATGGTAATCGTTTGATTAAGGTGTTTACATGTCTGTACTGCACTTCAATAATGTGACTCAACATGTCTTTATAATTTATAGTAATTTATAATGTACTTAATGCCTTAAATACTGTACATAAATTAAAAAGGTCTGTCTGAATCCAGAACCATAATAATTGTATTTTGTTAATCCAATTTTTTTTGTACAATAATTCTATTTTTCGACTAAAGAAGGTTATATTCAAGCAAAATGCAGCGAAAAGTCCTACATGACGGTAATAGTTTGATTAAGGTATTTACATGTCTGTACTCCACTTCAATAATGCAACAAAAATATGCATACTCCACATGTCTTTATTCTATTTCTGTTTAGTTCAACTGTGACTTTACTCGGATTAGGTAATCAAAAATAAAAAGCTGTTTACATGGTAGACAATGAGAGTATGGCTGTCCATGTAAACATACTCAGTGTCGAGACCACGAACTACAGATGTTTTGAAACACTGTTATGAATTGTTTCAAAACATCCAGGTCACATGACTAAAGTGATTCAAAGTATTGGTAATTTCATAATTATTCATTATTATTTAATTAATTTCATTATTATTGTCAGATCTGACAAATCTGCATTTAATTGACAGGGTCAAAAACGAAATCACTGTCTCATGTAGCCTAGTGCACGGCATAGTAGTGCCAGCATTGTGAAAAAACAGTGACTTTGTCTTTATTGATGTTCATTTTTTTATGACCAAAACAACACATATTTATTCACAAAGAGTTCATTTGGATGTCAGATCAATGTTAAAACAAAACACATTACTAGAACAGAGCAATAAAAAATAAAAATAAAAACGTTAGAATAAAACTAGTTACTTCACCCTGGAATCGAACCCAATATGTTTGCATGCCAGTCAGGAACACTAACCGCTCCACTAAACCACTTGATATCTCGACTATACAACGTGGGGTGTAATTCCTTAATTTGCGTAACTGTGTTGAAGTTTAAAAATGACCACAAAACATTACTGTAGAGACTGGTTTTAAAATGTTTAGAAAGCCTCGACACATTTGCTTTGACTGTTTCAGAGTTTCAAGAAGGTCAAGGCTAGCAGAAAACACTCAATAAATCCAAAAACAATCCAAGGTCAAAACACAGAAAAACAAAAACGGGAAGCACTAAACCCTTGAAATTGCACACTGTAACAGATGAACAAGACTCAGCAATTGTGTGTATGTGAGTGGTGTTTATATAGTGTGTGTAATCGATGTCAATGTTCAGTAGCAGTGTGTGTGTGTGTGTGTGTCAGTGTCTAGATTAGTAAACCGTTTCAGCTGTGAGATGCAAATCATGATGGGAGGTGTAGTTTGGGTGACTGGCTGGTAGAGTCTTCATATAGCTGGAGTGCACTCTAGTGCATCTGGTGGGTACTCCAGCTAATAGTCACGACAGGACCTTTCTTTTTGTTTGTTTTTAAAATTATAAATGTATCAAAACACAAAACATTTCAGGTAATGGCATCATATTTCATACATGCCATGTATTGACATACATTTCTACAATATTTAAATATATGTTTTTTAAGCATGTGCAATTGTCGGACAAATAAAACCTTTATTATTTGAAAAATTATGTTATTATTGCAAAATATCTGAATAACAAATATGTATACTCTGCTTCTCAGAATTTATACCTTATATTGTCATGATCCAATTTGAATAATATTCAAGCATATGCAATTGTCTTGATAATTTGTATAAATGTTCTTAAGTTAAAAAATATATTTATTCTGCCATACACAACTTACTCTGCTTCTCTGAATATTTAAGGCAATAAGTAACTAATTTAATTACCTAAAGATTAATCCCTTACTTTACTTTTTCAGTGAATAAGTACATTTAAATTACAGTAACAGTTACTTTGCTCATCATTTACTCACCCTTCACTTGTTCAAAACCTATTTGAGTTTCTTTCTTCTGTTAAATACTAATGAAGATATAATAAGGAGATATACCTTAAAGAAGACAAGGACAGTAAATGATGACAGAATTTTCATTTTTTGGGTAAACCATCCTTTTAAGACTTGTGAGACTTGGGAAAAGAGAGCTTGGGAAATAAAAACAAGGAACAGAAATTCAAAGTTCTTAGATTAGCTTTATAGCTTTAGGTGAACAGAATTTTAAAGGTCAAACAATAAAGAAGTGAATATAATACAATATGATATAGATTTACGTGTATATGCATATATGATCACATTAATACATTTTAAGTACAGGTCAGAATAAGTTCTAAGTCATTTCACAGAGAACACATTAATGTATAGGCACTACTCTATATGAATAACTTCTGAAAATTGTGCAAACAACAGGCTAAAACAAAATGAATTATTCAGTGAAAATTTATTTAGTAGAGGTACAGTAGAAATTTCTTTTATATTTATTTCCAATTGCTATTCAACAAAGAATATTTTCTCAACACATGGGTAAATGTAATAGTTTTAATAACCAATTTATTTTGTTATCATAATTATGGCACTAATATTTTTGTAGTTATTTTGCGTGATACTAGTATTCAACTTTATTTGCTATTTAAAGGCTTAATTAGGTTAATTAGGAAAGCTAGGTTAATTAATCAAGTCATTGAACAATATTGGTAGCCAATAAAAAAAAAAAATCTTAATGTGGCTAATAATATTGATCTTGAAAAAATACTTTTGAAAATGTAAAAAATGTTTGTATTCAAGCCAAACTAAAAAACTAAAAGCTTCCTCCAGAAGAAAAAAAATATCATAGGATTCATTCATTCATTCATTCATTTTCTTTTCGGCTTAGTCCCTTTATTAATCTGGGGTTGCCACAGCGGAATGAACCGCCAACTTATCCAGCATATGTTTTACGCAGCGGATGCCCTTTCAGCTGCAACCCATCACTGGGAAACATCCATACACACTTATACACTACGGACAATTTAGCCTACCTAATTCACCTATACCACATGTCTTTGGACTTGTGGGGGAAACCGGAGCACCCGGAGGAAACCCACGCGAACACGGGGAGAACATGCAAACTCCACACAGAAACGCCAACTGACCCAGCCGAGGCTCGAACCCGCGACCTTGTTGCTGTGAGGCGAACGTGCTACCCACTGCGCCACCATGCAGCCTAATATCATAGGATATACTGTAAAAAATATCCTTGCTCTGTTAAACATCACGTGCAAAATATTTTAAAAAGAATAAAATTAAATCAACATAATTTTGCCTTCAACTGCATAATACTTTCATACTTTTTGTCATACAGCAGCATGACATTTCCAGTTCTTATTCACTTTCATTATACCACAAAATGCTTCGTATATTTTTCACAAATTCATCTTTGTGCTCTACAAAAGACAGAAAGGGCTTGAAAGGATGAGCAAATACCACAAAAAAAATGACGGCGAGAAAATATCGACCGAATCTTTGTTGAACTCTTCTTTTATAACATGAAAAGGTGACAAGCATCAATCTAGTCCGCACTCGGCTTCAGAAGTTGTCGATGGATAAAATCAAAGATAAAAGGCTCTTTTCAGATTCAACAAGTGCAATTTGACTTTTCAGACTGAAGATTGGCTAAATGGCAGCTCTCAAATGACCTTGAATAAAAGACTTCTGACTGTTATCAGTCTGAACATGGAAAGATTTCACTCACTTTTGCCCTTCTGCTCTTATTATTTAACTTTTAGACAGAATAAAGTAGGGAAACTATCAGCTAAAACAGGTAATTTCATTTTTTATTTCACAATTCAGAGATATAGTTAGAGACACATGTATAATAGTTTTTTTAGAACTTCATTTTTTTTTTCTTGCCATTGTGAATATACCAACGCAATCTCACAGCAATTCGTAACTTTTTGATTTAGTGGCTAATTCATATGAATTCGTATGATCTAATTTGTACAATTTAGTACGATTTGCTCATCACCCAATGACGGTTTGGTTTAGGGGCGGGGTTGGGTGCCACGCCTCCTTTTTAAAATCGTACATTTTCGTACGACTGAACTCGTACTAATTTTTGTACGAATTAGCCACTAAACTGACAAAATGTAAAATACTTACGTTTTCTCATGAGATCAGGCTGGAATATACATGCTTTCCAATTCTGAGTTTATATTTCGTAATTCTGACTTATTTGCTCAAAATTGTGAGTTATCTTGTTAAATTCTGAGACATAAAATAGTCAGAATTTTATCTTTTTTTCCTCAAATTTGTGACTATTAACAGTTTACAAGTCTTCACAATTCTGACTGCACATATTGTACCTTTTTTCCCCAAAAAATTTAAACTCCCAAAATTCAAAGAAAAAAGTCACAATACTTTTTTCTGACAAGTATTATAATGTTTGGCATTGTGAGTTGACAGGCAAGTCTCACAAGAGCAAAACATGTTAATATGACTTTTATCTACAATTTTAAATTTACAGGTCTTTTCTTGCAATTCTAATTTTCATTCATTCATTCATTTTCTTTTCGGCTTAGTCCCTTTATTAATCTGGGGTCGCCACAGTGGAATGAACCGCATTATTATCCAGCATATGTTTTACGCAGCGGATGTGAGGCGAACGTGCTACCCACTGCACCATTGTGCAGCCCCGCAATTCTAACTTTATTTCCTGTAATTAAACATGTCTATGCTTTCCTTCAAATCTTAGTTTTATTGCTAAGATCATTTAGCCAGTGATGGGAATAACAGCGCTATAAATAAACAGAGTTACTAACGGTGATACTTTTTTCAGTAACGAGTAATCAAATTAATTACCGTTTCCCCCATTACAACGCCATTACCGTTCCCCAGCAGGAGGGGAACTTCAATGCTATGTAGAAACTTCCACTATGGGGATTTCGTCAGAAACCAATCATCTGAAAGAGTAATAAAACGGGCCCATGAAATGCCAATGAGTTGGCGGTGTCAGCGTGCACAGCTGGCAGCAATCACAATCATCTGTTGTATAAAGATGCCCGCCGTGCATCGCAAAGACACCTTTTCGCTTTCAGAGCCTCACACTACTGAGAGAGTCTTCTGGTTCCTCCAAACCTCCTTCGAGAGAAAGAGAGAACGAGAAGGCTGCCGGTGTTTGAACAGGCTGTTTCTCCCGGTTCCAGAGTGTGTGACACACAGTGGCAGACGGTCGAGCTGGGCTTTGCTCCCTTGCCTGGGCGTTCTCTGGGTCTGGTCCTTCTAGAGCGGTATGTATAAGGAGCAAGTTTCCTAAAAGAGCAACACGGTCGTGCAGCGCATCTTTTTAAAGACGTCGTTCCGACTGTGCGTTTCTGGATGCGGTGGTTCCCCGTCCACGGATGATGGGCAGGCAGCGCATGCCATCACTGCGATGGCATGTCTGTTGCGCAGCTAAGATTGCGGCTCGCTCTTGCAAAAGGGCGAACCACCCCTGTTGTCGCCCGCAATAGCGGTTGGCACTCGAGCAGACCTGAGGGTTATAGTGGGGGTCAATCCGCCGCCCTCGGGCTTGTGGACCTCCCATTCCTCAGCGAGCTTCATCCAAGCTTCGAGTGAGAGAAGCGCTCCATCCTCCGGGATGATCGCCCTTTCACTCGATGACACCGAGGACCAGATGTCCATCGCTGCATCGGAGGGTGGGCTGTCATTTTCCGATGACAATTCGGATCCGCTCCTTCCCTCAAGGGTGGTAAGTGAGGCTCCGGATATGGAATCTGAGATGATGGCTGTGCTAACCCGGGCTGCTTCGGTGGCGAGGCTGGAGATGGCTTCAGCTCCGCCGCCGGACCGATTAGGGGTGTGATGTGGAGGATAAGAAGGGGAAACCCTCTAAGCCTCACGTCCCCTTCTACCCGGAGGTGCACAGTAAGTTCACGCAGCGCTGAGGGCACCTTTTTCTACCCGGTCTGCGTGCGCTCTGCCCTCACCTTCCTCGATGACGGAGCAGCCAGGTGGTACGAGGTGAATCCCCAGGTCGAGCGTGCTAGCGCAGTCAATCTTGCCCGTGTGGTGCCCCTCCCTTTCGTGATTAGCCTCTCCTCCCGCCCAAAGTGTGTAGGTTGTCTGCTTCCCTCGGGGTCTGACCAGGCTGCTTTCGTTTTGCTTGCTATGGCTGGCGCAGGCGTTGGCCCAGCGGCATGAGGAAGGTTCCGACCCAGGCTTAATATACGCACTGCAACCCACTTTGCTCTGAAAACACCAGGTCGGCTGCGAGTGCCTTGGGAAGGACGATGACCACACTAGTGGTCCAGGAACGCCACCTCTGGCTAAAACCTGGCAGATATGCGTGACGTTGACAAAGTTCGCTTTCTTAACACACCCATATCCCAGGCTGGCCTGTTCGGTGACACCGAGGGGGAGTTCACCCAGGAATTCACCACAGTGAAAGAGCAGTGAAGTGCGATTGGCGGGCTTTATAAAACAAAAAAACAAAAAACAAAAAAAAGGCGCTTTCCCTGTTGACTCCCCGAGGGCGCTCGTTTGTGGCTCCAAAATCTGCTCCGCCGCCCTGTCCGTTCCACCGGTTAAGCGGCAGCGTCGAGCACCCCACAGACGATCAGCACCCCCGCCTCAGGGCGCCGCTAAGTCCGGCACGGACCGTGAACCGTCCCTGAGACAGGCCACTCGGGGAAAAGAAGGGTTGCTCTATACCTGGCAGAGGGTCACGGACACCCATATCATTAACTTATGGCCTTATGGCTAGTAAAAATTTAAAAGAGCAATTCCTCCTTTTTCCAGGTGTGACAGCCTGAACAATGCCAGCATAGGACGCTATGCCTTCCAGCTCGCAGGATCTGTGCTTTTTGCCACAGGCTCCGAGAGTGCCAGAGGACGGGCTCCCTTCTCTCGCACTCCCAGCCGCCCTGCGGGCTCTTGGGACGAAGTTAAGAGTAACCTCTCACTGGCAGTTTTTGCGGTTTGCGTGCGAGGGTCAAGCATGGTAGTACAAAGTCCTCCCTTCCAGGCTCTCCCCATCTCCGCGGGTTTCACCAAGCTCGCGGAGGATGCCCTAACGCCCCTTCGGCTTGCGGGCATCTGCATACCCAATTATCTCGATGACTGGCTTTTATAGCTCACTCACAGGATCAATTGGTTATGCACAGGGACTGGGTGCTCCGGCACCTTGACCTGTTAGGGTTTCAGGTCAACCGAGAAAAGAGCAGGCTCGCCCCCATGCAGAGCATCTCGTTTCTCGGGTTGGAGCTGGACTCTATCACCATGAGCGCGCCGAGCTGATGCTAACCTGTCTGAGAGAGTTTGACAGGAAAACTGTGGTCCCACTGATATTATTTCAGAGGCTCCTGGGCCATATGGCATCCGCAGCCGCTTCATGCCGCTCGGGTTGCTCCATATGAGACCGTTTCAGCATTGGCTTCACGATCGGATCCCCAGACGCACATGGCACGCTGGGCACGCACCGGGTGACTGTCACTCTGTTGTGTCGCCGCGCCCTCAGCCTCTGGACGGACCCTGCGTTTCTACAGGCCTGTGTGCTTCTAGAACAAGTGTCCAGGCATGTTGTCGTTCAACGGATGCTTCCAGTACGTGCTGGGGGGTCGTGTGTTGCGGGCATGCAGCTGAGGGTCCGTGGAAGGAACCTGGTTGCATTGGCATACTAACTGCCTGGAGCTGTTGGCAGTGTATCTCGCGCTGCGCCATTTTTTACCGATGCTAGAGGGGAAACACGTGCTGGTCAGGATGGACAGCACGGCGACGATGGCGTATATCAACCACACGGGGGGGTATCCGCTCTCGCCGCATGTCTCAGCTCGCTCGCCGTCTGCTCCTCCGGAGTCATAAGCAGTGAAAATCGCTGCGTGCCATCTTTTCCCTGGCAAGCTCAACCGTGCAGCCGATGCGCTGTCATGGCAGTTTACACCCGGGAAAATGGAGACTCCATCCTCCGCTGTCCAGCTGTTATGGGTGCGCTGGCTAACACAGCTGGCCCCGGGGCATGCGTAAATACGCATTTTTCTCCAGTGAGCCTACTCGCACAGATACTGTGTAACGTCAGGGAGGACGAGGAGCAGGTCTGTTATTGCACCTCTCTGGATCAATCGGACCTGTATTTCAGCTCTCTCCTCGTGACAGCCCCTCCCTGGCATATCCCCTTGAAGAAACACCTTCTTCTCTGGGACAGGCACCATTTGGCACCTGCGCCCAGATCTGTGGAACCTCACATGCGGTCAATAGATGGAGTACGGAGGACTTAGGTGACTTACCGGTTCGGTGGTTAACACAGTCACTCTACGCCCTGAAGTGGAGTCTATTCGCTGTGTGGTGTTTTAATGTGGTGACCCGGACATGCCAGATCAGTGTGATGCTATCCTCCTTCAGCTGGCTGGAGCTAAGGCTGTCCCCTCCGCACTGATGGGTTGGCGTTACGATCATCCCCGCTCTGAGGACGCGGGGATGACAGCGCGCTGGGAAAGCATCGGCTCATCATCCAGTTCCCAGAGGCGCGAGACGCTGGATAATTAATCAATCCTGTCCCCCCCTCTCATACCCACATGGAGATCTCTCTTAGGAGAGGTCTGCTCGATCCACTCGACTCAGTATCTTTAGATTTCTGTCCAGGTAGACAGCTCTGCTGGTCATGTTGGCATCGGCCAAGAGGGTCGGGTATCTGGAGGCATTTCGGTCAGCGAAGTGTGCCAGCAATTCAGGCTGGCCCACTCTCACGTTTCCTGAGACCCCGGTGCCCGAGGTTCCTACACTTCTTTTTTAGACTACGTAGTGAACCTGCAAGCACTGCCCACGGAGGAGGCAGACCCAGCCCCTTTCTTTGCTGTGTCCCGTTCGCGCTCTGCGCTATGTGACCGCATTAGGCAGCTCATTTTCTGTTATGATCGGCAGACGGGAAGTGCTATATCCATACTGAGGTTGGCCCACTGGAGAGTGGATGCCATCTCCCTCGCTTTCTGTGCCAGGGTGAGCCGCGTCCCCCGGGAGTGAGAGTGCACTCGACTAAGAGTATCACCTCCTCTTGGGCATAAACATGCGGCGCCTCTCTAACAGACATCTGTAGAGCTGTGGGCTGTTCGGCTCTTCAGCTAGAAAAGGTGTCTTTGCGATGCACGGTGGGCATCTTTATACAACAGATGATTGTAATTGCTGACAGCTGTGCACGCTGACGCCGCCAACTCATTGGCATTTCATTGGCCTGTTTTATTACTCTTTTAAATTATTGGTTTCTGTCGAAATCCCTATAGTGGAAGTTTCCACATAGCATTTCTATGAGTACATTTCCATCGTTTGCCAATCAGAGGCAGAGTAGGGCAGGTGTTCACACAAGCACACACAGTCAGTGGCACACACCAACGACCAGGAGTCAGAATGATGGCAAATCCAACAAGTTCAAAGGTAGCGTTTGCAAACTGGAAATATAAGCACTACTTTTCCCTCATTGAAGTGAAAGGCAAGAATGTTTATGTATCGTGCAACTTATTCCCAGGAAAAAAAAAAGTCTCTTTCTCCGTCAGTGATAAGTAATTCTAATCTAATGAAGCAACTCACATCGTCACATGCCGCCACAAAATTAGTTGCTACGCAGGTGATAGCATGAGCTCTGCTACCAAAGGAGGAGACGAAGCCATAACTTCAAAGCAAATAAAACTTAAATTTTCTCCACCGCAAACACTTATTACTCAGACAGAATTAAACAAAATAATATCTAGATATATAGCTGAGGACTTGCTGCCATTGTCTCTCACATTGTCCCACAACAACATTAAAATAGTGTAGATTAGTGTACAATGTTTTATATTTCTTTTATAGTCATTTGACAAATCTGGTTTTTTGGGGTTTTTTAGGTAATGCAATAGTTACTTTCCCTGGTAATTATTTACTTTTATAATTATGTAACGCAGTAACTAACTCAGTTACTATTTGTGAGAAGTAACTATAACTATAACTAATTACTTTTTTTAAGGAACGTGCCCAACACTGCATTTAGCAATCATGACTTTTCTTGGAAATGTGACTATTGCAACAATATTTGTCACAGGCTTTTTTTAGCATGTTTATACTATACACTTATACTTTTTTGTTCTCACAATTACACAATTTAAACTCACAATAAGTTAATAGAATAGAATATAAAGCTAATAATAAACAAACCCACAGTTCTTTAAAATATAGTCATAATTCTGAGTAGAAATGTCAGAATTGACACAAACAACGTAATTAACTCTGTAATTCTGTAATGCAACCAAACATTCAAAACAATGCTCAGAGAGTTTCCATGATACAACCTGCACTCAAAGCAATTGAGACGATGAGTGAACATAACATGGCAAAAACAACACTTAATCACTCAACACTACCATTTGTGTCACACACATCCATGACAGCTAATAGTAATGTTTGCTCCTGTTCGAAACAAAAGTGTGTTTTGTAATTAAAAACAGCAGGGATCGATGATGCGAATTGTTGGAGTGAAGATTTATCTGCAAGAGAAATGGCACAATAGTGCAGCATTATTCACTCTGAATAACATTTGCCGCATCTGCTGCTGTGGGGGGCAATTCATCAGCCCTAATAAGAGCCTCCAATTTGTCTTCCGCTCTTTGTTTGAATCAATTTGATGAAAGCTGGATAAACACGATTAGCATGAACATAAAAACAGAATCAGAATGAATGCAGCACAGTAGCGTGTAATGTATCTGAGTGCACACGAGAGACCTGAAAAATTAAACTCGTGTCAGATAATAAGCATTCATACATCAAAATCACAAAAGAAATGGCGTGCACTCTGGTTTTAGTTATAGCACATAGCCGAAATTACATATTGGAGTTTGAACGCTGAAAGAGCAGTGCATTATTGAAAATTGTGTGACTCTTTTCAAAGATAGGAAATACAGTTTTTTTCACTAATTAACACACTTTCCAAAACAGAGTTTACATGGAGTTTACAAGGCTCTGATTACAGGTCTATTATGCAAATATTATGCAGGCGATCACCTGAACCCCTGTGAATAAAACCACGACCCCCTATTCTCTCGCCCACCTCGCCACATGACAACCCCAAAACATTATAAATTCTGAGTGTGCCTCACACAGGTAAGCGGCCTTGACAAACCAGAAAACACTCTCTTTATATTAAAAAAAATTAATAAATACAAATAAAACATTGTGCATTTATGAAGTGTGTCACACAGGTGAGTGGGCTTGACAAACACCTGTAGAAACATTCTTCTCACTCAAAAAAAACCAATCTCGCCTCCCATCTCTAGCACTTAATTCTCTTAGCACTAAAAGTTATTTTGTATAATTAGCACTTCTTGTGTGTATTACCTCTTCTTGTTGAATCGCTGAATGCCTCCTAAGTTGCTTTGGACAAAACCCTCTGCTAAATGACTAAATGTCAATGTAAATAGTTGTGATGGAAAAACTGATCAAGACTGCAGGAATATGCAGTATAATGCTAAAAAAATGACAAATAATAAATAAAAAGTAAATATGCATAAGTAGTGCACAGCATGAGTTTGCACACACGTTTTGATAATAATAATATACATATCGGTATAATTATATATCTCTGTGCATTTAAAATTAGTTTTATTAAACAGTTATATTAATTAAAGATTTTGAAAAATAAGATTTTGTTTTTAATGTATTTAGGAATAGTACATTTTAAAAAATGCAAATGATGCATTGGAAAGAAAATGACAAACTACAAAATATCAACAAGATTTTATATTTTTTATGTTTATCTTGATTTTTGTCCTCTTGATTAAAATGTTATTTAATATTTTTTCCCTAACACATTAATTTGTGCGTTCTAATATTTGGACTGTGAGCTTAAGTTATTTCGTTAGATTAGTTCCAATTTTGGATTTGGTACTGACTAATCTAATCTATAAATCACAAACATATTGTATAGCATCCTATAAAAAACATTATGTATATGTACTGTATATTTGTTGCATATAATTTAGCTTATTTATATATTTGACTTATATTTGACAAATATTAGCTAAAGAAAGACTTGTGACTGTGATTTTCCCTGTATAGGCCAACTAGGCTATCAAAGTTGCACTTTATAATGTTTACCAAATGGTGTGTTTTATTGCTAGAAAATTCACAAGTTGTAATTTGTGTGAATGTTAACCAATTTTTTATTAATAAATCATAAATATTCAGCAAAGCTCCATGCTTATCCCAGACACATCCATAATCATATCATCTGTCAGAAGTCACACAAATATAAATATAAATAATTATTCAATTAATTGAAAGGGTTTAAATGTTTATTTGATAAACATGTTTTTCCTTTGGTAAACATGTATTTTCTTTGCTTATGTTTATGCTCAGAGTTGGGTAGCTGTGTTGTCTCAGCGCACAGGAGAACAGGTGGCTCCTACTCTATTTGCTTGAGTGCACACAAGCAAATTGCGAATAACAGTGAGCAAATAGTTAATTGTTTATTTGTTACGGATTACGTATAAGTGAATATGACTCATAAATCATAATTTATATTTTGTTTGTTTGAACTATATGGGGCAGCACGGTGGCGCTGTCGCCTCACAGCAAAAAGGTTGCTGGTTCGAGCCTCAACTGGGTCAGTTGGCATTTCTGTGTGGAGTTTGCATGTTCTTCCCGTGTTCGCGTGGGTTTCCTCCGAGTGCTCCGGTTTCCCCCACAAGTCCAATGACATGCGCTATAGGTGAATTGGGTAAGCTAAATTGTCCATAGTGTATGTGTGTGAATGAGAGTGTATGGGTGTTTCCCAGTGATGGGTTGCAGCTGGAAGGGCATTAGCTGCATAAAACATATGCTGGATAAGCTGGCGGTTCAATTCGCTGTGGCGATCCCAGATTAATAAAGGGACTAAGCCGAAAAGAAAATGAATGAATGAATGAATTATATGGGAATTTATGTTTATTTATTTATTTATTTGTTTGTATGACCACCTCTGTTATTTTCAAAGTGGTGCGGACCCGCTAATATAATGACCGGAGTTTAGTTTGTGGAGCTTTTTTTATTCAGGTGGGAGACCTTTTAACATCTGAGCCCCAAATCTTTTATTTAATAATTGTTTCATTTACTGTTTAATTGTTTACTGTTTGGCCAAGTGTTTATTTTGGGTTTTTCTTGTTTTCATTTTTTGCAAATCAAACTCCTACTTCTTTGGAAGAACCAAACACAAATAATAATAATTATTTATAATTACAAATAATAAACACTGTATTATTAGCAGTGAATATCTATTATATAAGCTTTACTGCTAGACACTGTCAGTGTCCAGAATGGCGTGTTAGGATGATCTCTGTCAAACACTAATCTCTGCCATTACTAAACTGCCTGTCCGTTTAGAGACAGTTGTCAAATATGGGTCAAGTAGTGGGTTGCAACAACAGCTTAAATAAGATTAGAGTTGCGCTGGAAGTGTTAAGAGGAAAGGCTGATTTAAGTCGACCGCTGTAGGATAAGCTTGCGTGATTCTCTATGGATTCACAATGCATTAGAAGGCAGCTTATACAGTAAGTGGCATAAACAGTGACTGTCTGGGACAAAGACAACAGACAGACGACGTGATCTGAGACAGATGTGAAAGTATAAGGTTAGAGGGAATTTCAGAATGGAACGAGTTTACAAGGCTCCTATTATGGATATATTATGCAAAGGGATGGGAATGGGGAAAACTTATGAAAATGGGATGGGAAAAATGAATCAAAAGTGTATATATTTATTAGCCTTGATGTCCAAAAATTACTTCTATCTTATTATTTCCTCTCTTATTTTAACAATCCTTAATATCTAAACAGTATAGGTCATATTGATTAAGAATATTGATTTTCAATAAAAAAAGCAATAGTCTTTCAAATAATAAAATCATATATTCACACATTCAAATTTTTTTACCAGTACTATTGCAAAACAAATTCTAAAAAGTGAGTTGCAGCTTTAGATGAATGAAATAAACTGAAAATAACACGTCACATAATACTCTCATCGATCAGCAATTTCCTGAGGTTAACTTTGCACTTTCACAGAGCATTTATTATTTTTTAACACTTTCAGGCTCTATTTTAGTTTCATATTAGAAAAAAAGACAGCCGTCATTTGTATCCTTTTTTTTTTTTTTACCCAGTTTAGTTTTTCATTTATGTTACATTTCTAGGCCTCAGAAGATTGAGAAAGAGAGGAGAGGCAAAACAAGAGGAACAGAGCGAGACATCAGAGGGAAACCCTAAGCTGATCCCGCTGTTCAAAACATGATACTCGGCGCTGAAAAAAGACTGCGCCAGCACTAATGAGACAAGTAGTCCTTCCCTTCAAAGCAGCAGCTGCCTGTTTCATCAGCATATTTTATCAGATGAACAGATTACACTCAAATAGATACAAATGGCTGGTAAAGACCAGTAATGGAGGCTTTTTGAATATCTCTAAAAGATCTGAGCATTACATTTCTGCATTTTTTTTGTATTGGATGGTTGTTATCAATACTTATCCTCATATAATATCGAGGATTCGGTTACGCTTGTAAAACTTTTGGGATCAGAAAGATTTTTTTAGGTTAAAATAAGCCTATTCTGCCCACAAAGAATGTATTTATTTAAATCAAAAGTAACAGTAAAAACTGTTTAATTGTGAAATATTATTACAATTTCATATAACACTTTATTTTAAGGTGTCCTTGTTTCAGTACACACGTTTCATATACTGTAGTAATTAAATAAATAAACAAATATATAAATAAAGGCAAAACAACAGGATTTTTTTTTTTACTTTGAAAAGAGAAAACAGAAATTATAGGGAAAAAGGATTAGTAAAAACTACAAAAGTTACTCTATTATTCTAATTAAATCCTGTACTGAACTTAATATGTCATGTGACACTTAAGACTTGAGTAATGATGGCGAAAATTCAGCTTTTAATCACAGCAATAAATTACATTTTAAACAACGTTCAACAAGACAACCATTATTCCAAATTGTAATAATTTCACAGGTTTTTTTACTGTATTTTTGATCCAATAAAAAGCAGCACTTGTGAGCAGAATAAGCCAATTTAAAAAACTTACTGAACCCAAACATTTGACCTGAAGTGTACTTACAGTATACTCAGATAAGTGTCAAAATGAGAAAATGCCATAAGTGTGGGTTCAAAGGGCATCGTGTCTGTGTGAGAAGGTCAGTTAATGTCAGCTGCATTGAACTGTAAAATTCATATCGCAGAGTTTTCAAAGCAACTTTGCCAGCATACACATTTTTTTTTACTTTCCCCCCATTCATTTAGTTCAAGTAATGGCAAATGTGACCATGAAGATGCACCACACATAATGGAAAAATAATGAGAGCGATTATATTTCTTCACAAAAATATTAAATAGTAATGTTATATGCTCTGCATGCAAAATAAATGTGCTATAGATGTGGCTTTACTGTGCAGTTTTATCAGTCACATGTGAACAATATTGCATATTTACAATGTAATCTATATCTGAAATGCAGCTGGTAAGTTTATATAACTAATAAAAATCAACACGCAATATGAAGCAGCTCCTCAAATAATGCATTTAGAGCAAAGCCATTCTCAGAGCAAGCAATATCTGTGGAAATACACTTTATCTCACGTCTCATATCCCATGTCTAGAGGCAAAAACAAACAGTCTTGGTCAAACAACCCTGAGACCAAACGTATTGATTAGAGCTTTCAGCTATATTTATACTTAAGAAGTGAGTTCAAATAAGTGCATATATGTAACACTATTTCCAGATTTCATTTGAAACCAAAATAAATAACATTGGATAAGTTGAACTATCAAAAAAAAAAAAAAAACTATTAATTGTTATGTTAATTTCTACACATCTAATACACAGCTGAATGCAACAAAAGTTGTTTGTTAACATTAGTTAATGCACTGTGAACTAACATGTAAAAAGTACACATTTTTTATTAACTATCTTTACAAAGGTTTACATACACAAACAAAATACCAATTATTTGTCATATTAAATATTTAAAACCTTAGGGTTTTATCCATTTGTCAGCAAGTACTTTTTAATAATTTAAAATATAATAAAATGTAGTATGCTCACTTATTTATCTATTTATTTATTTTATATAGTTGGATAGTTTAATTTTCACATAAATACATGTTATGCTAAATGATGAAGGAAAATTACTCCACCCACACCAATATATTTTTACATTTAATATTCATAACATTTTCTATTTGAATCTTCTACTTGAATTCAATGTGTAGAAAATCCCTTTTGTGGATTTTATTCAATAAGGACAACCATATATCTAAACATATTTGTGTATAATACTGCTCTGTATTTTATCTTATCTTTTCTTTTCTATTGTATTGTATTGTATTGCATTGTACTACACGGCTACTGAGGGAAAAAAGTCAATGCTTTTTCAATGCAGTGAGTCAATGCAAGTCACTACATAATACACATTCACTTGTTAACCCCTAACAAAAACTATAAACAGCATAGTTTGCATATCATACAGTTGTTGTAAATCTTTTCTGACTGAATGAATTGAGCTGCTGTTTCACACAGACCTGATGACCCACAGTCCTCACTCCATTCACAGCTGCAGGATCAGGAGGACAATAAACAGATGATGCTGCATCTGTAGACTTGACTAATGTCTTCTCATAGGCAAAGAAACTCCTTAACACAGCAGATTCCTGATTACCTTTTTTTTTTTTTCCAAATGTCATACACTTAATCTATTTAGAAAGGCGTGAAAGTCAATTCGTTAGAAAAAAACATAATCTGAAAATAACATTAAGGCAATATGATTGATATACAACATGAATCGTATTGCCTAAAGTAAACGTTGTGCTTGTGGTAAAACACGCTTTGTTTAAACAACACACATCTGAGCATGAAAGTCTATTAGGCTACTTAAAGTGAAAATATAACTGACATATAATCTAAATCAAACATTTAGGAAAAAATGCCTAAAGCAAACATTCTGTATATAGTTCAAACCACTTACATATATCTCAACACACATACATATGAACATAAATATTAAACATAAATTTAAGTATAAATATGAATGAGTAATGTTTACTAATTATGTACTTGTTCAAATGAATCGCATCTAAGAACAGAATAGTCTGAATAATAAATAAACCCCGACAAATAAATAACAGAATTATAAAAACCAAAAGTAGCATGGGTTGCTCGTGCACGCTGATAGCACGCGCGCGCGCTCCCTAAAGCCCTTTTAAATACAGATGCCCCAAAATTACTGACCAGCACATATTGACTGTACTCACCCCCAGTTTCTTACTCCGAATCCGCACGTAGCCCTGCTTGACTATATCGTTGAAGTTTGAAGCCATCCTGACAGCCTCTGTCTGTCCTCGTCCCCTCAGAAGTCAGTACGACATTTAGTCCTCAAACAACCTGCCCGAGAGGCTCCACCGCACCGCCGCCGCTGCTGCTGTTGCTGCGACCGGCGAACCGCTCATTCCGCGCGAGAGTGGCGAGAGCGCGGCGTCACATCGTTTAATTCAGACAGGAGAGCAGCTTCCTGGAATGAACCACCAGAGGACTGTCATAGGGGTGGATGCAGACCACGATTGCTTGTGTATACTGAAATATAAGGGATTTATGGATTTATTTATTTTTGCATCATTCATCTATCAGTCAGTCAGTCAGTCAGTCAGTCAGTCATGAAACACGAATTTTCTTAATATGTTGAAGTCAACAGCTGTGAACCTACAGAGAGATAGTGTTATTAAATATAATATCATTAAATAACTAAATTAAATGTATTTTGATGTAAAAATGTAGTTAAAAAAAAAAAATTGTGTATTTTCTTGAACACAAAAAAAGTAAAATGTAGGCCAATTAATTTTTTTTTAAGACTTTGTTTTTGAAATTTTATTTACAAAATGACACAGAGTTAGGAGAGAGCAGGGACATTTTTCATAAAAACCTCATTTTAAAAAGATAGTGTTTTTAGCAGAAATATATTTTTGCTGTGATTATCAACTCACAACAGTGGTCTATCAAAATCAGGTGTTATTTTGTATAAATGTAGAACAACTCCAATATAACTTCACTTCAAACAAAAGTTGCACATTGTTAATTTTGACCCCGTCAACAGGAACGAAAGTAACACACAGGTGGGTCAAAAGTAACACAACAATATTTGCTAGTTTTACTTGCTTAATCTTGTTTATTTTAAATATATCTGACTATGACCTTGTTAATATTAACTGCAAACATATTGTGTCCTTTATTTTTGCAAAGAATTAAACTGTATTTTCATCAAATGTTTCAAAAATAATCCACCAATGCAAAATGTTACATTTTTCTATAATTTTTTTTATGTTTTTTAATTATTATTGGCAATATGCATTAATCTTATAAAACATATGAGTCAAAACACTGAAAACTAATGTGGAAGTGAAAAAGGCATGGCTATCAGCAGTGGGAGATAAATAACAGTGTAAATTTTGTCCCCACAGGAACTCTTGCCATTTAAACCTGATTTACTTTTAAACTGAAAAACTCAGACATTTGAAACTCAATGATGTGTTATTGCACTAAATAACCTGTAGATTGATCATTAGTGTGACACATGAAAAGAGAAACACAACTTGTAATACGGAAAAAAGAACCGCAACAATAATTTACTTTTTGCACTTTAAAACAGAAATTTGGAGCTAACTGTGGAACACGGTGCCTAAATCAGATGATATTTGGCAACTCCATCAAGGGTTGCATGCTGAATGTGCGGTTATAGTCTGGAAACAAATGTTGTCAGGGCTTCGAGAAAATCACTTTGTTACTTTCGTCTCCGCTCTCCCCTATTAGGCTTAAATGAAAATCTTTTACTCACACTCCACTTGTCCCAAACCTGCTTGGTTTTTTGAATGAATGAATGAATGAATGAATGAATGAATGAATGAATGAATCAATGAATCAATGAATCAATCAATCAATCAATCAATCAATCAATCAATCAATCAATATTTGGGAATTAAGGACTTTCATTTCGATAATGTTTTCCATATTTTTCCCAAGTAGATGGCTGCAGGATCAACTTTTGTGTTCAGCTGGGAAAAAAAAAGAAACTCAAGCAGGTTTGCGCATATTTTAATGTAAAGTATAAGAGACTTTTGCAATGGAGGGACTTTTTTCATAGTTCCCAGAACTATTATTGGGGGAACTTCTATTTTTCAATGTTTACACATGCAGAAAGATTTTAAGAACACCATCTACTAAATTAGCTTTGAATTAGTTCTTGGTACCGGTTTGCTGGTTAGTTCTTAACTGCCCAGCCCCTCAAAAATACTAATACTAAGACCTAATAACATCTAATAATTGCTCACTTAATATTGCTATAGGGCAAATGAATAGAACAATTAGCAAATTGGTACATATACATATATCTGTGTATCTAATTGTTGTTTTACGATTGTATTCTTTGTTGTGATTTTACTGTTTTAATTGTTGGGTTTTGTGATTCTGGTTTTATGTCATTGTTTTCAAGTTTGAATATAAAAACTTTTATATAAAAAGTGAAAAAAATGGTGTTAATTTTATTAATTATATATGATTTATTTACTTACTTGATTACTTAATTATTAATTAATTCATTCATTCATTTTCTTTTCGGCTTAGTCCCTTTATTAATCTGGGGTCACCACAGCGGAATGAACCGCCAACTTATCCAGCATATGTTTTACGCAGCGGATGCCCTTCCAGCTGCAACCCATCACTGGGAAACATCCATACACTCTCATTCACACACATACACTACGGACAATTTAGCTTACCCAATTCACCTACATGTCTTTGGGCTTGTGGGGGAAACCGGAGCACCCGAAGGAAACCCACGCGAACACAGGGAGAACATGCAAACTCCACACAGAAACGCCAACTGACCCAGCCGAGGCTCAAACCAGCGACCTTCTTGCTGTGAGGCGAACGTGCTACCCACTGTGCCACCGTGCAGCCCCATTACTTCATTAGAAGTACCTAAAAATGCTGTAGGTTCAGTATGGTTCTTGAGTGTTTCTTTAGCACTTCCTTGGGGTAGTTGAGATGCTACATATCACTGTTACAGCTGTTAAGCACTGAATAGCTTTATCAAAGTTCAATAACTTTCACTTAGTCTCTTAGTTTAGCTGGAGAAAAGATTAAAAGACAACCTTAAATGCAATGTATTTCCTGAAGATAATGTGGTTCTTAAACTTTCTAAATATTTCAAGGCACCACACATGGATTTTTGACTTAGCAAAAGCATAAAAGTGGTTTAAAACCAACATCAGTGTTTTGTCATTGTGGTTTTACTCATATCAAAACATATGAGAGTGAGGTAACATCTAAAACCTCTTATAGTTCTTGATAGCACTATTTCACAAAGTCATATAGAAACTTGATTTTGAGCCAGTAAACCACTTTTAGTGCTATAAGCATCATTTTAAAAGTGTACTTTACGTACATTTACTTTATTGAAATTAATGTTACAGTGCGTCAGTTCTTAATGGCCCTCAAACCAGATCTATTTTTAACATCTAAATTCTTATCTCAAATCTGACAAATTAAGACAATAAAAAACAAAAGACTCCTGCTGATTTACATCTAACAGACACTGCATGGGCTATGCGAGATAAACATAAATCCTTTTATTTTTAAACTTCATTTTCATTCATTAGCAAAATACGGTTTTGCTTTCATAAGAGAATTATCCTTCTACAATAAAATGGTTGTGATAACCAGTGGATTGCAGATTTGTTTTGTTGATTGGATCCTTGGGATTAAAAGATCAAAGCAGATCAAAAGCAAAATGAGAGAGATAAAAAAAAAGCGGGTTGGGATGTTATATTCATATATTAGATATGGAGCAAGCTGTAGCTCCACTGACACAAATGCTAGAAATGCCTGCAAAAGCCTACTCCTCTAATCCTGCTTTACGGAGACGCCCTTTTGCCTGTGGAAAAATGCCAGAACCAATTAGACACAGCTGATGACACAGTTACACGTGTGAGAGGGTTTTCTGTATCAGTCATGACAATGAACGATGATATATGAATGAAAATATCTCACCATAAAGACATACATTAAAATGGATCAGGCATAAAATCCATATGGGTGATACAAAGAATGGCTATGATAACACTTCATCATAACAAATTACTTCAGTCCTTATCCGTTTTGTTCATGCTAAAAAACAGTTATGATAGCACTACATCATAACAAATTACTTAACACATGATTAGTTACATTTCCATGTAACTAATAAAGAAAGGAATTACTAAGATTTCAATAACAATAATATTTACTATCCATAAAGTACCCTGTTACTTTAGATTAAAACTAAGTTCAGTTGGCTAAACTCTGGCTGGTTTAAAATCCCAAAATACAATCATGCCTATGTTAATTTGTATGGCCTTTAGGACTCACATAGGTATGTGACGTCAGAAAACGTACTATATGACAATCTAATGTAAAGTTCAGTGACACATGCTCAACAAAATATAATATGAATCCCATTTTTTACAGACTATGTCTATGGCATCGTGGGGTTGAGTGGTTGGTTGCTGAAGCGCCCTCAGTCAAATTTATTTGCTCTGAAACAAATACCATGATTGTGACTAAATATTGCCGAAAACAAATTTTGTTTCAAATGTATGCACTATAGAAACATACATCAGATTCCAAAATAGGTGCCCAGCAGGGTGAAGGATGGTCTTTTTAGGAAAAGTGATCAATGAACAACTGCTGGCATGCTGGAAGTCTAAACCATCAACAAACATTTTAAAAAGGCGCTATCCACACATGGGTGAAGAGGTTATACATTTGAATGCAGGCTTATATATTTGTATTGTGTAGTTTTATAAAATACTCAAGATACAGTTGTGTTGTGAATAAGTCACAGCTGATGGGGTCTGTGTTGTGTCGCAGCTACCAGCGCTCTTTAGCCATGACCAAATTTTTGTTCAAACTTGCCAGGTTTGGATTAATCAAAGCCATCTTTAATGTGAGTGCTCTGTTAGTGCAGTTAATTTGAATGAATCTGATATCCGCAATATGAACTTTTATGTGAACCAATAAGTGGACTGGGACTAAAAAGAAACGTTGTGTCTCTCTTTCCAACAAACTCTGAAATTTTAACAAAACACAAAACAAAGACGTCTAAACAAGCCTAAAAACAATACATGATGTCAAAAGATCTAACCATTAAAAAGACTGCTCAAGAATACCTGTTTTTCTCATTATAGTTGTTCTCATCATAGCAATGTTGAATATAGGCATCAGAAATGTGTCTCTTTGCAGCAGATCTTTATTTGTGTATGTGATGGAGAAATTCCTGTCTCGGTTTCGACTCCATTACACATTTTATAATCTCTTCTCCACTGACAAAAATTGTTTTTTTGTTTTGTTTTTGTTTGACACCACCCAAACAGACTGAATTAATTTCCCTGTGTAAACAGACCTTTATTTACAATACAACACAGACTCTTGTACCTTTTCACTTACATATATTTATATTTTTACATACATATTTGTTCATTTATTTATCCAAATCTCTGTAAATGTTATCGTCTTGTCATGCATCAATTCCACCACCACATGAAATAAAGTAGAAAAGAAGAAGGTCATTTGCATTTAATTTGAAAAATGTAATTTCTCATTTGTTTACTTTAAGGCAAAATATCATGTCTCCATTTCTCAATTATTTTTACATTTTACATGGTTACAATAAATACATTAGAACATGACATTGAATTGTAACAACACTTTTCACTTATTTAATTATTAAACTAGTTTATTATTATTAAATAATAAAAAATGCATAAACCATTAAACATTTATATATCATATAATGAGTTGAGGGGGTTCATTCCGCTGTGGCGACCCCATATTAATAAAGGGACTAAACCTAAAAAAAAGATAATGAATAAATGAATATAATGAGTTGAAAAAAAGTCAGCAATGCCAATGTGGCATAAAATCAACTAAACATGTTTACAAACATTATTGAGAATTATGATTACAATGGTCATGGCTTTAATGTGTAAAGAAAGTACTTATAAAGACATTAGTTATAAAATTAAATCAAATAAAATACAAAATAATAAAAGAAACTTGGTTTTACACCATCTGACATTTTTATTCACTGTAAAATCTAATATTATTAATATATTTAAAAAACATATGTGAAGCCAACACAAATGACAATATTACATAAGAAATGTACATTTGAAATGATATGTTAGTAAATCAAATCAATAATGCCTTAATTTCTGTCATCGTCTGTCAACCAAACATCAGTTTTTTTATTGTTAGCAGATCATTTGCATTCAAATCTCACAGCAAGCAACATTATTTGATCCTTAAAAAAAAAAAAAAAAGAAGACAAGCAATCAGATGAAGCACCTTTCACTGCAACTGTATTTGCAAGCTCTCCACTTACTAAATGCATAAAAAATGAAATCCCCACTGTCCATGCTGAGGAGCCTGGTGTCATATTTATGATTTATTCATAACCGTTGAATAGGAAATGGTTTGAGGGCTTCTTTGACCTTCACTTTTGAGGTAACACACTTTAGCAGCTGAGTTGGCTTTGAAGTAATTTAGCCGTGCTGATGATACAGGTAACTCCACAATAAATGAAAGCTCTACAAAATGTAACCCTGGATGTATAAGATGTCTGAGAGCTGCCACACGGACATTATCATAATCAAATTATTTACCTTATGAATAAGACAATATTATGATTAGGGTGTTTACATGAGTTGCTTTTACAACCCCAAATCAGAAAAAAGTTGGGACAGTATGGAAAACGCAAATAAAAAAAATAAAAAAAGTGATTTATAAATCTACTAAATTTACTTTGACTTGTATTTCATTGCAGACAATACAACAGCACATTATGTAATGTGTTCCTCATGCTTTTTTAAATTATTATTATTTTTAAATGAGCATGTATTCCAATTTCAACACATTTAAAAAAAGCTGGAACAGTAAAGCATTTACCATTTTGTAAGGTTGCCATTCCTTTTCACAACACTTAAAAGACGTTTAGGGACTGAAGACACCAAGTGATGAAGTGTATCAGAAGTAATTCTGTCCTATTCTTCCTGCAAACAAGTCTTAAGGTGGGCAACAGTCGGGATTGCAGGCAGGCCAGTCAAGCACCTGTATCCTCTTCCTCCGCAGCCAGGACTTTGTAATGTGTGCAGAATGTGGTTTTGCATTGTCTTGTTAAAATACGCATGGGTGTCCCTGGAAAAGAAGGCAGCATATTGTGCTCCAAGGGCACTGACACAGCCCAATACCATGACAGACCCTGGCTTTTGGACTTGTTGCTGGTAACAGTATGGATGATCCTTTTCTTTTTTGGTCCAGAGCACACAGCATCCATTTCTCCCCCAAAATTTTCCTGTTTTCTGTCAGTTTAGTGAAGTGCATATGTATAAAATATAACAGAAACAAGTCCTTACTCTGGATTAAAACATATCATACAAAGCATATGACTTACAGTAAGGGAAAAAAAGATATACCATAAATTCAGATTATTTTTTGGCCCAAACTGCTCATCTTGAGAGGGTAAATCATGAGCAGTTCAGTTTTTTCAGTTATTGAACATGACAACCAACATAACCAATTAAATGTTCATGTTGTGCATGTAAACATTGAGAGATGACAATGAAGGCTTCAGTTGAAAGATGGAACAAAATCTTCCACTGGACTAAACATCACACATTTCATTGTGCAGTATGTGAAGTGTGAACTCCAAACTATTAATCACAGGCTGGCTGTGCTATATTTAGATTTATTGTCAGAAAAACGTGTGCCGTGTCACACTTTTACTGCTGTCTAACAGTCACGCTTATTCACACATGCACACAAAAATACACACCGAGCATGTGAAATGTCACAAGGCACGCTGCCGCTGCATGTTTGATCAGGGTTGATAACTCTGCTGGATATTGAAGCTCATTTCAATTTTTTTTTTTCATCTTGCTGCATATAGTCAATTTTCATACTGTAAATATATCAAAATATGTATAGCTAAAATATGCATATCAGTAATATGCATCGCTTATGCATTAAAGGTGATTTTCTTTTATTGTATTTATTGCAATTGAAAGTCATTTAACTGTTTAGAAAAATAAGTCTGTATCTTGCATTGCTGACAACTGAGTATTCATTCATTCATTCATATTTTTTTCGGTTTAGTCCCTTTATTAATCAGGGGTCGCCACAGCGGAATGAACCTCCAACCTATCCAGCATATGTTTTACGCAGCGGATGCCCTTCCAGCAACAACCCATCACTGGGAAACATCCATACACACTCATTCACACACATACACTAAGGACAATTTAGCTTACCCAATTCACCTATACCACATTTTTTTGGACTTGTGGGGGAAACCGGACCACCCGGAGGAAACCCATGCGGACACGATGAGAACATGTAAACTCCACACAGAAACGTCAACTGACCCAGCTGAGGCTCGAACCAGCGACCTTCTTGCTGTGAGGCGAACGTGCTACCCACTGCGCCACTGTGCAGCCCTACAACTGAGTATGCATCAGTTTTTTTTTTTCTCTTAGAACTTAGAGTTCTTTTTTTAGAATTGCAATTTTCTTTCAGGTTTATGGGCTACTGACTTTACTTTTGCAGTTCTTAGTCACAATTTATATATCTAACTTCTGATAATAATATTATATCTTATTTTTCCTCTCAAACTTATAATGCTAAAATATAATGCATTATAATGCTGTAAATGATTACAATTTTGTAGTTTACCATATAATGTAGAAAATATTTTTTATTCATTCATTCATTTTCTTTTCGGCTTAGTCCCTTTATTAATCTGGGGTCGCCACAGCGGGATGAACCGCCAACTTATCCAGCATATGTTTTACGCAGCGGATGCCTTTCCAGCTCCAACCCATCACTGGGAAACATTCATACACACTCATTCACACACATACACTACGGACAATTTTAGCTTACCCAATTCACCTATACCGCATGTCTTTGGACTGTGGGGGAAACCGGAGCACCCGGAGGAAACCCACGCGAACACGGGGAGAACATGCAAACTCCACACAGAAATGCCAACTGACCCAGCCAAGGCTCGAACCAGCGACCTTCTTGCTGTGAGGCGAACGTGCTACCCACTGCGCCACCGCGTCGCCAAATATTTTTTATTTGGAATTTAAAATATTGACTTTATTTCCCATATGGCATTTTATGTCCTGCAATTGTGAGCTAGCAGGGCTCACAGTATTCTGACCTGTCTTTTTTGCAATTCTGAGTTTGTGTATCTCATAACTGAGTTTATTTATCATAATTCTTTTTCTCTTCTTTTCCTCAGAAGTCTTTTACTTCTTCAATTCATATTGTGATTTGTAATTGTTTATACAGGCTTTACAT
>CAIGQV010000641.1:18749194-18774580 GCA_903798115.1 Danio jaintianensis
ATGGCACGGTCAGCCTCGTCTCTCATCCAAGGTGTGCAGGTTATCTGCGTCTCTCGGGGGCCAGAGCCTACACAGCTGCGGGCCAGGCTGCTTCTGCCCTGCACGCTATGGCCATGTATCAGCGCTACCAGGCGCAGGCGTTGGCCCAGCTGCACGAGGGTGGTTCCGACCCAGGCTTAATGCATGAGCTCCGCACCGCAACCGACTTTGCTCTGCGTACCACCAAGTCAGCTGCGCGTGCCCTGGGAAGGACGATGGCCACATTAGTGGTCCAGGAACGCCACCTCTGACTAAACCTGGCTGATATGCGTGATGTTGACAAAGCTCACTTTCTTAACACACCCATATCCCAGGCTGGCCTGTTCGGCGACACCGTCGGTGAATTCACCCAAGAGTTCACGGCAGTGAAGGAGCAGTCAAGTGCGATGGGTGAACTCATCTATCGGCGGGCTCGTAAGACCGCTCCTCCCGCCGAACCATCCACCTCGGCTGCTCCTCGCCGAGGGCGCCGTTAAGTCCGGTAAACAGACTGCAAGGCGTCCCTGAGACGGGCCATCCGTAGAAGAGGGAACTTGCTCTTTCCCCGGTGGAGGGCCGGGCATCACAACATCAAACGGCATTTTTCAACGGCAGGCTGCTGGCCTTGCGGCCGGCGGCCGCCAAGTTCTCAATAAAAGCATTTTTCCCCTTCCCCGGATGTGTCAGTCCGAACACTGCCAGTCTGGGACGCTGTGCCTTCCAGCTCACAGGATCGGTGCACCTCGCCAGTGGCTCTGAGTGTGTCGGAGGACGGTCTTCCTTCTCGCACACACTCAGCCCCCTCTCAGGACCCTGGGAGAAAGCTGAGAGTGAATCTCCTGCTCTTCCGCGGGACCCCAGTGCTCCCCGGTTGAGCCCTCCCACTCCGTGCTGCCCCACCGCTGGTGCGTCAACGATCGTGCCTATGATGCCATTTACGCGAGCTCTGCCCGTCGCAATGGCTCATTCGTACGATCAGACTCGGCTAAGGGATTTAGTTCGCCAAAATACCTCCCAAGTTCACAGGTGTGTATTTCACCAGGGTCAGCCCTGTGTCCGCCCCTGTCTTGCGCGAGGAGATTGCTGTCCTCCTGGCAAAGGATGCAATCGAGCCGGTCCCTCCAGCCGAGATGAGGAGCGGGTTTTACAGCCCGTACTTCATCATGCCCAAAAAGAGCGGTGGGCTACGGCCAATCCTAGATCTGCGTGTTTTGAACCGCTGTCTGTACAAGCTGCCGTTCAGAATGATCACGCAGAGGTGCATCCTTCGGTGCGTCCTTCCTCAGGATTGGTTTGCAGCAATAGACCTGAAAGACGCGTACTTTCATGTCTCCATTCTTCCACGTCACCGCCAGTTTCTGAGGTTTGCGTTCGAAGGTCGAGCATGGCAGTACAAAGTCCTCCCCTTCGGGCTCTCTCTGTCTCCGTGGGTTTTTACCAAGCTCGCGGAGGGTGCCTTGGCGCCCCTTCGGCTCGCGGGCATCAGCACACTCAATTATCTCGACGACTGTCTGATTTTAGCGCCCTCACGGGATCAATTGATTATGCACAGAGGCACCTCGACCGGTTGGGGTTTCAGGTCAACCGAGAAAAGAGCAAGCTCGCCCCCGTGCAGAGAATCTCTTTTCTCAGGTTGGAGCTGAACTCGATCACCATGAGGGCCCGCCTCACCCGAGAGCACGCCGAGCTGATGCTGACCTGTCTGAGGGAGCTCGACAGGAAAACTGTGGTCTCTCTGAAGTCATTTCAGAGGATCCTGGGGCATATGGCATCCGCAGCGGCTGTCACGCCGCTCGGGTTGCTCCATATAAGACCACCTCAGCACTGGCTTCACGATCGGGTCCCCAGACGTGCATGGCACGCGGGCACGCACCGAGTGACTGTCACTCAGTTGTGTCGCTGCACCCTCAGTCCCTGGACGGACCCTGCGTTTCTACAGGCCGGAGTGCCTCTAGAACAAGTGTCCAAGCATGTTGTCGTCTCGACGGATGCTTCCAGCACGGGCTGGGGTGCCGGGGTGCTCCCTCGGATGCACTGGCTCACAGCTGGCCTCGGGGCATGCGCAAATACGCATTCCCCTCATCCCCTCAGTGAGCTTACTCGCACAGACACTGTGCAAAGTCAGGGAGGACGAGGAGCAGGTCTTTCTAATTGCGCCCCTCTGGCCCAACCGGACCTGGATATCAGAACTCTCTCTCCTCGCATTTTCGGTCAGTGATTCATGCCTAGAATTCGGGCCGGGTTTCTCTCACGTGATCCTGAGACCCTGACCTGGATATGTGCCCAAGGTTCCTACCACTTCGTTTAAAGACCAGGTAGTGAGCCTGCAAGCGCTGCCTTCGGAGGAGGCAGACCCAGCCCTTTCATTGCTGTGTCCTGTTCACGCTCTGCGTATTTATGTGGACCGCACTCAGAGCTTTAGATCCTCTGAGCAGCTCTTTGTCTGTTACGGCAGTCGGCAGAAGGGAAGTGCCGTATCCAAACAGAGGTTGGCCCACTGGATAGTGGATGCCATCTTTCTCGCTTATCGGAGTGAGCCGTGTCCCCCGGGAGTGAGAGCGCACTCCACTAGGAGCGTCGCTTCTTCTTGGGCATTAGCACGCGGCGCCTCTCTAACAGATATCTGTAGAGCTGCGGGCTGGGTGACACCTAATACATTTGCAAGATTTTATAGTCTTCGAGTGGAGCCGATTTCCTCACGTGTGCTAGTTAACGCCGGTGAATGAGGAAATTCGGTTTGGTGTTGTAACACGCTTGCTGCGCCTTTTTCTCTAACACAGAGATACGTGGGTTTTGTTTTCACTCTGTTCAGTTGAGTTCCCCACTTGGCGAATCCTACAGAGTTCCTCCGAGGCCCCCAGCATCTGACTCAGCGGAGGAGTCAGGTGCCTGGCCCATTGCGTTGTTGGCATGCCCACATGGTCAGCCCGCATTCTGGGTATAGGTGCCTGATATGTGCGATCCCATATGCTTCACTCAGCCACGGTATAGTTCCCTCCTCTTAGGTGGGCCTGTGTCTTCCCTCCCCGCTAACCATCCTTCATATGTGTACTCCCCCTTTTTAGGGTTAGTCCATATGTCTTCTTGCCACCAGGTCTCCCCATTGGGCAGCAGGTGGCCTCCGCAGCGTCCTCCCTATCGGGACTGCACGCTTTCCCAACGTACTGTCGTATTTAGAATTTCCTCGAAACTTAACTAGGTGGATTTTTTACGACTCCCCAAAAATATAAATAAGCCTTTTAATGCTTCACAGGTAAGTAAGGTAAGTTAGGGCCAGGGGACACGTTGGAGGGCTGCGTCTCTGGTGATGATAGTGAGCTCACTCTGATAGCCTGGCAAACCTCTCACCAGTGACGTGGTAAGGTTCAATCGCTGTGGCGTTTTCCATACATTTCCCCATAGTGGAAGTTTTTCCACATAGCATTGACGTTCCCCCTCCAGTTCCCCCTCCAGCCACTACGTAACCCTCCTTCCCCGAGGGGGGGAACGGAAATGCTATGTTCCTTCGACACAAGTGGTTGCGCCTTAGCTGACTGCTTAGTTTGGCTCTTCAGCTAGAAAAGGTGTCTTTGCTATGCACGGCTGGCATCTTTATACACAAATAATTGTGATTGCTGCCAGCTGTCTACGCTGACGCCGCCAATTCATTAGCATTTCATTGGCCCGTTTTATTACTCTTTCAGATGATTGGCTTCTGACGAAATCCCCATAGTGGAAGTTTTTCCACATAGCATTTCCATTCCCCCCCTCGGGGAACGAGGGTTATGTAGTAACCGTAACGATCTCAGATGTTCTCTTAATCGTTTCTCTCCTCTTCTTTGTTGTCTTATTTTGTTTGGCTGGCCCTGTGGAGAGTTTGGTCTTCATGTGTTTCTGACAAATCAAGAATTCATCAATTGTCTGCACCCTTTAATCTCATCCAATTCAACAAGCAATCACACACTGTGAATCAGCCAAGGACAGAACATTTATGACATTATGACAATTATTCACTCAAAGACTGGATGGTCCATTCTTAATGTTGGAAAAAAAAGTGGTTGAATGAGCCAGAGAGTTTCATAGACATGTCAGAGAGTGTTTGTTTTGCCTTTAAAGATCTTCATTTTGTTTAGATCAAAATAAGTATAGAATAAATGTAGTTTGTATGCTGAAATGTTTTCAGATTTCAGACAAAACATGATCTAGTGTTTATCCTTACAGAAAAAAAAACCTCATGAGCATTACAGAAGCTTCACATGTGCATTCCTATTATAAATTGCAAATGAAATACACAAGGAACCCATTTGAAGGTTTGTTATTACGCAAGCCTCACTTATGTCTTTGATCAAATTGTAATACTTAGTAAGCTTGCTCCTCAGCATTTTAAATGCCTCAGTGTTGCTTTACGCTAGTTTTTGAGAGACCCTCCTCCACCCCAGCTCCACCTGTGTTCAGGTCTGCTACAGGGATTACACATATAGTATGTTTGTAGCAGCAGTGTGTTATATTCTTAGACTGCATGTCTGTGAATATACTGGCAGTAGCAAGTCTTTGTACTTGTTCTGCCATAATAATCATAGTAGCAGCAGCGTAGCAGATCTTTGTTGACAGAACCAAACACATCAACGTTGCCATATACCATACTAAATCTCTCCAAGGGTTGTCATGACAGAAATATAATAATTAAATATTTAAACAAATATACAGTTTATATATGCAAATAAACAATTTCACTTTTAAAAAGTCAAGTGTACTGAAGTGCCACACAAGCAATTGTAATAATGCTATAGGTGTCTTTACACCGTTTTCAGCACTGATATGAGGCCAAAATGTAAGCTAACGTTTGTTAACAGTGATTTGGGCTATGGATTTGTTTTCCAGTATTCAAAAATATATTGATTTAACTTTTGTGAGACAACTTTTGTATTAGAAAGTATGTGTGTCATATTGAATTCTGATGTGATTTCCAAAGAAACCTTATCAATGTGAATTGTACCATACAGTAAGACACTAAAACAAATCAATGTGAGGGGATGTTTCTTTGTTTATTTACAGCATATTACTTATGGTGCACTGTTTGAGGGAGGAGCCATTTCTAGTGGTGTTCGAAACCAGTGAACATTCTAAAGTTCACTCAATCAATCCCACAATGCAATGCAAAAACGAGTGTAGAATCCATGCACACTCAACGTTTTCATATAGCAGAATCCTATCGGTGAAAGTTTAAAAATTTGTTTTTGTAAAATAATTTTGTAAAAATTATAGTATTTGAAAATGCATTTAAACAATTTCAGAGATGCCAGTAACAGAATGACAGCAGCAGTTCAATGTTAATGAAGCAGCTGAGAGCTGTCTTACCATGGACACTTCTTCTGGAATCTACCTCTGAATAAATTAAGGACTTTAGTTTTACTTCAAGTTGTAACCACATATTATGAAAATTCACAAGAATTCACAAGTGGCACATTATTATTAACACATTCTTAACATTTCATGCTGGTAAAAGTGTTACAAAAGTGTTACCACTTTTTATATGGTCAAGCCAAATTATCTTTATAGTTAAAAAGAAAAGAAAAGAGGAATGGGGGTGTTTCTACTGATGATAACATGACTAAGAGGTTTGATATCTGCTCAGATTATTGTTGTGCGTACTTTTGCATACTATAAAATGGTTGGTGAGTTTGCATGTTCTCCCCGTGTTCGCGTGGGTTTCCTCCGGGTGCTCCGGTTTCCCCCACAAGTCCAAAAACATGTGGTATAGGTAAATTGGGTAGGCTAAATTGTCCGTAGTGTATGTGTGTGAATGAGTGTGTGTGGATGTTTTCCAGTAATGGGTTGCAGCTGGAAGGGCATCCGCTGCGTAAAACATATGCTGGATAAGTTGGCAGTTCATTCCGCTGTGGCGACCCCGGATTAATAAAGGGACTAAGCCGAAAAGAAAATGAATGAATGAATGAAAATGGTTGGTAACCTTGTTACTTTTAAACTTATTTGGAATTTGAAAGATGCTTTTAGTCAATTAGAAGATGGAATTTTACAATTGAACGTGTAAGTTTTATTGTGTGTAATGTTTAGTAGCTTATATATTGTAAATATTGATTTGTTGATATTTAATAACAGTTCAGAATAAAGAAAGACCAAAACTCTCTCTCTTTCTTTCTCTCATAAATAATACTACTGTTACTAAATGTAACTACATTGAAGAAATTCAGCATTGCTTCATTACTAGTTCTAAAGTGACATTTTTCAAATTACAAAGGAGGCTTTTACTTTTTTTTACTTATTATTTACACAAAAGACTTTTTAAGACAGCCTGTTGATCTTTCTTTTTATTTATATACTTGTGCCATTGGATTGTTGCATGAAAGCAATATCGCACTCATATTTGTGTGATTTAAAGTACTGTGATTTAAAATCACAGTTGTGATTATGTGTAATAATATTCCATTGGTTGTTTAAGATTTAGTATTAAATATAGCATTAAAATGTGGGTGTTATTTCTTAATATACTTAATATATTTTTATGTATGCAACAAGTGATCGTAAGACTTCATTAAATGCTTATTATCCAGTATGGTTTATTGTTGTACAAGTTTTCAACTGAAGAGGAAATGAACTGATTAGCAAGCAACTGTTGCTGACTTCAGACCAGATATTTATTTCACAAGCTGTCACTGCCAGCAAATCGTTCATGGGATCAGCTGGAAACTACAGGGCCAGTGAGGGGGTAGAAGCGTGTATTTTGGCTCACACTGTATTCACAGCAGTTTATCGGCTCACTCATTTAATCTGACAGGTTTAATATAAAACAGGTGAAGTTTGTGGAGCTCTGAATCTCGGTTTGTTTTGGCAGAGACATGTGTGGCCTCTGCTGCCATTTCATCAAGACAAAGCGACTCTTTTACCTCCCCTCGGGTACTGACAACGGCTCATGTGTGAACATGGAAAAAGAAGTGAAATGAAATCCATTTTATAAACAGAGAAAGGTCAGTGGTGACGTGGATGAGTAGCACAAACTCTAGCGCTCACCACAGTTTGTGACCAGAAATGTGTCTTGCATGCTGCTGTAATGGATGTCAACCAAATAAACAGAGCTTGGCATATTTTATATCACACATAGACTATAGTGTGTTTTATTACAATAATTAATTTATTTTAATTATATATTTGAAATTATATACTGTATCTAAAATGAACACTTGCTAAGTGCCAAATGTGAGTAAAAATAAGTTACGTTGAGTATTTATAGTAGTAGCAATTTTTTTTTATTACAATGCAATGTAGTGAGTAGTCAGTTTTCTGTTTATTTTTTAGATTAGATTTTTTTAGGATGGAGAAAGGCTCAAGGCTTTAATTCAGCTCAATTTTCTAGCGTTTTGTATTCAAATTCACACTTATGTGTTTGAAATGCTTTGTTGTTGATTCTTGTAAACACCAGTGTTGGAGAAAGTTACTTTTAAAAGTAATGCATTACAAAATTAAGTTACTCCACAAAAAAGTAACTAGTTGCATTACTTAGTTACTTTTTATGTTAAGTTACATTTGAGTTCCCCTTCATGGGAACTCTGACGAGTGTCTGGAAGACACTATATGAGATCGCCAGATGACCAATCACTCTGAAGAGTAAGAAAACGGGCCAATGAATGCCAAATGAATTGGCAGAGCTCCGCTCTGCAGGAGTCAGCGATTAATCATAGACACTGTCATTGAGACAATGCGCTTTTTCTTTTCTTTGATGCGTTCAAAATAATAAGTACATTTTTTAAAGTAATGCATTACTTTACTTGTTACTTAGTAATATTATTACGTAACTCATGTTACTTGTAATGTGAACTGTAAAGTGAACATTTTATGAGACATTCTGTGCATAGGTTCTCATAGTGAGAGCAGCAGAAAAAAAAATTGCTTTAGGAGACTGTTTAATGGATTATTTTTAAAAAAGTTAAGCAATGACATGCTAAAAATATTGTAAATATGTTAAGTTATTGTAGAAGTATAAAAGCCTTACAAAAGCATCTCGGCTGTGATGAATAATATTTATTAAAGTACATTATATAGTATATATAATACATTCATTCATTCATTCATTTTCATTTCGCCTTAGTCCCTTTATTAATCTGGGGTCGCCACAGCGGAATGAACCGCCAACTTATCCAGCATATGTTTTACGCAGCAGATGCCCTTCCAGCTGCAACCCATCACTGGGAAACATCCATACACACACATTCACACACATACACTACGGACAATTTCGCCTACCCAATTCACCTATAGCGCATGTCTTTGGACTTGTGGGGGAAGCCGGAGCACCCGGAGGAAACCCACGCCAACACGGGAGAACATGCAAACTCCACACAGAAATGCCAACTGACCCAGCCGAGGCTCGAACCAGCGACCCTCTTGGTGTGAGGCGAACGTGCTACCCACTGTGCCACCGTGCAGCCCTATATATAATACATAATGTACAATATTAATTGTGCATATAACAACAACAACAACAACAAAAAACTATGAAAACATGACTTTGAAGTATTCAAAATCACAAATCATAGAACATAGTGTGTGCATATATGTATAAAAAAAAAGTTATTTCGGGCTTTTCTGAGTCATTATCGTAATATAACATGAATAAATATGCCTAACCATACCTTCCTTCAGAAAATAATTTCATATATTCACTCATTCCCAGCTTGATTCCTTCTATATTTGATTAGAAGAAATAACAATAATCTTCATCGTGCTATTTGACCTAGATTCCTTCTCAAAGGAAGGCCAAAATAGACAGTGCTCTAAAGTCTGAGCCAGTTCCTGTAGTTAACGCTACTTCCTCATTTCACTAATGTGGCATTGCTTCAGTAAAACAGCAGGACTTATAGTCTTTTAAGAACAAGAAAAGTAACTTAATAATAATAATAATAATAATAATAATAATAATAATATGTTAGAAAAATACACCATATGCATTTACCAAGACTTTCATCATTAATCTTTCCTTGGATCTGATTATTAATTCCCAAACACCAGCAGCTGGGAATCTCCGGAGAGAAGAAGTCAGATATTAGATGTTCTTGTGCGCTTGCTTTAAGAAACTGTACATATGGTTCACACCTGAAGCAAAACTTTGTTATGGTTATGTTTTGATATCCTGTGAGAAAACGGGACATTGGTTTTATTGTAACTCAAATGAGCAAATGTTTTTCTTGGGCTTTTGTTGATGAAGTTTTGGCTTGCGTGTAATAGAATGTATGGCAGCAATTACAATTATTTCCAAGGTGGAAATTTAAAAAAAAGAAAAGAAAAACTTTGCTTATTTAAAGATAACAATAGCAGTCTTATTATTTTAACCAGTTTTTGTATATTTGAGTCAAATTTTATACAAAAACCATGGCACAGA
The DNA here is from genome assembly GCA_903798115.1 of Danio jaintianensis. NCBI lineage: Eukaryota > Metazoa > Chordata > Actinopteri > Cypriniformes > Danionidae > Danio > Danio jaintianensis. The sequence goes on from CAIGQV010000641.1 coordinate 18,758,586, forward strand.
ATATGTTCATGTTTCACTCAGCACAAAATACCTGCATTCAAATGGAAACAAGAACAGCTTTGTTTACAGGGTTCCGGGTCATGGATTTTCTGGAATATTATGGAATTTTAAAAGTGTATTCCACACAATGAAAGTCAGGTTTTTTTTTTTCTTGGTCAAAATATGAAATATCAATCATTTTTGTTTGTCTTTTTTACTTACCGTTTATTGAGATTTTTTTCTGTACTGTGTTTATCACATGTAATTGGCCTTTTGTTATGGTTAACCTATTTTTCAATGCATTTTCATTATTATCTCACTTGTCAACCGCCAATTAAATGCAGTCACCAGGCTTTACCTGTTAAAATACCTGTACCTGTCTGTATGTTTTTTTATTTGTTTGGGGGTTTTTTTTGCTGGAAAATAATCTGATTATTATAGCCTAAAATGATTTACTTTGCCATGACCTATCTCAACATTTGAGGCAATATTTCTGCCATTTCTTGTTAGTTCTTTTTTCTTTTTTTGACTTCAAGAACTATTTATAAGAACTATATTCAAGATCTTATATAAATAGAACACAAAGAGAGAAAGTGTTTATCTCTTAACAATAACTGTGGTAAAATCTTTCCAACAATGGCTTTGGAAAACTTATGTTAACATTTTTGATACAAGAAATGTAGACTTGTTCAAGTAGGCTTTGACTGAATCCTCATTGTAAACATTTCCTATGACGCATCTAAAACAGGTCACACATCAAAGAAGAAGAGCAGCGACGTGCCTTGTCTATGACAAGTCAAGGTATTGCACACCAGAAGAGCGTTTTCCATACGAAAATCTAATTTAATATGAAACAATGCAGAAGGTGTGGAAGGAACGTGAACAATGTCCAGGCTGGCCCAATTTTTTTTTTGTGAAATCTGGGCTCCTCATAATTTTGCACTATTTGTTTACATTTATAGCAAGATATGTTGGAAAATAAGAATCATTACATTCTGGAGCGACTGCACAACATAATTACTTTACAATTTGTTTTAATTATTCATTATACTGTATGTTATGGAAATTCAGCTTTATTGTTAGTGAAAGTCATGGAAAAGTAAGAGGATTTGACATTTGGCTTAGAATGAGAACCCTATATTTACTCAACATAAAGCACATCTGACACCTCATCTGCTGTAAGGATTGTTTGTTGCTGTCAATTTGCTCTCTTTTCTGTATTTGCAGTTTTTTCGATTTTGACTGACTGGTTACTTTGTGTGAATTTGTGGTAACTTGCAAAAGGAACAGGCTTGTTATTTTCATTTGAACAAATAGGATGCTGACTGTACTTAGAGTGAGATGTTATTAGCTCTGTTAACATGTCAGAAGTAATAAATCATATCACTTATTCACGTGAACGTTCGCATTAATCCAAAACGTGCGGAAACAATCTGGAGTTTGTGTTTCTGTAGCCTAGATTGTAATTAAATAATATTTTAAAACTCTGTTTCATATTTACTTTGGGTTTCAGTCTGAAATGGGTCTAATTATAAGACTTGTTGGCAGGTCAAGAGAAGCTCCTTCCACTCAAAATATATTCAATTTGAGAGTCATATTTTTAGCGTTTCCCTTCATCCGTAAGTTCAATTCTGATGCCAAGGAAAAGGTGGGCGTAGAAAGGCAGACATTACCTCTGGTCACCATAATATTTCAATTCATCGTCAACAACCTTGAGCTTGCCAGACTGAATTTCTTTCAAAGGTTTAGGAAAATGTAGCATGTAAATAGAAAAACGAATGACTAAGATTGTTGAAGATGTTCCAAAGAACTGAAAGAGAAAATACATGCGGCTCTCAGTTCAGTTCATCACACTGCAGCTCAGAAAATTATTAATGATGACTGTTATTACAAATGACTCTCAAAAAAACATAAGTCTTGAGGTTTGTCTGTCATCACTCGCACAAACATCTTCAGTCTTCAATCTGCCGCTGCCAACCGCTGCACGTGTGTCGATGGAAAGTTGTGGGAACACCCAGCCTCATTTGTCCTGCATGAACTTCTGCTTTTCAGTCCTGCATGCTCTATTTGGTCAACTGGCACTTTTTATTACACGCATCCTTCTGTTTGGACTTTGGACACTGCCAGTTTTTTTAGATACCTACACTATTACCTATAACGTACAAATATCTAATCAGTCAATCATATGGCAGCAAACTCAAAGCATTCCATCAAAATATGCAAATTAGTCTTATGCACAAAACTGGAATATCACATAAAAAAACAACAACATCCTGTTAAACTGGTGCAGAATATAAAAAATGCTATTTGTTGTAGGCTGTGTGAGTTTTTTCTTATATATTAGTGCCTCAGAAGATGAAATTCAATGAATGAGTGGTGGCTTTTGGAGGCTCGAGACCACTCTTTGGGAGCACAGCCTCTCAAGGCAGTTCTGTTAGGTAATAATACCAAACCATTTTCATGATGGACTTTGTCTAACGATTCTAGAACGACCAAAGCAATCTTTCAGATGTTGTGCAATGTGGTCAGTCTGCTGGTTTGTCCATTAATGCTGTCCCACCGTATCCATTTTTTGCTATCACATGATTGTTATCATACATGTTAAAACATTTTTATGATTTGCATGCAGAAATTTATTTGGTAAGAGTGTTTCCATCACAGTTTATGCACATTGTTTTCTTATTGGATATAAGTTTATCCTACTCAGTTGTGTGCAAGTTTTTTAATGCACATTTTCAAAATATGCGCATCCTACCATTTACATTAAGAATTGTTTTCTATATTCTAAAACGCACATGAAAATAGGAGGGTGGAAACATTGTCAAGATGATCAGCTGAAGTTCAAACTTAGCATCAAAATCAAGAAAAATCTATTTTATGTGACTTTAAATGAAGAAAAAGGAAATATCCAGGGAGCGTCTGCTCTGTGTTATGTGAGACAGGACTCAGGTTATAGTATCAAACAGACGGATATTGCAGGTGGATTTATTGCAGATTTTGTACAGATGGATATTGTAGTAGTTATCAATGAAAGTCTTTGGATTACCAAAGTGATGGAGATGGATGATAATGGTTTCCAGGAGCTGGTATATCGATCGAGGAACACAACACAGAACAGGAACACAAGGAGAAGATGAAGGAGATTGGGATCGCTGGAGCACAGGAAGGAGTCTGGGGGAAGGGTGTGACTCACTCTTATACAAGGTGTGCTGATCGGCGAATGGTGATCAGGTGTGCATGTACTCGGGTGATTGGGATTGGTGATTAGGGGGAGACCTAGGAGTTCCCGTGACACTCTGTGGGTGAAAAGTCCTTGTTGAGGTCAGAGAAGAATTGCCAGACTGATTCAGCTGATGAAAAGGCAACAATAACTCATCCTGATGTCTGCAGAAGAGCATTTTGAATGTACAACAACAACAAACCTAGAAGCAGATGAGCTACAACAGAAGAAGAAGAGCACACCGGTGACATTCCTGACAGTTGAGAACCGAAGACCAATTCTACAATTCACACAGGTTCAACAAAATTGGATGATAAGAATGAAACATTTTGCCTGCTCTGATGAGTTTTAATATACTATATGAAGAAACATCCTGATATTAAGTCAGAATTCTTTATAAACCACATAAAAGAATGGATTAATCTTACCTAGTGTCAACAGTTCATATAGAGCTATATTGCACTCTTGAGGTATTGAGGTATTTATAGGCTAACCTTAATTTACATTGTTAGGAAGATGGATTCAAAATGTACTCACTCACTAACTACATTTTGTTCATTTTCAACAAAAATATTAGCAACAACAACTACACCAAAACATATTACAAACTGCAGATATAATACTTCCAAATAAACAGAAAAAAATTCAGGAGGGGGGAGAGAATTCATTGGTTTTGTGAAAATGTGCAACAATATTGTTTGTGAAAGTCAATGAAAAATACTTAAAAATAGGTAAAGCCAACTCTGACCTTTGTGGTGCACCATAACTAGGACAGTGGTTTTACTGAGAAGCTGGCTCACTCAGAGAGCTCCATGAACTGAACTAAATGTGTCAGATAACAGACTTACAAAATGTGTAAGAAAAAAAAGAAAAGAAAAGAACAAAGGAACAAACAGGAAACATTGCGTTATTGGACACCCATTTTTTCATTGTCATTGGTTCCAGAAATAATAAAATCTCTGTTTAATAGTTATAAGTCATGAACCAGTGGGCGACACGGTGGCTCAGTGGTAAGCACTGTTGCCTCACAGCAAGAAGGTTGCTGGTTTCGAGTCCCGGCCGGGTCAGTTGGCATTTCTGTGTGGAGTTTGAATGTTCTCCCCGTTGGCGTGGGTTTCCTCCGAGTGCTCCAGTTTCCCCCACAGTCATGCGCTATAGGTGAATTTAATAAACTAAATTGGCCGTAGTATATGTGTGTGGATGAGTGTGTATGGGTGTTTCCCAGTACTGGGTTGCAGCTGAAAGGGCATCCGCTGTGTAAAACATATGCTGGATAAGTTGGCAGTTCATTCCGCTGTGGTGACCCCGGATGAATAAAGGGACTAAGCCGAAGGAGAATGAAAGTCATGAACCAAGTTATGAGTTAAATATCATTACAAACTTTGATTTGAACTGAAAAAAAATAAAATTGTTGTGTCTAATTAATTGTTTACTTTTATGGAAAGTATGTAATAAGTGGTATAATGTACATTCAGCCGATTGATTTTACTGAAAATAACCTTTTTCTAATAAACAAGTTATTTAAAAGAAGGCATGAAATGTATTAAACTGCATGTGTCAATTGTCGTACAATGCAATACTTTCTCCATACGCATTTGTACACAGCACCTTATAACAGTATACAATGCAATACTTTTTCATACGCATTTGTACACAGCACCTTATAACAGTATACAATGCAATACTTTCTCCATACGCATTTGTACACAGCACCTTATAACAGTATACAATGCAATACTTTCTCCATACGCATTTGTACACAGCACCTTATAACTTGTATATGTATAACAAATCTGTACAACAATTCATCATCCAGAGCTCTATTGTCTAACTGCATCTCTGTTTAATGTTTGTCGTATTTTTTTTTTTTTCTCATATTTATTTTGTGTTGTCACTTGTCACTTTATGTACACTGGAAGCTTCTGTAGCCAAAACAAATTCCTGTAAGCACACTTGGCAATAAAACCGATTCTGATTCTGATTCTGATTTTTGTCTTTGCTGATAAGCCCATTATTCTGCCAGAACAATCAGCTAGATGTACATTGTTCCGTTTCCTACTTTATTGCTTTTTAAAGTAATTCCCATCCAAAGGCACCTAACTTTAATAAACTGGCAAACTGGTGTTGAAATTGTGTCATCATTATGTTAGTGGCACTTTATATTATAAGCATATTTTAGTGTGGCAGTCACCCTGCATTACTCTGTTTTGTTATGATGTCAGTGTGCTGGCTAGTAATTACACTTAAGTTGTTTCTGGACCGCAGGCGTTCAGGTGGAACACAAGCTGGATGGAGAATGATGGTTTGGACTTTGGCCATAAATAATGACTTTCAATGGCACAGCAGACGGCGACTGTGGCAGATCTGAAAAGAGTCAGGCAGCACTGACAAAGTGGACTTCTAATAAACAAGTTATTTAAAAGAAGGCATGAAATGTATTAAACGGCATGTGTCTAGTTCTCAACTAGAAGCACCTGGTTTAGCAGTTATCTACCCATCCTTCTTACCGAGAAGACATTCGATTCTTCTGCTAAATTAGATCTACAGAATCCATCAACCTGAATGAATGAAAGTAATGTGCAATTGTGCCGCTCAATAAAACGACTCTATAATCTGCGAGGGAATTCTTTTTGGGGTGAGAGAGCAGTAAACACTGAAAATTATTCCATCTGGTTTTCATTACAGACAGATGGCTTCAATCGTTTCTCTGGGTCCATGCATTGGGCCACTCCTGGTTTTTCAGAAAATAATTACAAAAATAAAACTCACATCATAGTCTGAAAACACACAACATTTTAGACATTGGGTGGGGATACTGAAGTTTATTGAATTTTTATTTTATTCAATGTGAGGTAGAAAACACAAAACATATGCACAATCATATATGCATACATTATCCAACATTAGAAAGTGCCAATTTCTACCTTGTTGATTGTTGTGTCTAAATCCAGTTGCAAATATTTCTATCATTCCAATTAAAGCAGAAAAAAGCACTGTTTGAAAAATGAAGGGTGTGTTCACACTTGCAATACCTCTTGTGCAATACCTCTGTTAAAGCTCATGCACACTGGGATGATTACCATCCACGATTATTGCTAAAGTTTAATGCCTCGTGACTAATCAAAGGGCACAAATGGCTTAAAAAAAACACAACAGAACATAATTTATATATATTTTGATGCACCTAGTTAAAAACTGAACGACCAATGAGGTTGTCACTTTTGTTCACGTGCCTTGACCTGCTGAAATACATGACTTGGTGGCACTCAAGCACAAAACGGTCTAGCTGAGAACACAGGAACTGCAGATCAAATACGATTCGAGGTAACACTTTATTTTGATGGTCCGTTTGAGTATTAGTAGACTGTCTGCTTAATATCTCCTTCAACAGACATTTAACTGACTATAAGAAACTTTGCAAGTACATGTCAACTTAAACTAACCCTAAGCCTAACCCCAACCAAACAGTCTACTTATAATCTAATGAGAATTAGTTGGCATGTACATGCAATGTAACTTAAATTCAACAAACATACCATCAAAATAAAGTGTGACCGGATTCGATAGTCAGTTTGCTTTCATTTTCTTTCATGCCTTGTAACTTTTTTCCACAAACATTGGACCACATACCCTCATTCACTATTGCCTACATTAGTCCACTAATATAGTCCACTTGAAGGAGTGAAAGAAAACAAATGAGTGAATTTGAATTAAACTAATTAATTTGATATAATTGAAAAAGTGAAATCGGGGAATTTCTGTTTTCATTAACGTGGTTCATTGCCAGTGAAAATATCTTGGTATGAATGTCGAAAAACATCTTGAAAAATGCTAAGCGTAAGAGATAAATAGTCTAGTGTGCATAAGGCTTTAGTGTTGTTCATTTGAATAAGTGTGAACATTGCCATCCGAACCCTGGTGTGCACTAAACATGCAGATTTGCAACTGCTTCCAAATGTACTTTGAGCAAAACACAATCAAGTAAAACCATGCCATTGACACATTTATGCATTATATATGATAAATTTATGCTTTTTTAAAGGTGGTTGAGATGGTCTTAAAAATGACAGAATCAGGATTAAGTGTGCTTTCACAATTGGCTTATTGTTTCGGAACCTGGCATGTTTTCAGTCTTAGTTAAGTTAATTTGATTTCAATGCAAGATCACAGGATTAAAGTGGTCTCGGGCTGCTTGGAAACAAATTCTGGACCCGATCACTTGGCTGAGAAATCAATTTGGCCCAAGGACCTACAAACCAGGCTTTATCAAAGTATTTGATTTATTACATAGCTACTATAAATATGTGAGTTATTACATACACTGAGTAAAAATAGCTAAGTTTGTTTTGCCAATGCCTCTCTGAATGAATCACAGGTTATTCTGAAACAAAGATGATGTGAAAAGCCTTACTGAAATTTGGTCTGAAGAATATACAAAATGATAAACAATGTAATGTCAGCCACAAAGAAAGCCACCATAAGCACACAGAGGTGCTGTCCATTAATTCTGATGGATGACTGATATGAGTGGAATCCAGGAACAGGTGTGCTCTGATGAGATGAGTGTTAACCTACATATGACAAAATGCTCCATATACTGTAGAAATATTGCCTCGTAAAAGCAAATGAACTAAGAAAATATTTTAATATTGTAACAGAACAGTGATTTTTCAGCTGTGAAAATGCTAAATGTCTCTTTTTATTTTTGGATTTAGACCAAACAAACCAAGGGAACCAACAACAAGTCTAAAATCGGCTTCCAGAGGGTGTTACTAATTTTCCTGAAATTTTGCTAACACAACTGCACCTTAAAGTGACGTTGTTATGCTTTTTTTCCTCCTAATATGAACTTTCTTAAAGTGTTTATAGCTGTTTGGTAAAATGCAGGTTTTTTTTCCAAATTAATGTAATACCAGCCTGTGGCTTCCTCTGATCGCTCTATTTGTACTTGAGGCCTGAAAAAGTTTGGCTCACATTTTCAACATGTCCAGAAGATGCTCTTTCATTTACTGCAAAAGTAAATCCACTTTTCATGCATTTCTAAAAGATGAAGACTCAGGCTCTGATACGCTTAAACCGACACCATCATTACTGTCAAAAAAAAAAAAGAAATCCTCTGGAGCTGAAATTCAGATATGGTAATGATGGTAATCAGAGCATAGAAGACTCTTTAAGATCCTTAAATGAACTTTGTTAAATGACATGTACAAAAGAGGTGATTCTGCAATATCTATTATGAGAAAATGAAACTTTTTTAATTAGATGAATGTAAATGTAGAAGTATTTACTAGTATATTAGAAAAGCTTTAGGATAGCATAAAAGGACACTTTTAGGCAGTGGTTCACAAAGGGTGACAATTCACTACTAAAAATCATTCGTTTTAGGAACCTATTTTAAATAATGCAGTTGATTTTATGGTACACTACATAATCCATGAATAATGCAACTCTATACACTTAATACTATAGACAAGCTTTTCACAACAAGCTATTTACAGTGTTTAACAATGTGGACGTTTCATACAAATTTTTTTTATTTGATGTTTTTAATATTTAGATGTAATCTCCTGCCCTGCAGGATTTTCCACATTTTTCATTATCATCAAAATAATCTGCAAAAACCTTAACAAAACCTTATCAGCAGTCTTTTCTTGCCTTAAAGCAATATAAAAAAAATAAATACATTTAAAAAAAATAACAAAGCTATAAATGAATGAGAACTTCCCCAACATGTAATAAAACTAAAATATATCATAGATAAGCTATAAAAGTTGAAAATTATTCAAGATAAAAATTCCTTAAGTGCTTTTTCTCTGCAAAACAGACACCACATTCCCTGAATCATCCCTTAATCACATACGTTTCAGCCAATAAAATGGGTAATCAGCTTGATGCATTGGAAAGGGTTTCCATCTATACAGCAAATCCCTACTTCAGTCAACATTTGTGTGAAAGGAAATACAGGCTGGTTAGAGTGAAAAAAGCCTCACAATGGCCAGTATTACAGCCTAATCAACAGAACAGGTTGATGAGTGACCGTGATTTTAGCACATGCTCAAATAACTGCGAATACTCTGAATGCCTTTCCTCCCACTGGGTTCTGCAGGCTAAGAGAGAATACAGAAGTTAAATAAGCAGAGTTTCCAAACTTAAACAGAACTGTATTCATAATGACTGACATTTGGTGGAAAGCTTGTTTAATGTAAGAAGATGTATAAAAGTATGAATGTTAATTTCATTCTTATATACGCAATTGTAAACTAGAATAATTCAATCAAATTTTGTGCATCATTATCGAACATACATTCTGAGTGACTAACAAAGTTTACTCTACCATGCTTGCAGTAGAACCACTGGTACGGCTCTATCCTAATCAGCTTTCTCAGTAATGGCCTGTGATTTTAAAAGCTTAGGGAGAGACAGGCCGCCCCTTACTCTGCCTTACACCGAGTGCACATGAGCCAGTTTGGGGATAAAACCTACCTTTCTGAGACTATGCCATTCTGGTACGAGGAAGTGTACAGCTTCCTGTTGTCTGTGGGCATCACGTCGATGTAACCACCTGACTCATTGCTTACAACACCAGCATGGATTGCAGACCTGCATATACTAGATTTCTGAAAACAATTGCAGAAAAATGGGACATATTTATTTTTCTGTTTCTTTTTTTCTTTAAAGGGCTTGTTATATGGCATATATGGCAATTTATGCAATTACATATATGACATATTTTATATTTGGATTGCACATATATAAAATATGTCATATGTGAAACAAATTGCAGATATTGCTGTTTTAATATATTTTTTCCAACCAATAAATGATATGTTTAATTATAAGAACTATAATGTCATATGTGTATTCATATATGGCTATATACATATGCACATTTTTGAAATTTTAACTGTTGGAAAAAATATATGAAAGCAACCATTTTTGCAATATTTTACAGACACAAATGAATATCAACTTGTATGTCATATATGTAATTTGCATATATGTCCAAGTATCAGATTTCAATATGGGTCACACAAAATAAACATTCTGTTATGATTCTATTACTGTTCAAAACCCTTTTTGTTCATCTTCAGAAAACAAAGTAAGATTATTAATCAAATCTAAGCAATTTCTGTTCCTCCATGGAGAGTCTCTAATGTTTGGAAACATCCATAAAGACAGACATTATCTCAATTATACCTACCTGAAGCACATGAACAAAGGAGCATTTTGTTTTACATTTAAACTACTCTTAAAAAGCTTATGAAAGAATCCAATAAGCATTTTACTTTTAAAGCTGTCCATAATAACCCTTCTTTCAAGCATTATTCTGCATAAAGTCTGCAATGTGTGAAATGCCCATCTCAGTGCACAGTGCTGAGAATAGTACCGTAAATACTAAGGGAAAACCCATCCTGGCTTGTTGTGGTCAAATGACTTGATTAAATGAAACAAAGTGAAACTGAAATGTACCAGTACAATGAATGATTTTGTCATTAACAGTGAAAACTGTTCAAATAAAATAGACAACTCTTTTAATTTTGGTCATACATGCAGATTTAAGTAAGAGATTATTCAAAAGTACTTTTCTTTAACAAAACAATTTGTATTCTGGCCTTTTGTTTTGGCTGCAGAATCATGGTAGCGGATTTTGTCTTGAATGCACTTCAATTCACCTCAAATGTTTTTTGTTTTTTTCATTATATTTATTCATTCTTATAATTTATTTCATAGATTACTGACCAACAAAAATACATTCAAATTAAAATACAAATTACACCAAACTGAATTTATTGATTCATTCATTTTCCTTTGGCTTAGTCAATTATTTATCAGGGGTTGCCACAGCGGAATGAACCGCCAACTATTCCAGCATATGTTTTGCGCAGCGGATGCCCTTTCAGCCGCAACCCAGTACTGGGAAACACCCATGCACTCTCGCATTCACACCCACACACACTCATACACTATGGCCAATTTAATTTATCCAATTCATCCAATAGCACATGTCTTTGGACTGTGGGGGAAACTGGAGCACCCGGAGGAAACCCACGCCAACACGAGAAGAACATGCAAACTCCACACAGAAATGCCAACTGGCCCAGCCGGGACTCGAACCAGCGACCTTCTTGCTGTGAGGTAACAGTGCTAACCAATGAGCCACCATACCACTACAGAATTTATTTGAAAATTTTAAATGTATGAAGTGGCCAAAAATTATACTATTTATCACACCCTTTCGATATCTACAATTAACAAATTGAATAAAATCAAACACAAACAAGTAATATTTAAACTAAATGCAAGTACACTTTCAAAATGGCTTCACCATTTTGCCTTTATAATAAGAGAGTAAATAGGATGCACTTTTCCGTCTTTCACACTGTTTTTATTTTAAATTTGGTTTTGTTAATATATGAATTATTTAAGTGAAACATATTTTGTGTGAATAGAATACATTATAGTGTATAACTGCAGTGTTACGCCACTTTGTGACACACACAATTAAATCTCACTGATTCTCATGCAGCAAGAAACCAGAAATATGGAACGCAAATTAGATTCTATAAACATTTATACTGATCAATGTTTATTTGTGAATAAAAGTCTAAATTAAATGATCTAAAAATGTATAATCTCTGCTCAAAAGACTTAACCGATTATTTCAAATGGATTATTTGTTTGATCTGATTTTGTGAATGTTTTGGTTTTGGGTCAGTAGTCTTCCAATAAAGTAACAAAAACCTCTTCATTTGTGTTCTGAAGATGAAGTAAAAGTCTTACATTTCATAATTCTTTTTGGGGTGAACAAACCCTTTACGTTTAGATTTTTTGAAAGAAAAGAAAAAAACAAAGCTTACATCTGAATAAATTCTGGTGCCAATCACTCGAGAAAGCTGGGAATTTTCTTCCAAGCAGTTTCGAGGACAGTAAATCCTTGTGGAAAGACAACACAGGTCAGAAGGATTTACAATGATAATAGTTCTTTCAAATACAACTAGCAGGGAACACTTTAAAACTAGGTTAAGACTAAACACTGACAGCAGATTGAGTTTTACCTTGGACAGTGTCTTACAGGCTTTTGGTAAGGACACAGTACTGAAACTGTAGTGTCACATGTGATAACTTTCACTGCAATAAAAGAAAGATTATGAAATTAGAGGTAAAGTTACTGTATTCAACCGTTTCAAATTAAGGTCTAGGTTTATACTGGTATAAAATAACAAGATTGATATCGAACAAACAAACAAATGAAGCTGTGCATAACATAATACTCCAATTTTAATTTTAACACAAGGAGCCTTACATTTAACACAGCCATGTTGGAAATGTGTTGTCAACCCAACAACTCAAAACCATGTATTATATGGAACCATGTAACACATCATAACATTTTTCATTTGAAAAACTGTCATTTAAAACATACCCGTAACTTTGGATACTGAGAAGGCATTGGCACTCTGGTACTTTCTGTATAATGTATAATATATAATGTTAGATGGAGTTATCTCTGATGCACATGAAGGGCAATCTTGAACAGATTGCTCACCCATGGGACTGAAGTCCATTTTTGTATGATTTAATGAAGAAGTTCTTTCTGCCCTGTCGTGTGACATCCACCCAGCCTCCATCATTGTCAATGACACCATAATGAATGCCTGCCCGGCAAATACTGGATTGCTGAGGGCAAAGATATGGTTAGCATGAAGTGTTGAGACATCACATGATACACTGAAAAAAAGGAAATTAAATGAAACATGCCATGTTTACCATGTCATAATACACAGTTCCAACCACTTTCACCATGCTGTCTAAGCAACCAGCAGGACACTCATACCTTTAAAGAAAAAAAAGACATTTGCAAAGTTGAACTGCAAAAAAATGGAGAGGAAGAACGATAAAAATAAAAAAAATAGTAATACTTTACTTTGATGGTCCCCTTCAGACTATAAGTGACTTTGTAAATGTAACTTTATAATGTACAACACATGAACTTTAATGACATTGTGATTCATCCGTAGGGTTTAATATGGGGTTGGCCCTTGGTTTGCAGCTATAACAGCTTTAACTCTTCTGAAAAAAAAGGCTTATCATAAGGCTTAGGAGTGCGTTTTATGGAAATTTTTCACAGTTCATCTAAAGCTCATTTGTGAGATCAGGCACTGATGTTGGACCAGACGGCCTTGTAGCCTCCACTGTGATTCATTCCAAAGGGGTTCTGTTGGGTTGAGCTCAGGACTCTCTGTAGGCCAGTCAAATTCCTCCAAACCAAACTCAATCATCCCTGTCTATGGACCTTGTTTTTGTGCAGTGGTGTGAAGTCATGTTGGAACTAGTGTGACACAATACTGGAATTTTGGTACCAATCGGTAATGACATTTTTTAAACGTCCATTTCCCGCTAATATTCAGCGGTGTTTATGAACGTGCTCAACGTGCTCAACAGTCTGCATGCCGAGGTTCTTGATTGTATACACTTGTGGCCACTGTAGTGATTGGAACACCTGCAATCAATGATTTGGAGGTGTGTTCTAAAACATTTGGCAAGATAGTGAAGCCTCATTAGTTTTATTATCAGTAAACTGTCTAGTTAATATCTGCCAACATGGACCCCCAATAGACACCCTGTTGAATAATTTAATTTATTCATTTATTTATTTTTAAAATACCTCTAGACCTTGCATGTTTTTTTCCCATTCCACTGGCCTGTTTTGGCATGCGTGTTTTAGAGGTCAGCCGATGTATCGGTTTTGTATCGGCCAAAATCCCTGCTGTTACTGGAGTGGCCGAGCGGGTCTATTGTCAGTATACTGTGCGAGGGCCAATGTATCTATGGTGAGAGCGACCTCTAGAGGTGAAAATCACTGACAACATTTGAATGTGTTTTGACACAGCATGCTGCACAGAGAGCAAGAGTTGCTTGGAGAGATCACGGTGCATGGACAGCATTGATATTTCAGATGATCATTTAAAACACACAGTAAAACTGTATATATTCAGTAAACTAAAGTACATGTTTTCATGTCAATACATAGTAAAATAACGTGTTGACTAAATGGTGCATTATTAACAGAACAGCTGCTAGGATGCTAACATTAGTGGTACCTCTACCGCTTAAAATAATATGACAACAAACAAGTCAAAGCCAAATGTTTAATGTTATTTGGGTGTAAATGTTCACATGTTCATATCAAACCATTTTGGTACAGGACTTTTTGTTCTGTGCACACGTATACCAAAAGAAATCCTATAGTTTTAGAACAAACATATTTAAAATACGAGTTCCTACATGGGTATATTAAACAGTGGAGCGCCTCCACCTTGGAGCACAGAGGATTTTAAGCTCTTTCACATTATAATGGCAAAGTTGCATTACAGCCTCTACAGTGCACAGTGCTGTACAGTCATTGCTTGACATTGCAGCTTGACATTATCGATATGAAATGGAGTTAAAAAACATACATATTCTTCTCCATATTTGCATTTCTTCTCCAATGCATGTTTCCTTTACCTTAAATTTGTACATTTATTTGTATGTTTATTCATTCACTCCACACAGAAATGCCAACTGAGCCAGCCGGGGCTCGAACCAGCGACCTTCTTGCTGTGAGGCGATCATGCTACCCACTGCGCCACCGTATGTTATGTTTTTAATGTATTTATTTTTGTTCAGTATTCATTTAAATTAATTGGTTAATGGCAAGAACGGTCCAGAGTAGCTATTTGTATCAGCAAAATCCAATATTGGTCAGTCTCTACTGTGTGTTTTTTAATTCAAAATGCATTCTATTTGAAATTCACAGTGTGAATTCCCTTATAGTAAATACAAAGAGTAGCCAGAAATTATAAATATAATGGAAAAAAGGCTTTTATGGCATGCTTTTTAAAAAGAAAAATGTTATCTCACCTATTGCATGTGGTGCCTTTACACTGGTCTCTTAGCTTTGTGTCACATGTCACAAACTGGGCTGCACAACAAAGCAAAGAAGAAACACAGGTGGTTCATTTATGTTTAGACAGGCTGTATAGTTTAGCAGGGCTGCAGAAATGCACAGCTCTGTTCCTGCAGTTTTGTAAAAGCAAGCTGTGGAATTCCAGCAGGAGCTCATGGTGGCCAGCAGCAGGAGATCTCAGTTTTCAGTCCAAACCCCCTTTCAGCAAAGGAAGCAATTTAAAACCCACAAGTATTCATCGTCCCTAAAGCAAACATACTCAGCAGGGAGATCACCATTATGAGAAAAAAAAAAATCCCCACTGCACAAAGTGACTTGTAACATTAAATGTACGTTTGAAAAAGGAGAAAAAAGGCATTGACAAATCCATGCATGGTGATCATCAAAACAATCTGAGTTAAACAGAACCGAATGTTCTTAGAAAACATATATATTTTAGATGAAAAAGAAATAACATTTGTAATTTTTAGAAAGTTCCCCAATGATCCTTTAAAGTATAATCAGTCAACCATCACTTACACATCTGTTCTTTGCTCACAACTGCATTTGGGTGTCTGGTTGGACTTGGGGCCCGTAAACGGGGCCCAGGGCTGTGAGGGGCCTCTGGTTCTATTGAATTTCTTTCGTGTGTTTCCTCACTTGGGCTTTGTCTATTTGTTCCTTCACCTAAAAGTGAAACAAACCAAAAAAAATATTTTGCTTGGATTGAGCAATCTATAGCAATTTAAAATTAGACAATTTATACAATATATATGTACCACCATTCAAACTTTTAAGGTAAGTAGGATTTTTTTTGTTTTATATATATATATATATATATATATATATATATATATATATATATAT
>CAIGQV010000641.1:18780327-18793369 GCA_903798115.1 Danio jaintianensis
TACGGGTGCTCCGGTTTCCCCACAAGTCCAAAGACATGTGGTATAGGTGAATTGGGTAGGCTAAATTGTCCATAGTGTATGTGTGTAAATGAGTGTGAATGGATGTTTCCCAGTGATGGGTTGCAGCAGGAAGGGCATCCGCTGCGTAAAACATATGCTGGATAAGTTGGCGGTTCATTCCGCTGTGGCGACCCCAGATTAATAAAGGGACTAAGCCGAAAAAAAAATGAATGAATGAATGAATATATATAAAATATTTAATCTATCTAACATAAAATGTTTTACACAATTTGGATACAAGTACTTCACATAAAAATAACAAAATTGATATAAAATTGAACAAGGGACCTACTACGTAATAAAAAAGAAAATTAAAACTAAAAAAATAGTTACAAATAAAAAAACTAATCACTAATAAAAAAAATGCTATCTTGCCAGTTCTGGTCAGCATAACTTGCATAAGGCTCTATATTGAGACCTCTTTAGTTTTAATTTGCTATCTCATCAGACACAATCACTGTTTTATCTAACATCTAAAAATTATTGGATCATTGCCATTCTCACTGTTAAGTGTTACTGTATTAAGTGTTGCTGTATTATGGACATTTTATTTTAAGTTTTTATGGTTTTAGCTTTAGTTATAACTATTATAATACTGTTGGCGTATATATTATGGGTGTCTACAGCTGAAACAGTGAGCATTTGATGGATTGATCCCATTTACTCACTTTAGGTGTCTCGCTGAAACCAACGATATGCATTTTTTCCAAATAAAAGGAAAACGATTCTGGTAATCCACATCATTATGAAAGTGTTGCCAAATGAGCTTAGCTTTCTTAATAGAATATTTATAAACAAATAATGTAGATGCACGTGTGTATGTGACAACTGAATCCAGTGGAGAGATTTAATTCTGTATTCATTTTAGCATGTGAATATTGATGACTCAAGGTATTGGGGTACCAAACCAAGCATTCCACAATCCACAAAAATTGATTAATAGTCCAAAATTGAATCCCAAATAGTACTGATTGCACATTTCTAGCATTGGTCTACTGTATATCCTGCAAAATCTGTAACCTGCAAAAAAAAGGTAAACTGATTCTGTTTGTACAGCGTCCTTAGTGGGGAGGCCCCAAAGAATCTGACCGCACTTAGACAGGACCAGTGAAAGAAAACACGTCAGTGCAGACACTCAAACTCTCTCACACACTATTGTTTACTTCATTTGACACCTCATCAGCTGCACATTTTTTTGTCATCTGGTCGCATTCCAAGAAATTAGAAAATTTCCAATGTCCCTCAGAAGCTAATTTTTTCTGTTGCGAGGGAAAAGAGCCACAGCAAAAATATTCAAGTAAAAAGTGTTTTTTTACATGTACCTGTCAGTTTTAAGATTATAGGCTTTTTGTTTTTTTTGCTTGAGTTATATTGAGTTGCTATTTATTTTATCACACTTTATCAGTCTGTTTATGTCTGTAGATTTCAATAACATATTTTAAAGACAATTTTCTCAACATTATTATTATTTTTTTTCTCCTGCTCTGAGCCATAAATCTCCAATTCAGCAGCACCATGAACACCAGACTTCACAGATTTAATCATAGTTATTAGGAAGGTTCAGTTTTTCTTATATACATTTTATTCAGTCACACTTTATTTTAAGGTACAATTCTCGCTATTAGCAAACCATTAACTATTACTTTCAGCTCAATAAACTCCTAATGTGTTGCTTATTAATAGTTATTAAGCTATTTTAAAGTTATGATTATTAAGATAGTAGTTGGGTTTAGGTATTAGGTATGTAGAACAAGATCATGTAGAAGGTAATAAGCCACCAGTTAATACTGAGAATTTGTCACTATAAGTGTTTCCTTTTATTCTACCAAAAATAGTTTTAAACACCTTTGACTTAAGTATGTCTAAAAATTAAACTGGACTTAAACCTTGAATCTGACATCATCCATTGTTCAGATGTCTGTGCTGGACATGTATGCAAATTCCTCATGTGCATATTTAAACAACCGGCAATCAACTAGGAAAGTATTGTGATAACTATTAGTTAATTTTTAAACCGTTTTTCTGTGTCTTGCCTTAAATGAGAAATGTAAAGTCAGTGAAGTGTGTGTGGTAACATGAGTGGGTTTCTGTTGAGACAAGGCTCGATTTCCCTGCCATGGTCCGGAATTCTGCTGTTTTGCCTGGAATTCAGAGTCAGTTATTGTAAGAGGCAGTGGAAGACTGGAGCCGCGCATCATCACATTCCATATCTCCACATCCATCACACCTTTCCTATTATTCTCACTCTGCTGAGCTGCTCAAACTCCGCTCCCGACACCCAGTTAACAATCCCTGCAAGGCATCTCTCAAACCACTGCCATCTTTCTGAAAAGCTGCAATACAAATGGGGTTGTAATGTTCAAGAGGGGAACAAGTTTTTTTGGAAGTAAGCTGTATTAGCTTCATAGTACTGCTTTGTTAATCATGGAAAATCTATGTTTTTAAATTCATCCTTATTTTAGTTTGAAGCAAAAAGTTTGAATTACAAATCTGCACAAAACTTTAAACATTAAAGAGGTTTTTGTTCACCCAAAAATGACAATTCTGTAATTAATTACTCACTATCGTGTCATTATAATCCTTTAGGACCTTCGTTCAGTTTTGAAACAAATTAAGATATTTTAGATGAAAACCAAGAGCTCACTGACCCTCCATAGACAGCAACAGTCCCAAGATTTCTTCCGTTTCAGATCAAGGTGTGAGTTTACTACAGGCAATACAATGCTTGCATGTTACACTGCTGACTCTAATGCCAATATGTCATACTACATGTAGTAAACAAGAACAGCAATGACCTGACATGAGAGGAAAGATAATTCATTCATTCATTCATTTTCTTTTTGGCTTAGTCCCTTTATTAATCTGGGGTCGCCACAGCGGAATGAACCGCCAACTTATTCAGCATATGTTTTACGCAGCGGATTCCCCACTGTGCCACCGTGACGCCCGAACCCATGAATTTGAATGCCAAATTTTACCTAATAAGTTGACTTCAAATCAAACCAATGCAGAATTTATAGTATTGTGTATTCTTATAACTAAACCACACACAATTTAAGTGTATATGCCTCCTAATATGTGTTATATTAACCATATTGTACCATTTGAAAAGATGTTTTACCATGTACTCCATATTTGAAGCTGGTGGGTAAACCTGTCCTCTAAGTTTGTTGTGAAGATCCAGGATGGCCTGCATGTCACTGGCAGTGATTGCTCTCTTGCCTCTCTGTCGCTCCACCATCCCATCTCCACCATCATCATCAGCATCATCTTCCAGGTACTTCTCCAAAAGAAAGCCGAGATCTGTGGCATTAAACAACACCATGGCAAACACAGTCCGGGTCACCAGTAGAAGAAAAAGGCCTTTCAGTAATGTAAAGGTGAAGTGACTCATGCTGAATGAGCTCTGATGATGATGCGATGATGAAAATCTGAGGAGAAAAAGAAAAGTTTTCAAAATGTAAAGCTGAGAAACACAGCAGAACAAGAAAGATCTTTTCTTGGAAGAACATTATGGGAAATTATGAACATTTGTAAACATTAGTATGAGTGTTCTGTAGAATATAAGTTTGCTAAGAAATATTTAGGGGCGTGTAGAAACAGCACACTTCCTCATGTTTAAAAGCTATTAAAGCAAAGCATGATTTGTTTCAAAGGACCAAATCAAAAAAAGATATTTTGAAGAATGTTGGAATAACATTATATGACATAATATTGTTTTTTTCCTACAATGAATGTCAGTGGCTACCAGCTTCTTCAAAATGTCAAAAAAAAAAAACTGAAACAGTAAATGTTAAGTAAATTTTCATTTTTGTTTGAACGATCCCTTTAAAAGGATTGTAACACAAAACAGGATATTATGAAAAATGTTGTGTGGGAAAAACAGCCATTGACATACATAGTAGGAACAAACAATGCGTTGGAATTCAACAGCTGCTTTTTTCCCAACATTTTTCAGAATATCTTGTTCTGTGTTCAACAGAAGATGTCTTTAGTTTGTTACAGCTACTTTTGTGCAATTAAACAAACAATGTTTGACTCAAACCAAAATATCTAACAGAATAATATAAAAATATAATATATCATGTTAAATAATATAAAAATAATTGAAAATTAGGAGAAATTAGAAAGATAATATGAGAATGTGCATTTGAACTTATTTAAAATACACGAAAAATATTTTCTATGTTTGTAACACTGCAAAAAAATTAATAAATAAATAAAATCAAGCCAGCAACATATTTTAACTCGTTTTTGTTTTCGACTGACAAAAGGTTCTTTGTAGCCCCAAATGGTTCTTTGGACTATAAAATGGTTATTTACGTTATAACCTCACTGTAAAAAATTCCCAGAATTCCACAACGTTACTGTAATTTTCACAGTAAATTACATTAGTATCACTTTACAGGATTTAACTGTAAAAATTCACAGTAATAGGTTGTATTCAGAATTTTATTGTAAAATTCAAACTCTTGTTATTTTATTCAACATACAAATTAATGCACATGAACTTCATACACCCCTTTAAGCTATGTTTTTTTCGATAGTCTACAGAACAAACCATCGTTATACAATAACTTGCCTAATTACCCTATCCTGCCTAGTTAACCTAATTAACCTAGTTAAGCCTTTAAATGTCACTTTAAGCTGAATACTCGTGTCTTGAAAAATATCTAGTAAAATATTATTTACTGTCATCATGGCAAAGAAATATTTACAGAATGTTATTGCAGCCCCCAAAACAATTTGGTTACCAACATCTTCAAAAATAACTTGAAAGAAAATTATCCAGGTTTGAAACGACATGAATGTTATAGTAAATTTTCATTTTTGGCTGCACTGCACCTTTATTTAATTTTATATGGTTAACATGGAAATATGGAATAATTTTTAATGAACATAACCAGCATTAAATTAATGTCTGGAATCCATGTTGGACATATGAATGATGAATCAAAGTGCCAATGTCACATGTGTTACAAAACATACAGTACAGTGATTTGTGAATTTAGATTTGGTGGAAGTAGTAAGATAAAAAAATAAAAGTAGAAGATAAAATTAAAAGCAGTCACAAATGATTAAATGTTTGGCCACAAAGTTTGACCATAAGTATTTTATGTTATTTCTGCTGTTATCCAGAAAAGGGAGTGCTTTGATCCATTTTTTGACCAACTCAGAAACTCTGATATAAAAATTATCTCAGAGTTTCCCAGACGTAAATACAACTTTAAATGCTTTTCGAATCCAATTTCTGACTAGACTGATATATATATATAAATTGGGCGACGCGGTGGCGCAGTGGGTAGCACGTTCGCCTCACAGCAAGAAGGTCGCTGGTTCGAGCCTCGGCTGGGTCAGTTGGCATTTCTGTGTGGAGTTTGCATGTTCTCCCCGTGTTCGCGTGGGTTTCCTCCGGGTGCTCCGGTTTCCCCCACAAGTCCAAAGACATGCGGTATAGGTGAATTGGGTAAGCTAAAAATTGTCCGTAGTGTATGTGTGTGAATGAGTGTGTATGAATGTTTCCCAGTGATGGGTTGCAGCTGGAAGGGCATCCGCTGCATAAAACATATGCTGGATAAGTTGGCGGTTCATCCCGCTGTGGCGACCCCAGATTAATAAAGGGACTAAGCCGAAAAGAAAATGAATGAATGAATGAATATATAAATTGCTTTCACAAGACTTTGTTTTGGTAGTTATGTAAAATAGATTTTCCATTCATTTCAAATGTGGACGTGTTGTCATCTTGAAAGTGATATCAAGTAAAGTGTCTCACTAAAGGGACACCCAAAAATCTGAATTGTGCTAGCATCTTTTACTCACCCTCTGGTTGCTAAAATCCTGAATAAATTTAATTGTTCTGCTGAACACAAAGGGAAGTATTTGGAAGAATGTCAGTAAACAAACAGATCACCACCTATTTACTGCCATAGTTGCAAATACTAAGGTCAATAAACAAATTTTATTTCTCAGATTCTAAATTTGAGATATGGTAGTATAATTGCATGTAAGTAGCAGGATGTGGGACAATTCAGAATTCTGAGCTTTGAGTCTCTGTAACTGATTCACACCATGTTCCATTTGAAAGGGCTCATCCCTATGCTCTAATTCCCTCTGAAGTGTTTACCTTCCGGATTGACAGCTTTAAAGGGATTAGGGCATAGGGATGAACCCTTCTGAATAATATGCAGTGTGCGACACCAATCAACTTCCCTGTGCAAAGGATCATGGGGGCCCGAAATGTCTATAGATGTACACTTCAAAATCATTCATTATGAAAAGTCTTTTAAAGTGGCCAGTTTTGAGCATTTTGCTTTGGAACAACACTTAAATATCGCAGCCATGATTATTTTTACTCCAAAGTGCCCTTCGGAGGGAGCTCCCTTTGAATATACAGAATCCAGTTTGAAACGCATCGTCAGTCAATATAAACAGGACAGGTGTGTTCGACTTGAATGAGAGCTGCACAGACCGATCATTGTATGACAAGTACCACAAGACCAATTAGATTGGTAACTGCTCCACGTGGCTTCAAACCACTCTTACTGTACTTTGAGGTCATAGACTTATCGGTCTGTGTAGTGTCGCTTCGGGTGATAACAAGTTGTTCAGTGGTTGATCTTTGAATCAGTTCATCAATTCATTTAAAAGTTTCAATAGTAAAGAATGATCAGACACTTCTATTAAAGGGATGGTTCACCCAAAAATGAAATTCCTGCATCATTCAATCATCTACTCACCCTTCACTTGTACAAGTCTGTTTGCGTTTCTTTCTTTTGTTCAGCACAAAAGAAGATATTTTGAAAAATGCTGGTAGCTGTCATTGACTTCCATAGTAAGCTTTTTTTCTCCCTACTATATAAGCCAATGGTTGCCAGAAACCAGCTGTCAGGGTTCTGTTAAGTGTTTTCATCATGTGATCCTTTTGTTCAGTTTTCCCGCCGTTTCCTGTTCACCACCTGCACCTGTTTTCAATCTTCATTCACATCCATATAAACCCAGGACTCCCTCTCACTCATGGTGAGATCTACTTGCTAGATACCGGACTCAATCCCCTTCCTCAATCCTGCCTTCATCCGAAATCATCTTTATTTGCCAAGCTAAGTTTATACATGTTCTGTTTATGTTTGTTATTTTTGGTAATGATGATGTTTGATCTGAACCTTCTTATTGTTTTATTATTTTGAATAAATATCACCTTTACCCTCATCTCTCTCTCTTCCTGGAACCGTGACACCAGCATTGTTCAAAATCTTATTTTGTGTTCAACAAAAGAAAGAAACTCATAAGGTTTAAAACCGCAAGGGAGAATAAATAATGAGGCAATTAAAAGTTTTGGGTGAACTAACTCTTTAAAAAGAGTGCAACGGAATGAAACTAAATCTGAACACTATTTTAGCTTAAACTTTATTAGAAACCACATTATAGGGATTTCATAATGTGTTTGTTTTTAATTCATTAATGTAAATGTCTATTTGGTAATTCAGTTATTAATACCTTTCTATGTTGTTATTCAAGCATTGAACTAAAAAGATAACCAAAACAAACAGGCAAACTAAATTGAACTATTATTAAAAATAGCGATTTAATGCAAAAATGTGCTTTAAGGAGATGACACAGACGAAATATTCTAAAACAATTATATTTTGTGTTCCTGAATAAAATAGCCTACATACAGTAGCACAATCGGGTTTATAAAGGCCGACTTAACATGTTTAATTAACTTACAACAACATTTACTTTAAATCAAGTTTTTCCATCAAAGGGTATCGAAACAGTTAATAATGTGCTAAACGACTAACCACGAGTCCATAAGCAACGGATTAAAATGTCTATTAATAACCCCGGTTAAACTTTTAATGCAGAATTACCTGAGGCAGTGTATCCAGCGAGCGAGTTTTTCCTGCAGGCTTGCGGTAAGTTTCAGTATTGAGCTCTGCAAGTGTTCTGCCAGTAATGTTTCTGCAAGTGCCCATCCATAGATCCCAAAGCATTTGTAATCGTGCTCATAAATGCAGCTGAACATTCATCACTGTGCCGGGGAGACTCTGTTCCCCCTGCGTGCTGTGTGTGGGACAAACTGCAGCATCTCTTTAAATCCACACTCAACATTTTATAGAGTCGAACTTCTTTGCAAACCACACCTACCATTTTTCAGTCAGCCCACTTGTTTAACCTGGATTCAAAATAATATTTATAAACTGTGGATTAGTGTGTCTTTACATGTATGTGGCTTTTTATGAACCTTCATATGTAAATAAAACACTTATACAATGAGAATCATACAATGAGATCTGCTCTAAAATAAAACAACATGACTTATCTGACTGAAACAAAGAGATCATTTAGTTCAAACTTGTTTGTGGAACCAGTTTAAAGGTGGGAGAGTATTAAAAATCCAGGAAACACCAGCAAGTGGTCATCTAGCCTATAATGGGAGCTGGGTATAGAAATTGGAAAAAAAAAAAAAATTCTGTTGCTGCTTCAATCTTCAGTGTGTGTTCAGAATTATTCTTCAGCACAGCACATTTTGTAAACATTAAAACTATTGAAATCAGCCCATTATTGGTTTTTATCAAAATGTTTAATGAATTTTGATCATCCATTATGCAAAGAATTTGAATTGCTGCCATCAGGAACAGAAAAAGGTGACAGAAAAAAAAACGTTTCAAGGTTTTTCTTTTTTTTCTTAGTTGCTATTAAACTGATTAATTCTTAATCTGTAATCTGATTGATGTAACAATGGTTCTTATCTGTGAATGGTTTATAGTTAATATAGTGTCTGCATGTTATGTGACTCAAGCTGCTGCAAAACTAGTTACCTCCAAGGGAGACAATGAAGGAAAACAACCAAACATGTTGCCATTTCATGTACTGTTGGCTTTCTGTCTGATTATACCATCCTGAATATCTCATTAACAAAGCATTTTCACTTCTGCCACTTATGGCTTCATGTTGTATCCACTGTATTATTATTTTTTTCACTATGCTCTATAGAGTCTGCTGTGCTCAAAAATCCCAGAATATCTGTAGTCTATAGTGTTGTAGTCTATCTGTAGTCTATAGTGCTCAGTGTTGACTCAGTCCCCAAGCCCAGTCCAGTGTCAGCTCCAGTCCTCGAGCCCAGTCGTGTCAGTTCCCATCCTCAAGCCCAGTTCTGTGAAAACTCAAGACAAAGAGCACCCGCCATTGTCGCCACTAGCCCCAGAGCACTTTCCAGTGACTGCTTCAGTCCTCCAGCCCTGCCGGTTCCCCTCAGGTCTCTAGCCTTGCTGGCTCCCCACAGGCCTCATGCCCTGCCGGCATGACAATACACCCCAATTTAACCAGACAACCACTCAGTGCGCCCTCAGTCCAAGCCTCAATTATCTCCACCATGGCCCTCCTGTTGACTGGCTCCACCATTGAGAAAATAAAGTTTCTAATTTAAACTCTCAAACCTTGAATGTTTGAGGACAACAGGTAAATTATTGCTGGAAAAGTACAACTAAAAGGTAAATACAGAAGAATTGCAGAATTTGATATGAAATATACATTTTGTGACATCAAGTACCACTGGAAACAGATTTCAAATGAAGCATGCAATTTTATTAAACAATAGATAGGCTATGATGTTGGTGAGCCCCCTCTAGCCAGTGGCTTCATTCTTCCAGGGCAAGTTGAATGGCCAGTTACTCTTGGTTGCTGATGATGTAGTTTTGCTCCACCAGGAAAAAATGCACATGGCTCTGACCCCTAATGTTAAGTATCCACTTTGACGACAAAAAGGTTTTTGTGAGTCAGAATGAACTAGGAGTTTATGCTGAGGGGAAAGTGTGGAATCAAAGGGTGCAGAACAGAGATTTGAGTTGACCTTTTTTAAGAAGATCAGTCAATGGGACAGTAATAGAGCTGTAATTGTTGATGAAATGATGATATAAATTAGAGAAGCCTAGGAGTTGCTGGAGTTCTTTCAGAGATTTTGGCAGGACTTGATTGCCGATACCTTACCCTTTTCCATCTGGATGCCCTGATCACTGATTTGGTATCCCAGGAATTGTATGGATGATTGATAGAAGGTACATTTCTCAGCCCAGCCTTTAAATATAGTTGCTGTTGGCTGAGCCATTTGGGGGTTGGGAGCCATGTTGGTCGGTCTTGTTCTGGGAGTATGCCAGGATATCATCAATATAGACTAGGACAAAGCAATGTAGAAACTCCCAGAACACCTAATTCATGTAACCTTGAAATACAAAGGGGCATTGACCAGCCCAAAAGGCACAACACAGTAGCTCATAGTGACCACTATGGGTCACAAATGCAGTCTTCCATTAATCCCCTATACATATCTGAATGAGGTTGTAAGTACTCCTGAGGTCCATCTTTGTGAAGTACAGACATCCACTTCCCCTCATCCTTGTGGTATTCAAACAGCTTCACAGAGCTAGGATCTTAATAGTTAATAGTTATGTCACAGAGTGACGGGTAATCAGTACATGTCCACAAGCCTCCTTCCTATATGGCCATGAAAAAAAGCTGGAAGCAGCAGGGGAAGTTAATGGTCGTATAAAGCATTGTTGAAAAATCTCCTTAATGTACTCCACCACGGCCTTCTGTTCAGAGATATAGAGTAAGTAAATTTTACCTTTGGGCACTGGCTTGTCAGTAAGGCGTTTGATGGCACAGTGCCATGGTTGGTGTGGTGGTAGTTTGGAGGCTTTATTTGGGCAGACTACATCACTGAAGTGAAAGTATTTTTGAGGAGTGTCAATGGAGAGATCCTTAATATGACTTCCAGTAGACATGGAGTTGACAGGAACTACTATAGGAGACAGAACAGCAGACAGGAGATCATGAAAACTTTGGTTGAAGCATTCATTACCCCACTTTACACATTACATCAGTCAACGATGAGATGGAGGGATCATGGGAAACAAGCCAAGGGCACACTAGTGCTACCTCAGAGGTGTATTCCTCCAGAACCAGCAATGTAATATCCTCCACATGAATTCTCACATGACCTCATTCAATTCAGTTATGGATTGGTTTTTGTACTTAGTATCATAGAGTCTCTTATTGAGATAGAGTTGTTGACATAAAATAGAAGTGATTAAATGGCTGTCTGACCCAAGATTGAAGAAGGCATGCTAATGTTTTAAAATGGAGAGCGTTATCCTGAATGGAACTTTTACCTTGCGTAAAGCGATATAATCTGATGAGGATATATGTATTGTTATCAGGACGTGCACAAGTGCTATTGTTTGAGATGCAGGCTCCATCCTATCAACAGCTCCTTTAGGGATCTTTTGGTCTGGTCTTCTGTAACATTAGCAACACTGAAGACACAGATAATTTGCAAATCATACAAACATATTTATTGAACAATAGGTAGGATATGAGCAGATATGATTATAGACATGCAGGTGAGATTCTGATGATAAAAAAAACTCAGGAAATAGAGTAATATCTCATTTACCAGAGTCTTACCATGACAGATTGTTTTTGAGTGAGAGAAGAGCCTGGTGTGACTGTGCCACATTTACCTGTTTTACTGTGAACTGAAAAAAATAAAAATAGTTTTTATAGCATTTTGTTTGGGTGCAGTACCACAATGTTCCACTGGATGATATTAGTGTTCCATTCATTTCAAATTTATCGTTTTTGGCTGCTAACAGCACAACTGTTTTCGTCCAAATCAACAACTGAACAGCACCAAAGGGTTAGTGTAAATCACCATAAATCATAATTCAAACTCAGGGATCAAGTTTTGTTGCTGACCCTTATATTCTTATTTAGCATCTCTGTCCTCTCCAAACCAGAAGCATGTGTTTTTGGAGTCCTGCTTTACTTTGCACTTAATGTTATAATGAGCCTCTACAGCATGACCTACCACATTTTAAACAGCAGTGAACTAGAGTTTGTGGATGGTTGTGTAGGTCTCTGGCGTTGGGCCGCAACCGCAGCCATGCTTCAGAATGGACAGCTGTGTGAAGGGACCAGGACTCTCCACAACTGAAATAGAAAAGCAGCAGGAACTCTCCACAAAACACTACAGTAATTCATAAGCCACAGTAAAAAGTCGTGACTGCTCCATGTTTGACTTCTCTGAAAGTATTACTAATATAGGCTGTTAAGACATTAAACTTGAGCCAGACATAAAAACACATTCAAATATGTTTATTGGATGTGGTACATGAAATGACTCATGTACACATATAGTTTAATATGGGGAAAGAGATTTAAATATGTTATAGACACTCCCAATATATTTATAATTGAGCTTTTCATTTCTTGTCCAAACAATTATGGCTTCACATAATTTTCATAAATGCTATTAAAGTAAATGAATTATTCAAGAAAGTACATTAAAGACTTAGATTGTTAGTTCATTCCAGCTAAAGTCTTTGTGCACTTTCTTCTTATTTGGTTTCCTCTATTAGCCAGCCAAATCCTCCCTTCCTTCCTTTGTTCGTGTGCTTTAAGGCTGATGAGACAGATAAGTATTTAACTTACTGTCATGTGTATATTTACTTCTCAGTAAACTGGATGAACCCAAAAGTACAAAAACACAGCTCAATGTCTCCCTCTTCTGCTTTCTATGTGGAATTACATCAATGAATACACTGATTACTCTGAAGATTATGACTCAAATAAAACTAATATCTCAACGTAAACACATTACTAAAATTATACAGGCCCCTCTCCTGCTACCAAAAGTAGGTATCTTGCATCAAGACATGTATTATACAGAATATTCTGCATCAAGAATGGCAGCACATCTTTTAAAGGGGACCTATTATGCAAAAATCACTTTTATAAGCGGTTTAAACACAGTTGTGTGGCAACAGTCTGTGAATATAACCAGCTTATAATGGTAAATAATTATATATTTAACAGCAGAAACACTTTGATTGACATTCTTTCTTTGTATGTGTCATCAGAGGGGGAAAGTCCCGCCCACTAATCAGAATCAGAAAGAGCTTTATTGCCAGGTATGTTCACACAT
>CAIGQV010000641.1:18818369-18842531 GCA_903798115.1 Danio jaintianensis
AACACAGAAAGTCTAGGTTGTTGCTTGAAGGGCTACAGTGAGATTTTTTTTTTTAACCCAATAAATTGTTTTATTATACGTCTACACCTATCCCAACCCTAAACCTACATCTTGCAGTAATTTAAAAATAGCAATTGTTGTTGTACAGTGTTACAAAAACTATGTTACACTGATGTGTTCATGCCCAGTAGGCACAGATATTTATCTGTGCCAACAAAAATCACATAATCTGACACGGTGACTGTTGTAACATGATTTGATTAATTTGACAATACAAATCATGTAATCTGAATGAGGCTTTGTCTTGCACAGATGAAAAAACCCAGTAAGGTTGGGAATGACATACGGGTGAGTTTATTTGGGCGGGTGAGCTCTATTTCTCTTTAATAAAGGTTTCATGCTCAACATTTCATTTGACTTATGAACTTCATTTATACATATATGAATGTAGAAGACCAGAAGCTCAAGCAAGCTGACTGAATTTTGCTGTGGTCAAAAGTTCAAGGTAAACTCGGATTTACAAATTCATATAGTGTGAAGATGTGACCAGTAGAAGATCAGCTTGACCACTTAGTAGAATTAAAAAGACGACAACTTTACATCTGCAGAATTTGAGCATTGCATAGTGGCAAAATGCGGCATATATTTTGGGTATATGTTCAATTATGTTAAAAAATAAAAGATGTTACAAAGTGTGATGCTACAAAACTTTTGCATGCCCCAAATTGATGTGACCACGACTAAAGGGTAGCCTGGGACTTGCTAAAAGGTCGACTGAGTACATTTACAGCTGAACACTACAAGCACCAATCATGTCTTGACAGATCACAGTAAAGTCCCTCTTGGGAAATTAAAACAATTTCCATTAAATGGGTCCATACACAAAACAATATATTTATCAATACATGGTATAAACAATTTAAAAAAATAAAGTTATATACAGATCATTAAAAAATTTTTTTTAAAAGCAGCCTTGCAAAACCCTTGGCCCTATATATATATATATATATATATATATATATAAAAACAGGGTGATGCAGGAATGTTGTGCAAATTCCCACTAGGGACAGTGTCTCTGTGATGGGGCATGTGCATTCTGTCTGTGTTTATTTGAACCAGTGCAGGTAATTTGAGTTCACAGCAGGAAAGCACATGTTGTTACTGCACGATCCTCCATAGCTTGGAGGACACATTGAACAAGGAACACCTACTTTATATGGAGCCTCGCCAATCCAGTTCCCCCTGTAAACAAAAACAGCAACAACACTGTTAATGACATGGCAATAATGTTTTCGAACATACAGTACTAGTCGCCAGGCCAGTCGCCTGGAACTTATTCTCCTCAACTTGGTTGCATTTGCACAATTACTATAGGAACTTTGTAGTAATTAAATGTTTCTGCTGGCTGGTACTGAGTTGCAGCTGGAAGGGCATCCGCTGCGTAAAATATATGCTGGATAAGTTGGCAGGTCATTCAGCTATGGCGACCCATAATAAATAAAGGGACTAAGCCGAAGGAAAATGAATGAACGAATGATTGATTGGGATATGGAGGACATGGTGATCGAAGTTGTGTTTTCATTGTGTCATGCGTTTCATGATAACCGAGAGGGAATGATAGATATACAAGTTATGTGACTGATTGAACGATAAGGAGAACTAAAATCACCTGTGACAACTTATTTCCCCAAAATGAGTTCCCAAAAGCAAAATTGTTTCCAGTCTTTTTTGGTGTGTACACACCATATGAAAAACACTTCTGTAAATAGTTCTAGGAACTATGAAAATATTCCCCATGCAAATGCCCCTAATGTACCACAAATACACATTTATAAATTAGCGCTTACAGAAAATGGTTCTTAACCACATCCCTGGGTTCCTATTGTGCTGGGTTAGACACTACTCTAAACTAGAAGCTAATTTAGTTCCCCCCAAATTAGTTCCTGTAACTAAAATTGTTCCCAGTTCCTATATTGCAAACACACACAAAAAAAACACGTACTTCCTCTAGTAGTTCCAGAATCCATGTAAAAACCCCTCCCTTGCAAAAGCCCCTAATATACCAACCATATATATTTAAAGATTAATTCCTAGTGGAAATGTGCTGTAGAAGATGTATTGGTCTGTCATGGTGTGCAAGATTTTTGGCCATAAAAATCAGCAATATGATTGTCAATTTAAGATATGCCTCAGATTACATAATGATAATATTAGTATAATACTCCAAATACACATTTTTTTTAAAAGTGGAAAAGGATGGTTTCTTTGTTATTAGTTAGTCTGTGTTCACATATCTCAGCAAATACCAATCTAAATTTTTTTAGAATAGTGAGCAAATGTAAAAACGCACATACATTACATGATCAGGTTTGAATACAAAAAACATTTAGAATATAAGACTGATTTAATGATATATACACAAATTTAAAATAGACATATCTTAAGTTGTTTTTCCCCATTGCAGTAATCTTTATTAGAAATGTCAAGATATTTTAATTTGAAAAATGTTTGTTTTCCAGTAGATGGCAGCATAAAGCACCATAAAGGGGTTATATGCTGGTTATAGTGAGTTTTGCCAATTAGGTATTTTAATATTTTGTGCTGTCATTGGAGCTGTGGATTTTGCGACTTTTTTTCACTTTCTGTTCACCTATGATGCACATTATGTCAAGTAAATCGGTCTGAGCTCAGTCTTTGACGCAGAGAGTAGACGAGATGACAAGGGCAGCTCATTTTCCTAAAATGCTGGTGACAAACATTCTCAATAGACAATACATTGCATTAGTAAATATTACCAAGGTCAAGTCCATATAAAATCGCAGCTAAAATGATTTAGTAATTATTGTGACAGTCCTAAAGATATTACTTCTCATCTTCCATGCTTTAAATCACTGTTTTAACTAGTTCTCAGCTAGCAAGTCGGGCCTTTACTACGGTTCAAAAATAACATGCTCTACTACAGGAACACAAGACTTTTTCTCAAGTGCACTGCTTTACAAGAGTAAAAAAAGTAGGTCACATGTCAGTCACAAGTCACCAGTCACACAAGATTATGGTTCTTTGATTCTGGAATTAGAGGCAGAATTCTGCTAAAATTCCACATGGAGCAGGAATGCAAAAGGTCGTCTAGGTCTTTGAACCAGAAGGACCTATGGATGTCCACGTCAAAAATGTTTTTAACAGAGGAGTGTCAGATTGCTAGCTTAGCCTACTGTAATTACGTGACTGAAGCGGTTCACTCTGGAGCTCAGCTACAAAAAAAAAAAAAAGTAATACTTACTTTGGAGAATAGTTGC
Source organism: Danio jaintianensis (assembly GCA_903798115.1). NCBI lineage: Eukaryota > Metazoa > Chordata > Actinopteri > Cypriniformes > Danionidae > Danio > Danio jaintianensis. The sequence continues at coordinate 18,821,666 of CAIGQV010000641.1, forward strand.
ACACCAGGTATGTTGCCCTCTTCCATACGGAGCCCCAAACATTCATATTATGGCAAGTATTAATGGCACATCCAACTTTATTTGACGTTGCCCACACCATCTGGTAAAAACATAAACAGCTAGTAAGAATGAATATACACCAGCATTCAAAACCTTGGGGCTGGCTAATTGTTTTTGAAAGAAGTCTCAAAAGGCTGAATTTAGAAAATGTTGTAAAGGTTCATTACTCCAATTCTCAGTGTCTCTAAAAAGTTTTTCAGTGAATCATAGAAGAACCAATTTAAGTTCTATATGGAACCTATAAAGAATCTGTAATGGTTCTCCAGCAGTTCTTTGGGGTGGCTAAGGTTCTGTATAGCAGAACTTTAAAGTGGTTATAAGTCAAAGAACCACATTTAGTGATACATAGCACCTACATAGTGCTACAGTATATACCACCCCAAAGAACTGCTGGATAACCATTGCAGGTTCTTTATAGGTTCTATGTAGTACTTAGACTGGTTCTATTTAGCACTGTGTTCAGAAACCATCCTTAGGGTACACAATTTTCAACTAACAATATAAATGTTTTAAGGTTTTGGAAGTTCATTTACATGACAACTTTTAAAATATGGTTTTAAAGTCCAACTGTTTGAAAATTGTTTTGATCTCAAATAAGTGATTTTGTGAAAACGAAAGATGACTGTAGTGTTTCTTTACAAAGTGGCATCACCAACTAGCTGTGTCTGGGATACATAATACTGTGTTTATAGTCATTTTTGAAGATCCATGTGAACGAGAATTAAGTTGATGACACTATATTCTGTTCAACATTGTTTTTCAGAAACTAAATAAAATTTGCTTGGTGCTCAAGCAACATTTATTATTATCAAGGTTTAAAAAAAAAAACAAGAAAAACATGTAATTTAATGACAGCATTTATTGTCAGAAAACAAAATTGTTTAATCTGTTAAGAATCTGTAACTTTCAATAATTATAATATATCCTTACTGAATAAACGTGTAGATTTGTTTAATCTTTTTAAAAATCACAATCAACTCACTTGTGTATAATGAGTGCACATTGGGCCATAGCACTTAAGCGGACATCTGGGATTGCAGTCTCGAGGATATGGAAATGAATAGTCCTTCACTTCATCATACCAGGGCTTCACAAGCTGCAAAATGGATCTGTACCTGTAAATAATCCCAAAATAGCACCAAATCTTATTATGGTGTAATAAAACAACTGATCCTTCAGGTTCAAATGTGCATTGGTACAGTACAACATGTGAGGGTGAGGGTGAGGATGCATACCTTCCTGTTCGGACTGAAAGGTTCTGACCCAGAAATCTAAGAAGACTACGAGGACCATGTTCCCAAATACAAGTGGATGCCCACTGCTCAGCTGTCTTTGCAAGAGTATCATCCCAGACCTGAGACACCAATTACACTTTCATCAGTCTATAAAAATACTTTTTATAATTGCATTACATCTGTGAATTCCATTCCATTTATCCAGATTCTACCCAAAGGAAGCAAAATTGCCCCTACAATACGATGACAGTTCATCTAAAAAAGAAAATTGCCATAATTTACCAAGAACGTTTAAAACCCATTGACTCCAATAGTATTTTCTTCCTACTATGGAAGTCAGTGGCTACCAGTTTTTAACATTCTTCAAAATAGCTTCTTTTGTGTTAAAGGAACGCTCCAATTTTTTGAAAGTAAGCTCATTTTACAAGTCCCCTAGAGTTAAACATTTGAGACTTATAATTTTTTATCTATCCAGCCAATCTCCAGAGGGAGAACTTTTAGCTTAGCATAATGCATCATCAAAAAAAAAAAAAAAGATATATATATATATAGCTTATTTGAGCGGAGTGTTCCTTTAAACAGAAGAAAGCCAAAAAAAAAAGTTTGCAACCAGAGGATGAGTAAATGTTTTACAATGAACTTTCTCCTTTAACAAACATTTTTGTCAGATTCCCAAGTGAGTCAAGTCATAAGCCATGCATATGCATTGAAAAATAAAAATATGTGCTACTGTAGACAAGGTAAACATGGAAAAATCTAGCATTTTGGTCTATTGAAACATATCTGATTCTGTATTTCTCCTGACTGTGCACATTTGGAAGCATTTCAGAGTTGTAGTTTTAGCACAATGATCTATACTGGACAGGATCTACTCTGGTGGTCCGAGCCAATTAAATCTGCTCAACAGCTGCTAGTGCCAAATGGACACAGAGAAGCTTGTCATTCCTGCATCCTGTGATGAGCGCAGTTACATGTGCAACATTCACGTGTCCAACTACAACAGCAGCAAAATGCGCTTTCCAGGCAAAATGCCAGGTAATTATACAATTAAATAAATAAAACAAGTGAACCTGGTGAACTGCAGCGAGGGTGTAGAGCAAAAGTTCAAACGTGCAGAATATTTTAAATGGTTCCTGATTGTGTGCTGGGCTAACTATTTAAGAAAAAAAAAAAAAAAAAGTAATTAAAGTGACTTACCATATATTCCATGTTTGAGGCTGGGGGGAAAACTTTCCCTCTAACTTTATTATGGTAATCAAGGATAGCAAGCATATCGTTCTGGGAAATATAACGTTTCCGTCTGGTTTTCGGAATGTTTGCGGGCTCTGTGAGATATTTTGGGGGTGCAGAGCCAATATCAGTCAAATTGGTTGCTGGCAGAGATGAGGAGGCAGTGGGACTGAAGGCTGCCAGTGCACTTGCTCCACAGGATATACACAAGAGCAGAATGTCAATAGCCAAGCGGTTTTCATTCATGATTGATGGCTGAGATGTGGTGAGAGGTTTCTATTTCTTTTGCAGAATCTGCCTGTGAAACAGAAATGACTCCCATTTATTAAAGAATGCAATAAATCCTATTCCTGTCACTTGATTTGAGCCTCACTGTACCACATAGCCACACTTGAAAATTATACTGGATGATATACATAATGAACACATCTTTGCTGCCAATTTGACAGTTCATTAATTTAATTCACATTGGTTGTAAAAACACAATGTACTTCAATTAATGTAGATTGCAACTTTTGCACCACAATCATGTGGTAAAACTCTGACTAGCACCAGTGTCATGCAAAAAGTTTGGAAACATGAAGCATTTGTCAAGTTTTTGAAAAAAAAAAAAAGATACGCTCACCAAATTAATTAATTAAATTTCTTCCTGTAATTTGAAAGCCATCTCTAGTGCTCAGTGTCATATTATCTTTCAGAAAACTTTTAATTTGCTGCAAATATTTTTTTTAATAAAAATTTTTTTTATTAATTGACATTTATATTACTTTTTATTATAAAAGTCAAAAATATCAGCTACTTTTTTTGGAAACCATAAGAAATTGCATTAAAAATGATTTTTTTTTAAAACAATCAGTGGGCAGAACACTAATAATAAATGATCACAACAGAGCAGCAAATCAGAATATTATCATGCTTTCTGAAGGAACATGTGACTTTAACATGTCAGCAAAAGTCACCATTCAAACAGTATAATTTTGAAAACACATTTAAAATTATTTACCAATTTGTGTTAAAATAATCAGCAAACAAAAATACACACATACATAACAATAATAAAGTAAACAAATAAAAACAACAATATAGCAATAAAAATTGTTACATACTTAAGGTATGCTAAAAAATATAATATTTTTCAACATGTGACTTAAAATATTTTAAAGCTGATTAAAATGATTATTTTTACAATAATACAAAAGTTTTATCATTTCAATGACATTAAAATAAATAAAAATGATTCCTTTCAGATAAACAGTTCCACAATAATAAGTTCCACAATCTATCAAATACTGAGCATGCGCACACCAGCCTACACTCTGCACAGCCATTTAACTAAAACCCCAAACTAATAAAATAAAAGTTTGCTAAAGCACACAGTTCGCCATACCTTCTCAGAGATGCAAGAGCTGCCTGTGCATAGAAATACGTCTCCTGTTAGCCCGAGGCTGTCCTGCAGTGGCTGTGCTTTGATCCTCCGTGAACTCGAGCACTCTTTCTCTCCCTGCTGAGAAGCGCCGCTGCGGGTTTATATACGGCTGAGGTGCCGCTTCAGGAAGTGTTCCGGCTTTGAAGGTGCGCGGGGTTCCGCCCCATCCGTCACCTGAAGCGTGACATCATCCGTGACGTAACACCGCGTTTCTTTTATCCTTTTACTGGCACATCCGAGCAGGCTTAATCAAAACATCTGCTTATAGTTTGCACAGCTGGCGCGAGTAGAAAAGAAAACATAAGATAAGCAAGAGAATAATTCCGTGACCCCAAAACGCAGCTTAGTCCAATAAAGATGCTCCAAATTAACAAATAGATGAGTATTATTAAATCGGGGAGTGTTGTAACTATTTTTTTAAAGTCTGTATCTGTTTTTGGTGCCAAGTGTCTCAAATGTTAATATAATAGCTCCATATTTATTTACATCAAGTCAACGTCAGTTAGAAATCTACCGTCTAAAGCCGTTTACAATGGCATTCGAAATCAGAATATCTCAAATTGGGCGTACTTGATTTGAGTAAATAATTTGTAGTTGAAACCTGATTAACTAAATCAACATAAAAATATTTATTGTTTTGACAGCTCAGACACATGGGTCCAAATAAAGTCTGTTCTCTTTTAATCTGGATGGCAAGGGCAATGACTGTATAATATAGAGCATATTCGCAGTATTAAATTCATAATGATTTCATCAGGGTCTGAAAATTCTTCAAAAGAACACAAAAAAGCCCCATGTGTCATGAAAACATGGTGTTCAATACACCTGTTTCCATTGAAAAAAAAACAACAACCTTTTTTTGTTTGTATTAAACCATAGTCCTTGTATAAAGTAGTGGAGGATTGACATCAGAACCTGGAAGAATAACAATACTGAACGCTGTGGGTTTGTATCTTAGGACTGGTAAGAAAACATTGCGCTTTTTCCATTTTTTTGTTTGTCCTCAAACCAGATGTACGGCAAAGTTTAAAGGCTAATGTCGGGCTAACTTCAACAACATGTCCTATAATGTTTAATATTTAGGTCAGTTGGTGGAGATTCTTTTGTCACATAAGCACACATTAGTGTTCACACGATAGAAATCCAGACAAATTAGTTTTTTACTACCTCTGGAAGTGGTTGATCGTAGATCAGCACATAACATTGCTAACCCCTTTTTCACACCTGTATTTACCTTTGTCCATCTACATTGACAAAAAACTTGAAATCAGGTGTAACATTCAAATCATTGGGCTTGGGAATTTATGGGAATAACAAAAGGGAAGCACACATGAGATACAACATAGGTGAAAAAAAAAAGAGTATAATACATTGTAACTTTCATTGTGAAGACATTATTGCCAGTTATTTAATCTGGTTTTGTTTTACCAAGCCACTAATTCCCAAATTAGTGTTTAAATGTGATGATCTGATACCAATTGTAAAAACTTGCTTTATTCAGTGTTATTAGTATTATTATTGACTTTAATGGTTATTTTACTGTATGTCTGTTCCATTCTAAAGGGCTCATCCCTTTGCCTCAATCCATTAAAAGGTTTCACCTTCCAAAGAAAGACCTTCAAAGGGTGCAGTACTGCATTATCTTGCATGGTCATATGCAATCCACAAATGCACAATCAATATGGTGACCATGATTGTCCTCACTCTGAAGTGGCCTTCGTAGGTGGATTCAGCATTTTTGAACAAATCAGTTAAATGAATGATTCAAATGTTTAGTCCTAGTTCTCCTAGGGTGATATATATATATATATATATATGGACTCTTAGAATTTTGCACAAAACGTCAGGTTACAACATCTTATCATGCTTTTCATTAGCATATTATGCATTTCCTTGTACATTTAATCAGTAATCACGCCAGGCAAAATATCTATAAACCGAGTTTGCTTTTATAGACTATAAACTGGTTTAAATGTCAGTCGGTTAGGCTGCACCATTAAATTTTGGAGACAATACAACAATAGTCTTAAACTAGCTTAAATGGTCAAGTAATTAGGACATTCAAGAATAGCTGGGTGAAGTCCAGCAGAGTTATTGCTCTCCACTTTATTTTCTTTGTCGTATTTATAATAATTCATTAGACTGTACAGATTGCACTTGTTCAGCATTGGTGTCAAGCCAATTTAGTGTGCCATAGTAGTTGTTGAGCCAAAAGCAAAAACCCCTCAGTGGTTTAATCATTTTTTTTGGCTGCTAAAGGACAAATGAAAGCAACGTGACGCAGAAACAGGCCTCTCCTCCGTACAAATGCCAGCAGTTTCCAAACTTTCTTGGAAGTGATGGTCTACAAGAGCTAGCACTGTGAGAAATGAAGCAGTCATACAAGTGCATTGTGAGAGAAGAGCTGCTGAAGTTAATGGGTCAGTCTGTGCTCTCTGTGGGAAAATCATAGTGTTAGATCTACTCCATATGTAGAGCATGGTACATAACCACAAGTAAAATAAAGTAATAAAAAACAAGGGGAAGACATATAATTGCATTATGCAGCTTTATATATATATATATATATATCACTAGTTACTATACATTTATATGTATAGTAACTAGTGAGAAAACTTCTAAAAATACATAGCAATACACATTATGTAATTCCATTTTTTACAAATTAATTTTATTTATAAAAAAATAATAATAATTTATATTGATGAACTGTATATGTATTTTTGTACATTTGAACATTATAAACAATAATATGTTTTGTTTTTCTTTTCTTGCCTTTTTTTAAACTGAAATGCAAATATCTGACTTCAAGAATATATAATGCATTGCTAGAGCACACAAAATAAATTATAATTATGTATTATATATTATATGCATAATTGAACTATGTTTTCTTCATAATTTCATAAGAAAAATAAAAATATGCTGTTTTCTAACCTTTTAAAATCTTCAAGTGTAACTATAGAGTCATTACCTATATTAAGTATATTTCCACATATACCACGTATCGAGTTTATTAAGACAACGTTTAAAGAAACATGCCAATTGTGCCATTTACCCACAACTTAGTGTAAGTAACATCTACAGTCAAAATAAATTCACTCTCCTCCTGCCTCAAAACACAACCTCCATCCCCAGACCAATCCAAATTCAGTGTGAACACACCAATAAACAGCGTTTACTATGACCTCACTGCACCTGCTCTGGTTTTACTGATGCTCACCTCTAGACAGATGTTCATTTATACACACCACACATGCTTCAGCCATATCATTTAACAAAAAAAAAGTCTTCTTGACTGCAAATGTATCCCTTCCATTGTAAGACAAGGGAACTTCCAATCACCATCAAGAAACGTGATTTTCCCGTGTTATTTCAGGTCTTTTAGGTCTCTCAAATCCAAAAGTTAATCTATAACATCAACAGTCACCACCGCCACAAGTAATTAGATCACATTTAATGATCGCACAGTCAAACAAACAATCACTTCTTGTTTGTGAGGGATAGACTGAGAGTGGAGGACTGTTACAGTGAAGCCCACTTTTTTTCAGACAGAACATTTATTTACTTATTTCTTCGTTCCAAGTTTCCCCTTGCACTCCCTCTCCGTGGCCTCGCGGAAGCCTTGCTGATGCCAGCAGGGTTAGACACAAAAAAAAGGCTACACATCATGGAGTTCATCAGTGTGCCTTCAGCCCATGCGTTCAGACACAGACTCACAGCTGTGAACTCCACCCGAAGGCTTCAGTTTCTTCTCTGGCAGGGAACAGCATGTCTAGGAAAATCACTTAGCAGTCATCGGTGTGTGAATGAAACTTAAACACCGCTGCCTTGAGACTAGCAAAACCAGCGTCTGCCCTCAGGGGTCAGATTTGAGAGCTACGCCGCAGCTGTGATATGATTTGAGCAGTCACCGGTAATTTGTTTTTGTTTGTAGTCGTTGAAAGGTCCAGACCCATCTCTGGGATCGGTTCCAGTGTGGAAATCATTAGTATATGTTAGTGCTCAAAACTGGCACATCTTTCTCCTCAAAATGATTATTATCAAAATTATTTTATACATAAGCTTAAGATGGAGTGTCAATAGGTAGAGGCTCATCCTTGTCATTAGCAAATATAATTGTTGTCCATCTGTTTTGTATTGTATATGGTCATTCTAAACCTTGATATACAAACCACATTGTTGCTTATTGTTCGACTTCTTTTTTTGGCCCTTCCCCTTTGCCGTCCTGTAATGAAAGACAAAATGACTTTCTGTAGGAATGAAAGTTAGTCTAAAGTTGCTAATGTAATGATCTCAAGGTCTATTTTTAAAAAATAAATTGTAGGGAGATAAATATCTAGTTCATTCATTAAACTCTAATGCTACTGTCGGTTCATACCAAATGCAAATTTTTTGTATTTTTGCTCAAGTAAATTACAAAGTCAATGCATCTGTCCAAATAGAGATACATTTGCACAGAGCAATGCAAATTATGTGAAGGTTACACGTTTTCCGCAAATGCACATAATTCAACTCACTTGCATCTTTCAAGAGTTCGCCCTTAGCTGATGATTGATTATAAAGCATGTTTGGCATGCTGTCCCGGGAGAGAGCCCTGAGCTCATGAGATCCTCGAGCCTGGGGCTCCCTCCCGTTGCAGGCCGAGAAGGGGAGTTTGAGCTCAGGTAGGTCTCGAGAACTCCCCTGCTTGATAATGGTGAATTCAAATTATGAATAACTATGGAGAGAAAATTGCTGAATTAATCGCTCATCTACGGTGTCGATTTGGTTGGTCAATTTACTTATGTTACATATTTTTGGTCTGTGGGAGGAAACCGGAGAGCCCAGGGAAAACCCACGCAAACACGGGAAGAACATGCAAACTCCACACAGAAATGTCAACTTGGCAAGGTAAGGCTTGAGCAAGTGACATTCTTGCTGTGAGGCAACAGTGCCAACCACTGGGCCTCCGTGCTGCCCTGTCGAGGAAAGGGGAGGAGTAGGGGTGGAAGCGGGGAATTCTTCAAGACGAAGATGGCTAAGGTAAGATACTCTGGTTATTTATAGTGATTTAGGAATCATCTAATTGGTGGATCATGCATTAGCTAATGTGGGACCAGCTGCTATCAATCATAAGCACGTGCTCCTCTCGAAATTAGTTTATGAATAAACTTCACTTAGTTCAAAAAATTCATTTGGAGAGGAAAATTCACATGAGGTGAAAAACATCCTGCAAGTAAACTAGACCAAATAATGTGATTTGCATTTTTTCTTCATGTTTGTTGTGAACCAAGCATAACATACCATAAATTTCTACCATCCCCGCAGTTCACCAATTGGCATCTTCCCCTCATTTAGACCTTCCCTTTATGTAGCAGCCTGAACATAAGGAAGACAACAGAAGAAGAGACCAAGGTAGTGAAGATGGTAGGATCAATCACACAGAAGGCAGGCGGGAGCAGCCAGGTGAGACAGAGTGTCATGATGGAGTTGGAGGAAGGAGTATCGATTGTGTACTTGCCCTTCACATCAACATGATGGGGACAGAGCTGATGGTGGAGGAGAACCAGGTGGAGTTGAGGAGAAGGGGAGCTTAGGTTACACTGAAGATTTGGAAAACGGGACAGGGTTCGGGAGGCAAAGCTGAAAAGCAAATTGCTGAAGGAGACTAATAAAGCAAGGCACAGACAGAGAAGTGAAAGACCATGGCAAAGACGGTTTGATGGCTAACCAATGTGGAGCTGGAGGACAAGAAAGAGGGTAGCAAAAGAGGACCTGAAGGGGCTCAGATGCCTCAGATGGAGCAAGGGCACTAGTGTCCAAAGTAAATATTTGCCAAGTTAGACCTTGTGTTTGATTCAAGTGTGCTTCATTAGGATAGGAGTCAAACTATTCAGGATGACACAGGAGATTCAGGGCTGAGTGGATCCTCCAGGGACACAGGAGATTCAGGGCTGAGTGGATACTCCATGGAAACACGAGATTCAGGGTTGAGTGGATCCTCCAGGCACACAGGAGATTCAGGGCTGAGTGGAACCAGAGCAGGCACAGACATTTAGAGCTGCTTAGAACCAGCTAAGAAAGAAAATGTAGGGACTGTTTACTCTTGGTCAATTCATGCATTTGTGTATATGCCCCCTGAAATGCATTCAAGATTCAATCCAATCGCTAAAAGCACTTCGGGTGTAATGATGGTCCAGGAAAAAGGCGAGAGGTGGATCCACATGCAGTAGTTTATTAAAATGAAACAAAAACAAAACAAAGCCTAGAACAAAACAGAACAAAAATCAAGGTACACAGTCCAAAGACACCCACCAGAGAACAGACAACGACAACAAACAAACACAGACTGGAACACAGGGCTATATGTAGCGTATGTAGTATAAGTAGAGCTGAGCAGAAACACTGAAGTGATAGAGCAGGCAGAATCAGCAGAAAAAGGAAAAATCTTCTAAATTATCAAATAATAGTTCACAGGCCAGCTTCTGGGGGAGTGAGGCATTATATCAGGCACTGATATCAGGCAGACTCAGGCTATATATTTATAGTGGGCTCTGATGTATACTCTATGTGGAGTGTGAGAGGCAGCTAGTTTGGCTCTGAATCAGGGGTGTTTCTGGTGATGTCCTCCCCAGTGGGGGTGATCCATTACACACCAGCAACCACTCCACAAATGTGGCAAAGCTTCCCCTGACAGCTAAGCCTTCTTCGAGGTGTTAAGTCAAAATGTGTAGCACGTGCACAGGCAGCTGTCTGGGAAATGAGACAGGTAAGCCAGATCTGAAAAAAATACCTTGTGTGGTCCTCAAGGGAGCAATCGTCTTGCTCCAGGCACAGAACTCTAACAGCTGGCAAATCCAAATTCAATGAGAAAAGAAATGCAAAAAAAGAGAGAAAAATATATAAAAATATATATATATTTCTACTATTGGGCGGCGCGGTGGCTCAGTGGGTAGCGCTGTCGTCTCACAGCAAGAAGGTCGCTGGTTCAAGCCTCGGCTAAGTCAGTTGGCATTTCTGTGTGGAGTTTGCATGTTCTCCCTGTGTTCGCCTGGGTTTCCTCCGGGTGCTCTGGTTTCACCCACAGTCCAAAGACATGCGCTATATGTGAATTGGGTAAGCTAAATTCTGTAGTGTATGTGTGAATGGGAGTGTATGGGTGTTTCCCAGTGATGGGTTGCGGCTGGAAGGGCATCCACTCCATAAAACATATGCTGGATAAGTTGGTGGTTCATTCCGCTGTGGCAACCCCAGATTAATAAAGGGACTAAGCCGAGAAGAAAATGAATGAATGAATGAATTTCTACTATTGTATTGACGTTATTCTGTGAAAGTGTGTTTTTGCCATTGTTTTATAACTTCCAATTCAGCTGCCTATGGGAGAAATGACTAGGAATAATAAATGAAGGAAAACGGTATTTGCTCTACAAACAAGTGTGTTCATGACTATACGTAAATAGTAGAATAAGAAAAATGTCAGTTTTCAACATCAAGCAGCATAACAAGCATTTTTTTTTTTTTTTTAAACATTAATGGAAGTGAGTGAGACTAGAAGACTTGAGCCTAAAAGATTACAATGTCTGCGCCCACTTGTACGTCAAGAATAAGGTCAATCGTATATATTTTTGGTGCAAATCATATTTGACCACAAAAACAAACAAGGATATGATCAGAAACCTAGGTAACACTAGAAATCTAAAAAACACAAAGAAAAACAGACCAAAATATAATAGTTACACAACAACACCCATAAATCATAAATATTAGATTATGATAAACTTAATCTGAATAAAAATTAGAAAGGACTGAAATTTTTTTTAATAAAATGTAAAATTAAAACGATAGTTAAATATATTAATATAAATTATAACAGAGAGTAAACTAGACTAAAAAAACACTAAACTATTGAAACTGTAATCAACATTTAGTCATGTGAAATACGTAAGGTGTTTTTAATAGGAAGTACTGTGAATGCATGATTCATGTACATGAATTAAAACTAAATATAAAAAAACAACAAAATTAAAATGAAAACATGAATGCTCATTTAAATACTAAAATATATAATATAAATAATGCTAAAAGAACACTGAACTGTAATCAGTATTTAATTTAATTCAATACAGTACTGTACAGTATGTGAGTTTTTGCTTCATACTGTATGTTGGGTTCATGTTCAACTTCATTCTCAGATAAAAAAAAAAAAAAAACAGGCTAAGTTTAGACCTGGGGAGCATTTCATGTTTACTTGTCCCTGCGGCGTTTACATCAGAACCTCCTGTGAAATATGTGAGGACAGCCAAGAAGCCAACTGACCCCCATGCTTATATAGTCGGAGCATCAAAGCTGGCCATAAATGTCTTATATATATACGAGAGAGAATATTTTGCCTGTGCAGGAATGTAGTTTGTTAAAAATAGTTACAGTAGAGTAGCATGGAGATGCATGATCATGTTACCAGACTTCAGCTTTATTTACTGTGAGCAATACAACACCTTACAAATTAGTCCTCCAGACCTTTTAAATCTGTACAAGATGTGTAATATTTATTGTTATGATGGAGATTCTTCTAACTGCACCAAGATTGCAGTCCGATCTGGCAATGTGCAACAATGTTTACACTTAATCAGAAGAACTAATTATCTAAATAAGATAACTAAAATTAGAGGTTAGAAGCGCTTACTTTTGAATGTGCACTTGTCAAACCTGACTATAATAAGTTCTTTGAGATGTCAGAAATGATCGCTTGAAAGCATGTATCTAGACAACATGATCGGAAAACAGAGTTCTTTTTCGTTCTTCATTGCACGCTAAAAGAAGTTCAAAAAGGCTGAGTGATACTGTTTTCAAATACTTCAATGCCCCCGTGCGGTTGTAATTTTGTCACACTGCCTCAAAACAAAACAATGGTAATGATTGGAGGTGACAACAAGAGTTGGATCCAAATGCAGCTTTTATTAGAATCGTCAGGCAGGCAAGGTTCAAACAATGACAGACGGCAGCTTAGATAATCTAGAGAGTGGTCGATATAACAAGCGAATGGTCTAGGCAGGCGTTGAAACAAACATAAACATAAAACAAACAAGGGTCAAAACACTGCTAGACTAGATAGGGAAACACTTTGTAATGCTCACAGATAACAAGACTCAGCAAAGATATATGTATGTGTGTGTGTGTGTGTGTGTGCGCGTGCGTGTGAGAGTGGTATATAGTCCATGTAATCAGTCATGATGAGCTTCAGCTGTGTGTGTGTAATCAAGAGGTGAACTGGAACTGGCGTGTGACTGCAGGGCATGATGGGATGTGTAGTTCGGTTCAGTGTAGAGTGCTCTCTACCGTGTCTGGTTGGCACTCAACTTGGTGACTGTGACAATAACGATGGTTGCTGTGAGAGAATGTCTCATGAGAGAATGAGTCTTTTAAGTCTCTCTGCGAATGATCATATGGGTGTGGATACATTTGTACCAGCTCTGCTACTTTGTATTCATGTTGCTAACTTGGTGTTGTTGTTTTGGGTGTTGTTCTCCTGTCTGACCTCCATGGATATGAGATATGATATGATTTGATCACACATCAAAGAAGGCGAAGTTTTAGAACATGCCCACTGATTGCGTAATCGCAATGGACCAATGGTAGCTCAAAGGAGTTTAGGAGCCAAAACAAACTGCTAATGTCTCACATCTTAAATTAAGATTTAAGATAAGAAACTTTCTGTAATATGCCCATGAGAACAAACTTTTGAAAACGTTTTGAAAATGTGTAAACTACAAAAATGTGAAGTCAGCGATGGCAAAAAAAAAAGCCTATGCTAATATTTTTTTTGCAAAATAGGTTCATGCTGAAAACGTAGACCTATATACATTTCTGGAGATTGCGAATTATGTAGCCAGAAATAGGTATGGCTGCATTTCGTCTTTAAAAAGAATGCTATGATGCTGTTCCTTTTCACGCTTACCAGCTGACCGCTTACCTTCTTGTGGACGGCTTTGCCTCTTTTACCAGTTTGACCAGTGGCTCGCCATGTATGTCGATGGACTTGAGACGCAGAGAGGAGTTGACCATGACGACGGGATTCGAGTCCGGCGAACAACGGTTCCAGAAAGCGGGTAAGACAAAAACAGAAGCCAAAAAATAAAATAAACAAGTAAATAACAGGGTGAGAATGTGGTAAAATCTGAAAACGTGGTAAAAATCAGGCGAGGGCTTTTCTTTTTTTTCTGGATTGCTTTTTAAAGCTGTCGGTTGAGTTTAGGGAAGTGGGTGGGCGGGTCAATCGGTGCTTTTGAAAACACTATTGGTTGGGTTTAGGAAAGGAAGAGGGTGGGTCAGTCGATCGGTCAGTCATTCAGTCAGTCAGTCAGTCGACGGCGGCCTCTGGTGGATTTACACGAGAACAGCAAGCGTGAATGGCACTCGAGAGAAATATTTGAGATCTCAAAAAACGTACACAGTGGCCTCTGGTGGATTCACGAAAACAAAAACTGCAAAAAAAACGTACCTCCTGGGACATATTTGGCACTCTCCAGAAATGTATATAGAGGTACGTTTTCAGAATGAGCCTGGGTTCATTTTTTGTGTGTTTTTGTAACAATATATGGTGAATGTGATCACCATATATGTACTTTCTTATAAAACACAGGAAAACACAGTACAACGGTCAAAATTATTTAAACCCAAATAAATTAATTAGTTAGTTATTTTTGGAGTTATTTTAATGATGCAATGCAGAACAGAAAAGAAATTGTTCTTTCTTTTTGTAGATCCCACAAAAGAAAGGAAGTTACTCAGAACAGTTTTGCTTTTTATTTTTAAGTGAACTATCCCTTTAATGGAAAAGTACTCTGAATGTTGTATGAAGATATATGTTGGCAAAAAGACAGACCGGGCTGACATTTTCCCTGTTTATACTGGTTTTGGAGCAGATCTCTGGTCTGTCCTTGGTGGGAATAAGAGTGTGCAGTGTGGGTCAGCGCGGTCTAGCAGATCACCTTTGGTTGTGAAAATGAGCAAGCGGATTGGCCGCGGCTGAAGAGGGCCTGAAGCTGTCTAGACAGCAGATGAAAGATGACTTGTAGCTTTGGCAGCTGGCGGTTTCAGCCTTGTTCCCTCGCCAAGGTTTTCTACCTGTCACGGCTAATTCAAGAGCATGTATCCAAATCACACTGCCTATGTGCAATTCTAACTTAATGTTGTGTGTCAGATGAACACCCTAGTGACATGTGGCTTGCTTTCTTTGTTATTTGTATGTGTCTCTTCTCACTTGGCGAGAAATATCAGTTCTGACAGGAGAAATCGTTGTATGTGCAAAATGAATTAGAGGATGAATAAAGGAATAGTGTGTATTATGCACATCAGGTTTTTTCAAGGTTACAGCACTTTAAAATTCAAGCTGTTTAGAATTGTTTAAATCTGAATAGATTCAGAGGTATATGGAAGATGTTTCTATGACAGAATAAAACATCTAGGTTAAGAAATGGCAATTGTTGCTTCTGTATTATAGTTCTTGACTTTTTTGTTTTGTTTTGTTTTCCAAATTATGAAGGTATATTCCACAATTTACACGTTTACACAGCTGATTATGTTGTGCCACAAAATCAGTCATAAGGGTCACATCTTTAAAAATTGAGATTTATCACTAAATAAGCTTTCCATTGCTGTACAGTATGGTTGGTTCGTGAAGATAACTGACATACAACTATTTGAAAATCTGGAATCTGAGGGTGCAAAAAAGTGAAAAAAATAAAATAAAAAAATTGCAAAAGAGGCTCATTGGAAATATGTGCCCAAGGCAACATATAACAGCTTGCAGGTAAATATGGCTGCATTTTGTATGTAGAATAAATTCTGCGGGTGATACCGAGCGAAGTATGGTTGATGTCCAGTGAATGGTGCCAGAAATCATGTAAAACAAAACCCAAAAAAGTTGTGTGAAATCATGGTAAAAGCTCGCTTTCTCTTCTAGTTTGCTTTTGAAAACACAATAGGTTGGGTCTAGGGTAGGTGGTGGATGGGTCGATTGATATTGAGCTGATGTATTATGCACGACAAGTTGTTGAGATTGGCAGAAATGTGCACAGTGGCTTCTGGTGGATTTACAATAAATGGCAATAAATTTCCTTCTTATGAAAAAACTTGCCTCAGTAACGTATTTGAGATTGTCAAAAATGTACACGGTGGCTTCAATTGAATTTGTGAAAACAAAAAATGCAAGCAGACATAGCCCAGGGTGCAGCCTGAGTTACCAGTATTTAGCAAAGAGAATCAGAAAGGTTTGATACATTTACAGGAGGAAATGTACAAAATGTGTTCATGGAACATGATCTTCGCTTAATTTTCTCAAAACTTGCGATTTGATTGGTTTTGTGGTCCAGCGTCCCAGATTTAAAAAATGCAGTAGCTTAAATGGCCTGCACTATTGTAGTAGTGATTTGGGCACAAAACCTTGTAGTGTGTATGAAATCATGTGAATATAATATATTAATTAATTTGTGTTAAAAGAAACAAAAAACTCTTCAGATCATTGAAACAGATCAATGTTCATTTTCAGCTAGAAACTTAAATGAATTGTGTGTATAGGAGTTTTTTTGGGGGAAAAAAATGTTGGTAGAGGCACATTTTAGTCAATGAGACTATAATGAACAAGGCATTCAACACATGTCATGTTTTTGGTATTGCTAGAACCATATGTTACCAGAGCTACAGATACATTATAAGCATCGGAATAAACTTTTATTCTGCATTTTTGTATATGCATGTGTTTCTGCCATAAGTAGACTGACTAGAAACCAGACGATGAGTGCTAGAGCAGATACATGCAGATTCTTCTTTCAGTTCACCTTTGTTCATCATAAATCCGTTTCCTATAATCAAAATGTATTTTGGAGATTTATTCCCGCTGTAATTTTCATCATGCAATGTCTGCAAACTCTGTCAAGTGCACCAACTGTACAAGAATATTAGCAGGTTGTTTTAAAGTTCCTGGTTTGGCTTGTTTTTGAATATCACTTTGGATCTGAGAACTGGTGTCTTTCTAAGAATGTACCTTCATAAAACTTTAGGGTTTTAACATTTGGTACAGACAATTAAGTTTGAAATCTATTAAATTAGTCCAGTTAAAGTTATCAATAGGCTTTCTGTTCTTCTGTGAAATCACACATATTAATACACCCAACACTGATGATGACTATAACAATAATTATTTTTGTTTGTTTGTTTTAATTCTCCATAGATTGATAGCATATATAATATATATAATTGCACATATTAAACAATATGTATCAATTAATAAAATCAACGCAGTTTCACACTTGTCAATAATCACACTGAGCTGAGATGCAGTGGCCTGTGTACTTGGGCATGCTTGCATTCGTACTACTTTTGGCAATAGGACAAATAGACGAGTAAAGCTTTAAGTATACTTAAAGTATGCTTAGATTTTTTACACAAGCATAGTAAAATAAACAGCTTTTCAAAGTTGACTTATACACAGGCGTTCAACATATGCACAAACATCCAGTCAACACAATGTGCAACATTACTGTATGAATAAGACATTGTAACCAGTTAATCGAATAATAATAATAACATTAAAAGAACACTCCACTTTAAAACAAAGAAAAAAAAGGTTTCCCTAGAGCATGGGTGACCAGCCAAGTTCTTGGAGATCTAAAGATGTTGCTACCAAAATCAAGGAAAATTTACAAATGAACAAAAGCAGGACATGCACTGATAGCCCCACCTGAAAGTCATTCCATGTGACCAGAAGTGAAGAAAACTTGTCTATATCTATCTATTTTTTTTTAAAGAAAAAATTCAACATTTGTTTTATACATTTCAATCTTCTTGCACTGTCAAAAACTGTCCTGGTTCTGTATGCTATAAATAATCATTTTAAAAGTATGCAAACTGTTTTCAGCCTTCCTAATTTCCAAAGCAGCAAGACTGAGCCAAAGAAACCGTTGAGCACATGATAGATTGTGCTCAATCCTTCAAAAAGAAGTCGATCTACACATTTAAAGCTGGTAATGAAAGATTTCCAGTATTACACGTGTCGCCTTAATTGACCATTTTGGCTTTTTCTCTTCACAGGCGTGTTGGCAGCGCTGATGGTGATTGAAAATCCATCATAATTTCTGTGCTTTTGTTTGGCTTATGCAACAAAGAATCCATTACAATTTAACGATTTCAGCGTCTTTAAATCTGTCACCCATCAATCTAAGTGAAATGTTCAGCATGACCTCATTGTCTCCAAAAACAAAGAGTATCACACTCCCCAGTTTCTTCTGATATTATAACCACGCTCGGCCCTCTGGCCTGCTGCAAGTACGCTCTCAGCAGGTCTTGATTTAGAAAATTTTCGGCGAGGGCGTATCAGCTTTTATCAAATATCAAATAGGGCAGTTCGCTTTGAGGTCTTTCTCTAATATCAAACAAATCACACAGTAAGCCGTGATACTGCCTTGTTTAAAAAGACAATGAAAACTTGGCCAGAAAACCTAGCTAGATGACCATGAGAATGTTGTTTTAGACTAGTGTGAGGTTTATTCCCATCGCTGTGTACCAAACGTTGACCTCACAAGATGATGAAAAGAAACTTACTCTAAGCTTACACTTCATGAGAAACTTTTTTTCTTTTTGTCCCATCTTTGCTTTTGTAAATCACATCTTATAGGACTAAAGGACTTCTGACAATGTGTAATATAAGTATGTAGTGTCCCAAAAATGTGTCTATGAAATCTCAGATCATAATATATAACAGATCATTAATATAGCATGTGCAATTTACCTCTTCATTTTGGAAAACCGCTGTCATCAAAGGCCTTGTGAACTGCTTTGAAATTTGAATTATTTTGTTCAATGTGTGGCAATAGTTTTAACTGGAACATGAAGACAGGGTGGCCAGTACAGTTGTTGTAGCCCCTCCCCCTTTAATGAACAACCAATAGCATCATTTTGTTTTTCACAGCTCTGACAGTGAGAGTGGTTGAGCTCAAGTGTAAATAGAAATACCATCTTAAATGGGGCAGGATATGTCAGATACTAGAGAGCATTTGATTGGTCAGAAGATTTGATGAGAAACATAAGTATGAGGTGAAGTCAAAAAAATAAAAAAAATCAATCAGAAGTCAAAAAAATCACTGATCCATTTAGCTGGAAGTGACGAACTGCAAGCTTTGGATGTTTATAATTTTGTTAATGTTTTGTAGCACACTAGCTTATAGATATCAATAAGACTGACATGTTGATGCTAACCTCTAAAGGAATTTTATTTAGATTTTTTTTATTTGTAGTCAAAATTGAATTGTGAACATCTCAATGATTGATCCCCATAGAAGAAAAAGAAAAGCTGTCGCGATCGTGTGATTTCACCTTGTTTTTAGCCTGTTGTTTATTTATTAAATTTTTTTTGCTTTTCTTTTTACCAAGTTTCTGGAAACGTTCTTCGCTGGACTTGAACCCCGTCATCACAGTCAACTACACTTCATGTCCCAAGTCTGCCAACATACGCAGCGAGCTACTGGGCAAACTGCTAACGCCGGAAAAGCCGTCCACATGGAGGTAAGCAGTCAGCTGGTAGCGTGAAAAGGAACAGAAGCCATCAGCAGCGTCATACTGCACTATAGCATTCATTTTAAAGACAAAATGCAGCCAGACGTACCTCTGGCTACATAATTCGCGCACTCCAGAAATATAGACAGGGGTACGTATCCACAATGAGTATTCAATGAGTTTGTGTTTATTTAGCAAGTACTAATAGCTAATAAATTAAATCTACACTGTAAAAAGTGATTAGTTGCTTAAAAAATTAGCAAACCTGTTGCTTTATTTTAAAAAGCAAACATGTTGTAACTTAAAACTGTTAAGCTAGCTTAACTTAATTTTTTATACAACTATACACATAGTTAAAAGTTACTTAATCATTTTAAGGCCACAGGTTTTCTCACTTTTATTAAGTAAAGTCTAATCTCTAAGAACTAATCTCTTTAAAAAAAGCAACAGATTTATTCACTTTTTTTAAAGGGAATGTAACAAGCACATTTTGAACATCCATACACACTCATTCACTACGGACAATTTAGTTTATTCAATTCACCTATACCGCATGTCTTTGGACTGTGGGGAAAACCAGAGCACCCGGAGGAAACCCACACGAACATGGGGAGAACATGCACACAGAAATGCCCACTGACCCAGCCGGGACTCAAACCAGCGACCTTCTTGCTGTGAAATTCGAGCTTGAGAGACCATCTCTTTAAAAGTATAAATAAATGTGCAATAACAGCCTTCTTTCTTCTGAGAAATACCGCTAAGAAACATGCTATCTATCTCAGATGTAGAAAAGCTAGTTCATGCTTTTATGACCGCTAGATTAGATTACTGTAATGCTTTGTTCGCTGGTTGCCTGGCATCCTCTATTAATAAACTTTAGTTACTGCAAAATGCAACTGCCTGAGTTCTTACCAGGTCAAGAAAATACTATCATATCACCCCAATGTTATCTTCCTTACACTGGCTGCCTGTTCAGTTCTGTATTGATTATAAAATATTGCTTCTTACCTATACGACTTTAAATAGTCTAACTCCTGTTTATCTAACTAACTTTATGTCTCACTAAAAACCAACCCGTTTTTTTAAATCTAAAAACTCAGGGCTTCTGATAGTACTCAGAATAGCAAAGTCCACTAAAGGAGGCTGAGCATTTTCATATATGACTCCTAAACTCTGGAATAGCCTTTCTGCTAATGTCCGAGGCTCAGACTGTCACGTCTTACAAAGGAACAGCACAGGAGTATGGGTAAAATACACAAGTATTTTTTAAGAATTGTCAAACAAAGTCTTAACTCTGGATTCTTGAAGTCTGAGGGAATATTCAGAGAAGTCCGTTGCAGACACACACAAGCAGGGAAATCCATGAAGACATAAACATCAGAAC
>CAIGQV010000641.1:18842946-18893733 GCA_903798115.1 Danio jaintianensis
TTGGGGAACTCAGGAGATGGCTCCGGCTTTTTGGGGAACTCGAGATATGGCTCCGGCCGCTTGGGGAACTTAGGAGATGGCTCTGGCCATTTGGGGAACTCAGGAGACGACTCTGGCCATTTGGGGAACTCAGGAGACGGCTCCGGCCATTTGCGGAACTCAGGAGATGGCCCCGGCCATTAGGGTAACTCAAGAGGCGGCTCGGGCCGTTAGGGAACTCGCAAGATGGCTCCGGTAGTTTGAGGAACATGGGAGAAGTCTTTGGCCGTTTGGGGAACATTGGAGAAGGCTCCGGCTGTTCGGGGATCCCAGGGAATGGCTCCGACCATTCGGGAACTCAGAGGATGGCTCCAGCCATTCGGGGAACGCAGGGGACGGCTCCGGCCATTTGGGAAATGCACAGGATGGCTCCGGCTATGTGGGGAACTCTGAAGATGGCGCTGGCTGTTACAGGAACTCTGGAGACAGCACTGGGCGTTCGGGGAACTCTGGAGACGGTGCTCGACGTTCAGGGAACTCTGGGGACGGCTCCGGCCATTTGGGGAACTCAGGAGATGGCTCCAGCCGTTTGGGGAACACTGGAGATGGCTCCGGCCATTAGGAGAACTCAAGCTCAGCTCCGGCTGTTAGGAGAACTTGGGAGATGGCTCCGGTAGTTTGAGGAACATTGGAGAAGTCTCTGGCCGTTTGGGGAACTCAGGAGACGCTCCGGCCATTTGGGGAACATTGGAGAAGGCTCCTGCCGTTCGAGGATCCCAGAGGATGGCTCTGACCATTCGGGGAACTCAGGGGATGGCTCCAGCCATTCTGGGAACGCAGAGGGCGGCTCCGGGCGTTTGGGGAATGCAGGGGATGGCTCCGGCCGTTCAGGGAACGCAGGAGACGGCTCCGGCTGTTTGGGGAACGCAGAGGACGGCTCCGGCCGTTCGTGGAACGCAGGGGACGGCTCCGGCCGTTTGGAGAACGCAGAGGACGGCTCCGGCCTTTTGGGAAATGCAGGGGACGGCTCCGGCCATGCGGGGAACTCTGGAGACGGTTGAATGGATTCTGGTGAGGGTGATTTAGAGCCTGGACTGACTGTGACACATACACACTATCTCAGTTCAAAACTAGATTAAAGACCTATCTTTTTAGTAAAGCATACACACAATGCATCACATAACTGTAGGATGCGTGAGTGTGCTCCATGCAGGCGCGTAAGCTTGACAAACCACCTGTAGGACACACTCTTTCTCTTTTTATACATCAGGCACTTTGTTAGAAATACTTCTATATTGTATATGCTTGTTTGTTTGTTTGGTTTTTTTTGTATAGCTAAGGATGCGTAAGTGTGCTCCATACAGGTGAGTGGGCTTGACAAACCATCTGTAGGACACAATCTTCCTGTCATAACACACCAGGCATTTTGTTATAAATACTTCTATTTTTTATGTTTGTTTATATAGCACCTCTTTTCATTTATAGCACTTTATTATCACATTGACATTAATATCTCTTGTTCAAATATTATGTACAGCAGCTATGCTAATTATTTTCTTTGTTTTCTATTTCCCCCTGGGGATGCCCATCCCAAGGCCTCTAAAGATTGTGCAGCGCCACATGATGAGATCCAAGACCTGTGAAGAGATGATGCCAACCATCTGAGATCTACACATAGACATCACCTATATACAATATAACTGCCGGTTAACTACGTTTATATATAATAACTTTAAATTATAACATTATTAGTAATTAGTTATCAGTTAATTAGTTAAAGTTATTAGTAACTAATTATAGTGGCTAATAACCTTAAGGTTTCAGATTTTTATTGTCATGCAATAATGTGCACCTTTTGTAAAGCTGCTTTGAAACAATAATTATATAAAAATAATTGTGATAAATGCTATACACTTGAATATAATGAAACTTGAATATAATGAAAATAGAGACTTAAAGATTTATATATCATATAGGTCTTATTTATAGATTATAGATTTCCATCAGGGTGTTTTTTTTGCATTTTCTTGATCAATCATGTGTATACATACACAAAACAGCTATAAAACGAAAAATGCTACAACAAGAAACAGAAAAATGCATCAAATGGCCCCTTTAAAGGATCATTTAAATGGTCATGCATGTTTTAAAAACTGCGTTATCACAAATATCATGTATTTTTCTGGATTGGTTTGTTGTTTTATGTTATCTACTCTGCTATTATGGCGACACTGTGTTAAACAGACCAAACAAATCCAGGTGCAAAACACGTCACCGGACACTCTAATGTATAACTGGTTAGATGTTGTGCTCTAGGGATCCAGCATTTTAGTATTTAGACTCGCCCAGACACACAAATCTGCTTCACCTCATGCTTTGTTTTTACTGCAGTTCCACCGTTGGTCAATTTCACCCACCATTTTTCCTTTGGCTTTCATTCCCACAGCAAGCCATATTTTGCACAGCATAAGCTTGAGAATAAAGTGGCTGGGAAATGTAAATTACTTTTAGCTGTGTTTATGAATTTATGCGAGGTGTGTCTGTGGCGGATGCAGCCCCAGATAAGTTTTGACTTCCGACATCCTGAAAAATAAAACCATGACATCATGTTATACCACATCTGCATGGTGTTTGGGTCTCGCCAAAGCACTTAACCAGAAGATTCATTTTTCATTCCATTCGACTGAAAATCAATAGTGCGTCACTGCACTGAAAATCATGCCAGCAAGCTTTCAGTGACTTGCTGGGTTCATCTTTTCACCTCTTCACTTCACGGGGTTTTCCACAAACAGTAGCCACGTGGTCGCTCATGCAAACCTCACTTTAGATTTTTTCTGCAGTTTATAATTCAGTCAAACAATCATTTCAGATGATGTTATGAGCTGATTATATTAATTGCTCGTTACAAAATAGGGGCATGTTTACACAACAATGAAAAAATTGTAAGGATTTTCATTTATATTTCAATTCAGAAAACTGAGTAAAAGTCCTGTAATTTGCATCTAATGTAATTCTCTAGGCTGCACGGTGGCGCAGTGGGTAGCACGTTCGCCTCACAGCAAAAAGGTTGCTGGTTCGAGCCTCGGCTGGGTCAGTTGGCGTTTCTGTGTGGAGTTTGCATGTTCTCCCCGTGTTTGTGTGGGTTTCCTCCGGGTGCTCCAGTTTCCCCCACAGTCCAAGGTGTATAGGTGAATTGGGTAAGCTAAATTGTCCGTAGTGTATGTGTGTGAATGAGTGTGTATAGATGTTTCCCAGTGATGGGTTGCAGCTGGAAGGGCATCCGCTGCGTAAAATATATGCTGCATAAGTTGGCGGTTCATTTCGCTGTGGCGACCCCAGATTAATAAAGGGACTAAGCCGAAAAGAAAATGAATGAATGTAACTCTCTAAAGTAACACATAAGGTCATGTTTACAATCAGACTGAACATGTAATGGACGTGCATAAAATTACTGTTTTCACAAAATTAGCATTTTTGTAATTTAAACAGAAGCAATAATGGTATTGTTTTCAAATACCATTGCCTTTGTTGTTGTCACTCATGTTGTGTAAATGATTGACCAAAACATTTTATTTTAAATGGTGTTATGTAAATGTCACTTTTTATTTGATTGATTGATTGATTGATTGATTGATTGATTGATTGATTGATTGATTGATTGATTGATTGTGGACTTCAATAAATGGAGACTCACTCTGGTGGTTTGAACCATTCAATTGTTATTTAAAGACACTGACCAGATCATTTCAATGAGTACGCTATTAACTAGAGATTTGATGTGATTGGATGATTTAAATCAGTGAATCATTATCTTGGGAACTGCTCTGACCAATGGTGCATTCCAAACAGGATATATCACCCTCCAAAAGACACTTCTGAGTGAAAAAAAAAAAATCATTGCCACCATATTGAAATATCATTCGGGCCCTTCAGAATTAAGACTTTTGATGGGTACAACTGATGGATACTTATGATATCCATAATTGAGCCCTTACAGGGGATTAGGGCGAAGGTATGTACCCTTCTGAATAGAACACAGCAGTAATCATTTGAATCAGTGAATCGCTGACTGGAAACTTGCTCTGATCGGATCATTTGAATCAATGAATTGTTAACTGGAGTCTCCTTCTGACTGGATCCTTTGAATCAGCGAGAATGGATCTTAAGTCATTTTAAATAACTTGAGAATAGATGCAATCAGATCTGCCCAATTAATGAATGAATAGTTTAGAGTGTTTTGTAAATCTATTCAGTTGCTTAATTTAAAATAATCAGCTCATTCATCAATGAAACAGTACTTCACAGAATCAACATCACTGGAATGGTAAGTCTTCAGCACAAAAACTTTATAATATCTGCCTTCAAATGCTTCAATACCAAAAGCAAGGGCCAATTACTAAGCAAATGCTTTTGAATTTCTCAGTGAAGACTATTTGAAAGTATTTAACAATATTTTGTTCTATATCAGGTTTCAAATGCCAATGGTTGTCTCTATTAAGTCACGTTTTTTCCTGCTTCCAGTAAACTGAAAACCTGAAGTAACTCTTTGTGCTGTTGGAATGACAAACCTTTACCTGACCTTTGACCCTGAACATCTCATGCTACCAGAGTGAATCCAGATGGAACCAGAGTAAATTAAACTTTTTATTCTTTATAAATTACTTTTAAAAAAAAAAACCATATATATATATATATATACTACTTTATTTTTTACTTTATTCAAACTACTTCTTATTCATTCGATGCTACTTATTAATTATACCAGAACTTATTTCATTAGTGAGTAGTAAGCAATTGTTTTAAGCAACAGTTACAACATCAATTAATTATATACATAGTATACTATATTTATTGCTATTTAGCCATTGTTGACTTCTGTGAGGATCTGTCATTGAGATCAATTGTTCAGCGTTGAGTGTATTGCATTCCACTTTTGTGACTAATTATATATACTTGTTGCAACATATATAGTTCCTATTTTTAGATATTAGTATTTAATCATAATACACTTTAAGACACATTAATATAAGAGTACTTATTTATTAAATATTTAAAACGTTTATTATTATTAGATACTAGTATTTATTGATTACATGTTAGTATTTATTAATTAGATTCTAGTTCTTATTTATTAGGTATTGTACTAATTAAATAGATAAATGCTTAGTCATTAGATGCTAAAATCTACTTAATAGATATTAGTAATTATTTATTTAGGTATTAGTACATATTTACACTAGTATATTTTGTAATTATTTCTAGTAACAGTACTTAACTTTTTAATCACAATTGCCTTTTAGCTTGTCTTATATCATGACTATGCTAAATGGCCAATTAAACATCTTGTAAATTAATAAATCTTACTTATAACATTTTAAATAAGTAGTAATAATGCATGTGTGCCAATATATATATATATATATATATATATTGAATAAATGCCAGTAGCTAATAAGTACTACTATGTAACAAAGTAGTTGTAGTATGCATTTAATAGGTACACGTTTCAAGAACTATCTAATGAATAAATATATCCAATAAAAAAGGACTAGTATCGACTTAATAGGTAAGAGTGTCTTATAAATATGTACTAACTAATTATTAAGTACTAGTTTTCAATGATAGGTACTAGTAAAACAATACGTACTAGTAACGATAGGTACTAGTAAACCAATGAATAACTAGTACATAAAAAACAATGTAGTCACAGTTGGAATAAATAACTGTAAAAAACTGAATAGATATACCTCAATGACAAATCACACTGTAAAAACTGCTGGGTTCCAACACAAATCGATTAAGTTAACTTAATTCTTTGGGCAAATTTAAGTGGAAAAATTAAGTTACAGGTTTGTAACAATTGTAATAATTTTTGATGAACTATCTCTTTAAGAACCCAGATTAGCAAGAGCACCTGCGAGAGAACCTAACAGCACTGTAAATGCACTGGAGAAACCATTTCCATTAATGACATTAACACAAACAGAACAGGCTGAGGATATTTTTCTTTGAACTTGTTCCCATCACCAAATAAACCTCAGTAACTGTAGTTACTTGGACTCGGAGCCAGGAAAAGCAGTCTCCAAAGCTCCAAACATGGTAAAAATAGTAAAGCATTTTATCCGTTAACACAGATAAGAGATCCTCGTCATAGTTTGGGAAACCTCTGCTGTGACTGAATGCTTTCTGGCTTCTGATTTGTTGTATGAGCTTCATGTTCAGTAGTGACCTTCAACTATAATGACGAACAAAGCTGTTTCTTAAAAACATTTAGCCATTAAGTAAACAGACACAGATATAGACGTATGTAGCAAAGATTTCCACATGAAAAGAAAACATTATGCCTGCAATTATTGCATCAGCAGCTGCAGAGGTTACACATTGTGCACATAGTGGCTGAGCTAAAAGGATTTAGTTAATTTACTCATAATTGATAGGACTTTGAATGTTACAGAATATTTAAACATGATATTTTGATAATATGGTCACACAATTTCATTATTGTATTGTTTATTTTAGGTTTCACTCATTCATTCATTTTTTCTTCGGCTTAGTCTCTTTATTCATCAGAGGTTGCCACAGCGGCATGAACCACCAACTAATCCAGCATATGTTTTACACAGCGGATGCCCTTCCAGCTGCAACCCAGTACTGGGAAACATCCATACACACTCATTCACACACATACACTACGGCTAATTTAGTTTTTTCAATTCACCTATACCACATGTCTTTGGACTGTGGGGGAAACCAGAGCACTCGGAGGAAACCCACGCCAACACGGGGAGAACATGCAAACTCCACACAGAAGTGCCAACTGACCCAGCCGGGAGGCGACAGTGCTAACCACTGAGCCACCGTGTCGGCCCTATTTTAGGTTTCAATTATCTCTATTAAGAACAATGGCTATCTTAACAGTGTTGTACATACTATAATAAATACAGTATAATACACTTTACTGTATTTATTATAGCCTAGTATTTAGAACACAGTTAATGAATGCTGCAGATACTGTTGTATTAATAAAAGGGAACTGATAAACTGTAATAAATACTGTAGTATACTTTAGTTTTTACTGCAGTAAACTCTGGTGTATTGTAGTCTTACAATATCCCAGAGTACACTATAGTATTTACTATAAATTACTATGGTATTTTTTTTTATGTGGGAGCCGATATGTGAATAATAGGCATGCTAATAACCAACTAGTTTAGAGTGTTTGGGGGCCTAAAGAAGTGCTTTTTTCAGTTGTTTTTAAACATATAAGTAGCTAAAGTCTAATAACACTGTAACAAACTGGGCTACAATATTATGTTTGCAACATTTATATACATGATTGTGTTTTGGCATGGTTAGTGAAAAACTCAAATTTTGAAGTCACTGAAATAACATCCTGAAACGCATACAGAATATTTGTTCACAAGACTTTGCAAACAAAGTCTTCGCAAGAAAAGTTTTTGCTTCAAAATTATATGAAAATCATCCTGTTTACTTGCTTACAGAAAACAATATATTTATTAACATTTTCTAAGACATTTTTTAAATGGAATGGATCTATGCAAGCAGGCATGAACAGCCATAGTTTTTTTTTCGCTTGCAATAAGTCATTCTAAAATTGTTAGGTTGGTTTACTTCTATCGTATGTTGCATATGTCATGTGACTTTTTTATGTCGGTTGACCATTCAGTGCAGTTTTCTTTTTTGGAATTTCCTTCAATTTTTTTTTTAAACTTCTCTAAATTGATGTGTTTTTCATATGAATATTTTCAATGGGTGCAATTTTAAGGGTAATGGAAATGTTGCTTTTGTCAGTCATAATGAAAATCAATCATATTAAACACTGAAAGCGTGTTTGACTAGTCAAATGATTTTAAAGGGAAGGTTCACCCAAAAATAAAAATAATTTGTTCTCTCGTGTGATTTTAAATCTTTATCTTTTTTCTGTTAACACAAAATAAGATATTTAGATAAATGCTGGTTTCTGGCGCCCATCAACTTCCATAGTAGGAAAAAAAAAATACTATGGAAGTCAATGGGTGCCAGCTACCCACATTTTTCAAAATATCTTCTTTTGTATTCAACAGAAAAATGAAACCCAAATAGGTTTTGAACACGTGAAGGATGAATAAATGAATAAAAATGTTTGGGTTAACTATCCCTTTAAAAAAGAAGCTTAGCGCACCTGTAAGTTGCATAAAAAAGACAGACAGCAAATGCTTGTCATATTACTAAATGTAGTAATAGCACCTGTGATATTTGTCTTTGCCATTGTTTTGCCAGATGTATTTTCCAGGTTGTGATCCATGCAAATAAATTTTACATAAAAAAAGACCACGTTAGTGGGACGCTGAGTTGAATGTGCAATATATCAGATATACCCATGATTACTCTATAAAGCATGTCTTGTTGAAAATGGCACATGACACTGGCATATAGGGTGGAAAACTGTAATCCGGTGCATAGTTTTTAAAGAATTTCCTTTTAAAAATAACTGCTTAAATCATTTCAATTCACCATGGCGCTCTAGTGGATTTTCTTGCTGCTTTTTCTGATAACTTGCTGTTTTGAAAACACAACTATTAGGTGTGTTTTTTTAATTGCTGTGAGGGAAACCTCCTCTACTATTAGTTCGAAGAAAAAAGACAATACAGTTAAATAATACAATGTCAACACATCAACCTGTTGAAAACAATAGCAAATTTAATATACATATTTGATTAAATTACACCACTTGTGTCAGTAAGAATATCTACACAACGAGGTAATAGGTGTAAAATCAATCAGAAACCATGAAAACGAACAATGTACTACACAGTGGAAAAAATAACTTATATGAAACTTGTTAAGGGTGACACAGTGGCTCAGTGGTTAGCACTGTCGTCTTACAGCAAGAAGGTCGCTGGTTCGAGTCCCGGCTGGGTCAGTTGGCATTTCTGTGTGGAGTTGGCATTTCTATGTGAAGCCATGTTCTCCCCGTGTTGGTGTGGGTTTCCTCCGGTTGCTCCGGTTTCCCCCACAGTCCAAGGTCATACGCTATAGGTGAATTGAATAAACTAAATTGGCCATAATGTATGTATGTGGCGGTTAATTTCGCTGTGGCAACCCCTGATGAATAAAGGGACTAAGCCGAAGGAAAATGAATGAAACTTGTTAACTGCTGCTTTAGAAAATAACTGAAATAATTCTAAGTGTAAGTTTAAGTGCAAATAAAAATGTATAAAATATTCAACTTTAAAAACTAGCACAACAAATGACAAAATATGAAATAGAAAATTCTAAATATTAATACATAATTTAATATATAAATAATACTAAACTAATACTGACAAATACTAGACATTAATTACCATACCTTTTGAAATAGTAGTCAAATCAAGTCAAATAACAACCATTGTATGAAAAATACCCCTCAGGGAAGTCTGGGAATTATATTTGAGGTTTTTCAAAGCAATATTATAAACTCTACCCTTCTACACATGATGGGCTTTATGGAGTATTGTACTGAAAATAATTCATTCATTCATTCATTTTCTTTTCAGCTTAGTCCCTTTATTAATCTGGGGTCGCCACAGCGGAATGAACCGCCAACTTATCCAGCATATGTTTTACGCAGCGGATGCCCTTCCAGCTGCAACCCATCACTGGGAAACATCCATACACACTCACCCACACACATACACTACGGACAATTTAGCTTACCCAATTCACCTATACCGCATGTCTTTGGACTGTGGGGGAAACCGGAGCACCCGGAGGAAACCCACGCAAACACGGGGAGAACATGCAAACTCCACACAGAAACGGCAACTGATCCAGCTGAGGCTCAACCCAGCGACCTTCTTGCTGTGAGGCGAACGTGCTACCCACTGTGCCACCGTGCAGCCCTGAAAATAATTAAAATACCTTATTTATAGGCCATTTATGTTGTTCACTAAACACATATAAAGTATTTTTGAAGAGCTAGGTCACTCAAAAACAAAAAGTCCTTACTGAATACGTAAGGAGGCATAGTTGAGATTTATTTTTATTTTTTTTTGGCTTGCACTTTATGAATAACCAGGTACCACATTTCTATCCCCCATTTAAGTGTAAGTTTTTAATATTCAATTTTTCTGATCCCGAAAAGCACAAATTCAGTCACGTTTATTCAAACCTTTGACTGGCAGTGTACCATAAATCAGGAGTTTGGATAAATGCATAAGAACGTGTTTCTACAGCCCTAGTGGCATTTAACATAAGCTCTATTTCCTGACAGCTCTTTATTTTCACTGGCACCTGCCGATGGAGACTTGAGCTTGTTTGATGATCTGCTCAGCAGGACTGCTTTACTTCTAACAGCAGAAGCTATCATATGTAAAACAGATTATCCAATAAAGCTTACCTTTCGTTTCCCACAATTAACAACTGAAATTGAGTATATGGGAGGATTTAAGTATGCCCTGATCGTTTTGTATTTCTTAATACAGACTGTTTCCAAAATTTGGCTTGCGATTTTATCGCACCTAGAACGCACATCTATTAGTCTACTTCCACTGGGAAAGAATGTTAGGGCCCATCTGCAATATAGAAAGGTCAGTCTTTAGCCATGATAAAATACCAATGTGTTTTCTGATTCAAGCCAGTTTGAAAAGAAGTCAAGTATGTCTACTGTACAAATACTTATGTAACATATTGTGCGTTCTTCCAGATCAACAAATTAATTTTTCCCTTTGCCAAATCAAACGTTCACCATGCCAAATTGAACTTAGTCTTAGACGTTAACGCAACAAGCATATCTTTTTTTGTCTGGTGTTGTTATTGTAGGGTTACGCCATCGTTGAGAGTCTAGTCATGTGATTTTTCAAAAGTGAGTGTCAATGAATTGACCCTTGTCATCAAGAGACAGACTCGCATTACCCGTCCATATGTTGAGGAAAACCGTGGGTGGTAGTGACGTAAAACGCTGAAAGAACATTCTATTAACCTCCCGAAAAAACATTCCATTCATTCTAAGAGCACTTTCATCAGTCTAACATGAGGGACTAACAGCTGTGGGTCAAAAGATGACGATTATTTGATAAATGTTACTTATATTAATGCATACACTTTTTGAGGTGATTTATTTTTATAGTTGTCTCCAGCATGGGTGTCTTTCCTGTAGATGTGGTAAAGTCATTGATTAAAGGTTGTTTTCTCCAAGATATAAGCTACAAGGCTTGTTCTCACCCCACAGGGAGCCCTTTTGCTACAGATGATGAGAAAACCAGTTGTGGCTCCAAAAGGGCAGCAAATCCTGAATTAACATCATGTAGGTAGAGTGTTTTGCAGTTTTAATGTGTGTCATGTAATTTTTCGATAGTGAACAAACATTGCTAAGATAAAATATATCTAAATTTTATTTTTAATTGTATAATATACTTATATATTTCAATCATATTAATATCAACAATATACTGTGTTTAAAATATACCTTTGATTTGAACATTTGTAGACACAGTAAATTTGGATTATAAGTCAAAAACAGCAATATTGAGATGTTTAGTAGCTGTATTTTAAAGCTTCTATTTGAAACTGAAATATTTGTTAACCTGAGAGTGTAAAATAGGAGATATAAGATTTTGCTCAGAAAACTGGAAGATGATATGTTTTTATATCAGGTTTTTGGTAACACCTTATTTCTCCCCCTTTTCACATTATTCATTTATTCATTCATTTTCTTTTCGGCTTAGTCCCTTTATTAATCTGGGGTCGCCACAGTGGGATGAACCGCCAACTTATCCAGCATATGTTTTACGCAGCGGATGCCCTTCCAGCTGCAACCCATCACTGGGAAACATTCATACACACTCATTCACACACATACACTACGGACAATTTTAGCTTACCCAATTCACCTATACCGCATGTCTTTGGACTTGTGGGGGAAACCGGAGCACCCGGAGGAAACCCACGCGAACACGGGGAGAACATGCAAACTCCACACAGAAATGCCAACTGACCCAGCTGAGGCTCGAACCAGCGACCTTCTTGCTGTGAGGCGAACGTGCTACCCACTGCGCCACCGCGTCGCCCCCTTTTGACATTATGTTGACTACAATTAACTTTTCAAATACATATAAACAGCAGTCATCAGTGGGTTAGAAGACTCTCTGCTAAATATTTGCAAGTACATTCTACAATATATTCTACAAATGTAATTTGTACAATTCTGCGGCTGTGAAAACATCCTAATTCCTAAAGTTGTGATACTGTATAAAAAGTAAATAAAATGAAAATGAATTGCAAGTCTCATAAATGCATATTTTACTCACAATAGAACATATAAAGTGTGTAAACTGAGCAAATGAAGAGTTCAGATGCAAAAACCTCCAAAAAACAAAAAACAAAGTGCCATCTGAAATTTTCCTCTTAAATGTGTTTTTCTCAGCCCCCTATATTCATGTTTAGTTATTTCACGTTAAAGGCAGTGAAAATAACCTATTCTTTGCACTAAGAGTAAAATTACTGAACCTACACACAGCAGTCTGAAAAAAAATGCTAATTTTAGATGAAAATTTCAGATGGCACTAAGAGGTTTTTGCATCTAAACTCTTCAAATGTACAATTTTTAAGGAAAGATAAGGTAAATTTGAATTTGAATTGTATTTATTTATATATTTTTGCTAACATCAGCTGTATGAATACACAAAAAATGCAAGGACTTGATTAAGAAAAGGATTCAGATATGTTACAGGGTCAAATAATAACACTTGGTACCTTTGTGGTGACCAATAGGAAATTATTAGGAAATGCAAAAAATCTGTTGGTGGTACAAACAAAAAAAAGTTCCAGGTATTAGCAACTAAACTAGCCCAATGACCAGTCAAAACAAGCACAAAACAAGATATGAATTAAATTGTAAATCAACAGACACTTATATAGATTATATATACTTTTGCTATTATTTAGCAAAAGTCCTGAAGAGTCCTGCCGATCTGTTACCATGGAAAGAAAACCAGCCGCTCATGCATGTCTTTCCACGTGCCATCAACTTACAGTTTTTATAAATGACAGAATATAATTTTGGTAGACTAAAATAGTTAAACAAAACCATATACATAATGTAATATGTCAAATCTTTAACCTGTAGAATAAAAATAAACACGGAAAAACTGCAGTTGATCTAGTTGAATCAAACTGTAAGAGTGAACACAGCCTTATTGGCAACAATCTGACTTTCGTCAACCTGAGTTGAAAGTCTTAGTTCATATAGTTTGGTCTGTACATTAAACTGTTGAACTGATATTACATATATGACACTAATGCTTCAAACATGAGCGAATCAGAAAGAACTATAAGATCATTTCAAAAGGGAAACGTTTACTAAAACACCAATGGTGCTGATTTACATTAATCCCAAAATGAAACAGATCTGTTATTGTAGGTGAGCTGGTGGCACAGTGACGCAAACTGCCACAAAGAGTTAAGCTCTGAAATGGCTGAAGCATAAAATTTTGGTTTCATTCATGCAGTTACACAAATACACACACACTCAGCGCATGTAACATGGAGAAAATCTCACGACCATTAATGTCTCTGATGACATTTACACATTTCCAGAACCCAGTTGAAATGTTTGATTGTAATATATTAGGTCAAACTCCCACTGTTGATGTTTGGGCAGTTTTTCTTGCAAATGCAACTAGGTCTTAATGATAAATGGTCAAGCTATCGCAAGTTAAAAGCCAGACTAAATTGTCATCCAGGAGAATTAGTCATGTTATCCTAGACATGCCTCTATGCTGTCTGGATAATTTTAATGCAACATTAACACGTTCACATTTGGAATTAATGGTTTTAACAATACTTCTAAACACAAAAATGATATTTTTTATGTGAAATTAAGTTTTAAATATATTTGAAGATAACTGTTTATGACTTGGGTCCAAAAGAACACTGGACCCCTTTTACTTTACACACAAAATGCTAATTATTATTCAATCTTATATTTTCAGTTGTTTCTGCAAGCCAACGTTAATCACGCAGGAAAAATAAAATCGCACTAGTGTGCCTTTAATAAAGTTATGACCAACATAATGCTCCAAATAATGGGTAATTATTAGTTAATTAATTAATCTACATTGTTAAATTCAGAGGCTGGTATTTTAGAAAATGCTAAATCACTGCAGAAGTGGAGAGAATGAAGTGGTTGTTCACAAACTCAAAACTCATTTTTGGCTTTTGGTAGCAAGGTCTTGAGCCAGATGCATGGCAGTGTGGCTATGGTCTGCCTTGTTTATTGGGGTAGAGAAGTGTAAACATTAAAACCTTAAAGCTGTAAATAAATAAGAGGGCATTGAGTTCATGGATTTTCCCACTGCAAATTAAAATAACACAATAACATTTCCATCCAAATGTCACAAGGCACTGCTTGAGTGAAAGAGACATTTACTCATGTTTTTTGCCATGGGAAAAGACTAAATGTTCTTGAACTGATTTCATAGTAGATAAGATATCATTTTCTAAGCGTCCAGTAACTAGATGACCTTTAAAAACTGTAAACTTCTGTTTCAGACACAGAGCTTTCAATCAAAAGTCAGTGTTGGCATCAGTGTTATGCCCTGTTGTAGTGAACTTATTGCATTGTATAAGCCATATTATACACTTGACAACAGTTTCACAGAATACTATTGTGCACCTGGGAAATTTCCCAAATGAGCAGAGTCTTAACCAGACATTGAGGGGAACAAGTACTGTAATAATTGGATAAGACCAAACTGTCATCCCCAATATTTATTCTTGATACTGTTCTGTTGCACTCCCTTACTCACTGAATTGTTTGTAGTCAGGATGACAAAAAACTTTTTTAAGACGATAGTTTGTTGGCTGGTCTTTCTTGGCACTCTAAAAGCACTTGTCGGTGTTAAAATGCTTAACTCGTGCTTAGCTAAACATTTTGAGTTTGAGAAATGTTATCACTGAAATGTTAAACAGCCTCATGTTGTCTCTTAGTCACTGCCCACTTTATTTTATTATTATGTTTTCCATAGGAAGAGCATTACACTGTAAGCCACGAACCAAACCAACCAGCCACCAGATGAATCAAATTACAAACTTTGCATTGAAGTATAGAAGTATATGAAAATAGGATAAAAATACCAAGGTTAAATACAATGTACTGAACATGAGCTTTAATGAGAACTAACAAACTGCAAACCCAGTGGGCACGTTGACATCAAAAAGACATAAAATTGCCATCTAACATTGGCATCAAACAAACACAACAAAAATTGATTACAGGACTACTAGATTACATGCATTGTAGAGATACAACATCCAGTGTAAATTTGGAATTTAACCTTTAAGATGAATAAAACTTTTCTTATATTATATATTTTTTGTGTGTCATTATTTTTATGGTAAAAAAGACATCAATGTGTGGATGTCAAATGGACATCAAGGTTCTGACAGGAAATTGATTTAATTTTTTGATAATTATTATTGATGTTTTTTTTTTCTTTTTTGATGTTATTTTGAATATTTTCATCAAGGGGCCCCTTGGGAATTACAGTCATTGTTTTTACCTGTAGAAAAATATATATTTCAAGCTTTTTTCTAAAATGTCCATATACATAAATTAGGGTTATAGACAGAAGTCACAATTCGGTACATACCTCAGCTTATATGTCATTTAATAAGGGTTCAGTGCAACAGGTGTCAAAATGATAAAATTTTAACTTTTACATGAAGCACTGAACATTAATGTCAGTTCCAAAGCAGTGGACCAATCAGAAGAACTCGTTGGCAAGACAACAGTTTTACTTAATGGCAACATGGCAGAGGAGGCAAATTTTTTTAACAATTCCTGAGCATCTCGTGCCTCAATTGTTGCACTGCTGTGGTCTTTTTTGACTAACTCTAGTGACTGGCACATCTGGACTGATTCTATTCATTGTCGGAGTACATGAACTAAACCGTGACGCCAGTACAAATGCATCTAACATAACAAAATAATCATGGTTTCATTTTAGTAATAATAACCATGTTTGTTTGTTTGTTTGTTTGTTTGTTTGTTTGTTTGTTTGTTTGTTTGTTTGTTTGTTTGTTTTTTTTTTGCTTCTTTGTTTTTATTTACAATTTAACAAAGTTTTGTTTACAATGTATATAAACTATGTTTGGTGTAGCAAAACCATGGTTTATTTGTGGTTAGCATTGTTTAACTTAAGGTTTAACTTAACCTATGGTTAAAATAAATGTGATTTTCTTTTAGTTTTATTTGTAATAATACCACAGTTCATTTTTGTAAGGGATCAAAAACTGTCACACCTGTTTATCATTTCTGAGAAGTATTCTTGAGTAGGAAGTACAGCTTTTGTAGTAGTACAGCACATTTCTTTTGCTAGGAGTGAATGCCTGAACTCTGAATATGAATATGAAAACTAAACATATCCCACTGTTAACACAAACCAAGGCATATTCTATGCTCCATATCCTTCTAGATTGACTGATGATGTGTATTACGTTGCATAATGTATTGCTAATATGTTATACAATATGGCACAAGTTTATATGAAGCTGTAAGAGCACATATACCACTACCTGGAAGAATGCATGACCAGAGACTGCAATTCATTATGCCTGAATCCTTTGTGTCTTGTCAATTTATTTGCACAGGAATCCCTCGGTTCCATACCACTCCATGCCAGAAGGGAGAGTGGAGACAGTATACTGAAGAAATATGGTCTTCAAGAGATTTCAGCTGGAAGAACGGAAAGCTAGAAGAAATGACGAGGGCGCTTCAGAGTGCAAAATAAATTAGGGAAAACACTCAACTTTTACCATACTAACATAACTTAGGAGAGGACTGAAGCATTTTCCAGAATGTTCTGGTTAAGGGGTCAATACTGTGGACATTTCATTCTTGTGAAACTAGTATGAATCATGTCGCTTATCTGACGTCTGAACTAAAGACAATAAACAGATTTCATTCAGAGCCGGTAAAATAATGCAAAACCGGGCTTTTATGAGCACATTGACCAATCACACTGACTCTGAGTGTTCTCAAAATGGAAGAACATTTTTCTAGAAAAATAGCAGTTTTAACCTTGGAATTTATTGAAATTTTAAATTTTATTTAGACTTTGCTCTCAAATTTAGCAAGTTTAATCTTGAAAAATAAATACTTTTTCCAAGTAGGAGTTTTTTGTAGAAACATAACTTTATTCTCGAAATTTAAATCGTTTTTTTTAAACATAAGGAAATTAATTTCAAAATGTAAAGAGTTTTTACTCAAAACACAATGACTTTATTCTCAGAATTTAATGAGTTTCTCTTTTTCTCAAAGTTAAACTGTCACAGAAAGGGGACGAGACCAGAGCTGTGAATATGAATGACAGTTTATTATGAGATATGAACAGGAATGATATGAACAGGAACAGTCTATAGCAGGATATGTTGAGCAATGGACCAGATGATGAAGAGGGATCAGAGAATGATGATGATGATCGGAAACGTGGAGAACTCTAAGAAGCACACAAACCAGAAGAGACCAGGAGGGAAATCACACTAGGTGGAGGAGAGATGCAGACACTGGAGTTCACAAGGAATAGAACAGGTAAGTATAACTGAGTCTATAGGATATCACTGACCATGAGAGTAGTCCATCTGTCTTGCGACGAGGCTGGACACTGAGTGAGGGACAGTGAGAGGTTTTATGGAGCTGGAGTGATGAGTGGGGAATGACGTGTAGGTGCATGACTAATTAGAAGGCAGGTGACTGTGATCGGGGTGCTTGAGGTGATTGTGAGTGGGGAGAACCTGGCCTGGCTGTGACATAAACAAGTTTTTTTCTCTATTAATAATTACTTTTTTTTTTCAGAGTTTGTACTTTTATTTTGACTTTTTTTCTCAAAATTTAACGAGTTTAATCTAGCATTAAAATGACTTTAATCTCAAGATGGGTTTTATTTGTTTCATTTTGCTTGGGCCAAATCTCGAGATGGTTTTATTATTATTTTTTTATTATTATTGCTTGGCCATAATTATTACATTTTTTATTATTATTGCTTGGCCTTAATCCTCTTCTTAACATACTGTACAGCCAAGCCAAACATTTATTACACCTTTGTTAAGTTTCCATTTTCTGCACAGTGACCCATAAAGCTGAAACGTCTGGGGTGATTTTAAGATTGCAAAACCTTTTTTTTTTCATCCTGTCAGTGTGATTTAAATACACATGCACAGCTGAAATCTGTCTGCAGGGATTTTTTTTTCGGTATGATGCTTACAAAAAGTTTCTTCTGTTTTTCTCTAAAACAGAGACTTTAGCTTTACGTAAAATCCCATCACTGTTTATGTCAGACTCTTTTCCTGTCATTTTTTATTTTTATTTTACCTTTTATGTACAGTATTATGTAGCTGTTTGTGAAGGTGTAAGGGGTGCAAAAGGTAATTGAAATTTAAAGAAAAAATTTAATTGTTGGCATGCCAAAACCAAAACTGTACAAACCTAGGAATGTTTGCAACAAATCTGGGTAATGCCAGCATATGGCATTCATTTGTTGCCCATGGTCAATGTTTAGTTTGAAATCGGCCTCAAAGATATTGTAGCCGAGGTGTAGAAGAGTGTAATTGTTGCTGTAGATATGTTGAGAAGATGCTGTTTACATTATTTAACATTATTTAATGTGTTCCTCGTGATTTTTATAGTTTTTTTTTTGTTTTAGTTTTTTTTTTTCAAAATAAACACGTATTCCAATTTTGGTTCTTGCAACACATTTAAAAAAATGTTGGAACAGTAAAGCTTCAAAATGCGCCAAATATTCTCTATTGGAGACAGGTCAGGATTGCAGGCAGGCCAGTCAAGTACCTGTATCCTCTTCCTCCGCAGCCAGGACTGTGTGTGTGCAGAATGTGGTTTTGCATTATCTTGTTGAAATATGCATGAGCATCCCTGGAAAAGAAGGCAGCATATTGTGCTCCAAAATCTGTATGTACTTTTCAGCATTAATGGTGCATCACAGAAGTGCAAGTTACCTTTGCCAAGGGCACTGACACAACCCCATACCATGACAGACCCTGGCTTTTGGACTTGTTTCTGGTAACAGTCTGGATGATTCATTTCTTCTTTGGTCCGGAGCACACAGCATCCATTTCTCCCAAAAAATACCTGAAATACTGATTCATCTGACCACAGTACACGTTTCCACTGTGTGATGGTCCATCCCAGATACTTCCGAGCCCAGAGAAGTCAGCAGCGCTTCTGGACACTGTTACCATAGGGCTTCTTTTTGGCACAGTACAGTTTTAACTGGCATTTGTGGATGTAACTATGTATTGTGGTGCTGGTCCTGAGCCCATGCGGTGATATCTCTTATAGATGAATGTTGATTCTTGATGCATTGCCGCCTGAGGGATCAGAGATCATGGTAGTTCAGCTTAGCCTTGTGTCCTTGTCCTTTATGCACTAAAATTCCTCCAGATTCCTTGAATCTTTTAATGATGTTATGCACTGTTGAAGGTGAAATATCCAAATGTTTTCCTATCTTTCTTTGAGGAACATTGTTTATCAACATTTCAAGAATCCGGTCTAGTGAAATCAGAGGATTGAGACTATTTACAGCAGTGGTTCCCAACCTTTTTTTGCCTGAGACCCCCTTTTCCCCCGGAAAATATTGTAAGGCCCCCCTCAACATTTAATGATATTATCGCTCATATAAGTTTGCAGTAAGGATGAAAAAAAAATTGTTTTCAAACAAACAATATGTTTATTACTATATCTAGATATGTTTATGCACAAATAATGACCTAATGTAAAATATAAAAGCAAAAAATCAGTAGGCCATTTGTAACTAAAAAATGTAAGTCGTCTGCAAATGTCTTATTAATTTGGATGGCCTCGTGTATTCGTTTGCAAGAACTTTGGTGCAGATAATACACTGTGGCTGGGACTCTGGGACTCTTTGCTTCAAGGAAATGGAATAAAACCTTAGTTCAGGTAACTATCTTGGTATTTCCTGCATTTTGTGTTTCCAGTATTGCCAGCGACCCGAAATGTTTGGAGCTACCTCACCTGGGTCCAGTATGATTGGGTCATTACTATTAGCTGCTGAAGGCAGCTTGCTGTCTTTTTTGTGGAGAAAATTTGTGAATTACAAATTTTTACATTTTTTGGTCAGCCAGGGAATAAAATGAATTAAGGCAACATGATCGTTGTTCTAATTGTCCACTGCTAAACAATTTGTAAAATATGACGCAACCCCCAACAGAGTTTACTGAGGCCCCCTTGTGGGCCGGGACCCCCCTGTTGGGAACCGCTGATTTACAGTACTGCCTTGTTGACCTTTTGTTCATAGGTCAAAAATTGTTTTGTTGTTGTTATGGTTGTTGTTGTTGTTTATTAGAGTGGAAATAAAATGGTTATTAATGCATAAGATTTTGTTAATATATGCACTATAATTGGCAAAAATGTATGCACTTTCTTGTAATCATCTTTGGTGGAAGGATGAAAGTAGTTCCCCTTCATATGGGCCCTCCAATGTGTGTCTGGAACCAGACATATGGGAGCACGTCAGATGACCAATCACTCTGAAGAGTAAGAAAACGGGCCAATGAATGCCAAAATGAATTGATAGAGCTCAGCTCCACAGCTGACAATGATTAGCCATTAGTGCTATATAAGCTGCCAGCTGAGAAGCGAGCACTAGAATTTAGCTTTCAGAGCCTCTCACGAGGCTGAAGACACCAACTGAAACCAGTTTACTCACCAGTGCGGGAGATGATGCGACAGCAGCGGTCGATCTGGGCTTCCTGTCCCCTTGGCGTTTCGCTGGTGTGCACAAAAGAGCAGTTTCCATTAAAAGAGCAGATTCTCTAAGGGAGCAAGACAGTCAATCAACACGTCTTTTTCAAGACGCTGTTCTGACTGTGCATTTCTGGATGCGGTGGTTCCTATCTCCGGATGATGGGCACGGATATTGCATCACAGGTCTGGGGGTCCAGCATGTCGATGCGGTGCTCGCGGACAGTTCATGCTCTCGCTGTGAGGGCATGGCTGTTGCACAGCTGAGATTGCGGCTTCCAAGCCACCCCCGTTGCTCCCCGTGAAAGCGGTTAGCACGCGGGCAGATCTGAGGATCACAGTGGGGGTTTATCCGTCACCTCCAGGCCCGCGGACCCCCTACTCCTCTACAGAGCGCCCCATCCAAGCTTCGAGTGGTTGTGCGGTTCATCCCCCGGGATGCCCGTGCCTCCGCTTGATGACACCAGAGATCAGATGCCCATGCTCAGATGACAGACCGGGCTCGCTACCATCCTACGGGCGTGATGCGTAGTCACAGTGTGGCGTGCGGGCTGATGTAAGATGAATCTTCCAGCTCCCGTCCACTTCTTCCCAGGGACGCACAGCGAGCGCACGCTGACATGGAGGGCGTTTTTCTCCGCCCGGTCCTCGTGCGCTTCCGCCTTCACCTCCCTTGATGGCGAGGCGGCCAGTGGGTACGAAGCTATTCCTCGGTGGTAGGCGCCGCCACCTGGAGGGGTAAGCTGAGACCCTCGTCCAAGGTGGGTTATCTGTGTCTCTCATGGCCAGAGCCCACACTGCTGCGGGCCATGCCGCTTCTGCCCTGCACCACGGCACCTGCTGTGCTGCACAGGGGCGGTTCTTCCCCAGGCTTATGCGAAAGCACCGCATGGTGGTCGACTATGCTCTCATGACCTTCAAGTCGGCCACCCGTGCCCTGTGGAGGACGATGGCCACACAGTGGTCCGGAAATGCCACCCTTGGCTCACCCTGGCAGATATGCGCTGCGCAGACAAAGTACACTTTCTTGGTGTGGCCATATCCCAGGCAGGCCTACTCGGCGACACCGTCAGGGACTTTACCCAGGAGTCCTCGGTGGTGAGAGATCAGCCATGCGCGATGGAGCAGGTCATCTCCTGGTGGGCTAGGAAAACTGCTCCCCCACCAGACCTGTCCGCGCTGGCTGTTCCTCGCCGAGAGCGCTCTTCCCGCGGCTC
Source organism: Danio jaintianensis (assembly GCA_903798115.1). NCBI lineage: Eukaryota > Metazoa > Chordata > Actinopteri > Cypriniformes > Danionidae > Danio > Danio jaintianensis. The sequence continues at coordinate 18,864,901 of CAIGQV010000641.1, forward strand.
CAAAATGCTCCGCCGTCACAGCCCGTTCCACTGGCTAGTGAACGCATTCTTGGTTATTCATTGACTGGGTTACATTTTTTTTTAGACCTTTGAATTACTCGATTATGCATAGGCACCTGGTGCTCCGGCACCTCGGCCTGTTGGGGTTTCACGATCTCTGTTCACGATCTCCATCATGGTGCGCTTTTAGCGCGCCGGGCTAGTGCTGCCCTGTCCGTTTAATTCGGCAGTTATAGTGGTCTCACTGAACTTTTTCAGAGGCTCCTGGGGCATATGACATTGTAGCCGCTATATCGCCGCTCAATTGTTCATATGAGACCACTTCAGTGCTGGCTTCGCGATCGGGTCCCCAGATGGGCATGGCGCATAGAGACGCACCGGGTGTCCATCACCACGCTGTGTCACTGCACCTTCAGCCCCTGGATGGACCTTGCCTTCTACGGGCCTGGGTTCGGTTGCGTTGGCATTCAATTGCCTGGAGTTGTTGGCAGTGTTTCTCGCTCTCCGCCGGTTCCTACCGGTACTGGAGGGGACACACGTGTTGGTTAGGACGGCTGCGGCCACCGCATGTCTAAGCTCGCTCGCCATCTGCTCCTCCGGAGTCATGCGGCTTAATAGCTGCGCACCGTTCATATCCCGTACAAGCTCTACCATGCCAGCTTACATGCTCTCACGACAGTTACGTTTCCGGGAGAATGGAGACTCCACCCCGGCACAGTCCAGCTGTTATGGGCACGCTTCAGAGAAGCCCAGGTCATCCTGCTGCTTCTCCCGAGCGGCCCTTCGCCAGCTGCTTTCCCTGCTATGCATGGATGTGCTGGCTCTCAGCTGGCCCCGGGTTTACGCAATATGTGTTTTTACCCAGTGAGCCTGCGTGCACAGACTCTGTGCAAGGTCGGGGAGACGAGGAGCGGGTCTCGCCCGAGGACTTACATTCCTCGTGATGGCCCTCCCTGACGAATTCCCCAGAAGAAGCACTCCTTTTTCTGGGACAGCACCCTCTGGCACCCACGCAGCATTCTGGAACCCCCATGGAGAGTTTCTAGACAGAGGGCGGTGGACTTAGGTGACCTATCAGTAGATGGTTAACACCGTCACTCAGGCTAGAGCACCCTGAATAGGCAAGCCTATGGCCTGTTGTGGAGTCTATTCGTTGTGTGGAGCTCTTCTCTCTGAGAAGAACCCTGGACATGCCAGATTAGTGTTCTGTTTTGTTGTGCCCGATGGTGATCCCATATGCCTATTTCAGCCACGGAGTGTTCCCCCTGACCAGGCGGACCCGTGTCTTCCCTACCCGCTAACCAGCTCATCATATGTAGCACTCCCCCTCCATAGGGCTAGTCCATATTTTCTTATTGCCATCAAGTCTCCCCTCTTGGGTAGCAGGTGGTCTCCGCAGCGTCCTCCCTCTTCGGGGACTGGCACGCTTTCCCAATGTACTGTCGTATTTCTAAAATCCCTAGACTATATTAGCTAGGTAGAAGCACATTTACGACCCCCGATCTAAATTCTAATTATTCCCATGTAATGGTAATTAAGGGCCTAGGGGATGTTGGAAGGTTTCGCTCTTGGTGATGCTTGTGCGCTCACGATATGCTTGGCAAACTTCACATCAGGAGCGTGACGGGCTTAGCTGCTGTGGTGTTTTCCATACACTCTCCCATATGTCTGGTTCCAGACACACGTTGGAGTTCCCATATGAAGGGGAATGTCCTGGTTACATCCATAACCCACATTCCCCGTATAGGGAACGGAGACGTGTGTCTCCACTGCCACAGCAGCTGAGTCTCCAGCTGTTAGCTGAGTGATCGGCTCTTCAGCAGGCAAATTCTAGTGCTCGCTTCTCAGATGGCAGCTCATATAGCACTAATGGCTAATCACTGTCAGCTGTGGAGCTGAGCTCTGCCAATTCATTTTGGCATTCATTGGCCCGTTTTCTTACTCTTCAGAGTGATTGGTCGTCTGATGTACTCCCATATGTCTGGTTCCAGACACACGTCTCCGTTTCCTATTCCGGGAACGTGGGTTACGGATGTAACCAGGACATTTCTTATTCTGCTCTGGCTCTTCTTCTCTCTGGCTTCTTGGCAGTGTCACTTCTCTGGCTCTGCTGCAATCTGGCACTCTCTTTGGGCTCTTTGAGGTCTTTGTGTCTCTAAACCCCTGTTCTCTTTCAGGTAACTATTTTACTTTTAATTGTACAATTAAGAATATGTTTTTATCATTCACTATAAAAAAATGCAGGGTTCCTCACAAATAATTAATGTTGTCCCAACACAAATCAATTAAGGTAACTTAAAAATTTAAATGGATTGAAGATAAAACAATTAAGTTGTTCCCCCAAAATTTTATGAATTGTGTTGTTTCAGGCCATTTTAAATAAGTAGTTTAAACAAGCAGCAAAATATTGTTATTAAATTATTTTATTTTCACGTATTCTGTGAATTACTTTTCATTTAACCTTAACACTTAATTGCTCCATATTTCAATACAATTTAATCACATAATAGCAATGCTCTCCCCCATAAATAGCTATTATAACTGCACTAATTTCCACCGTTGCTGTAAGATTGCAGAAGATGGTTTGTCTAGAAATGTTTTACACCATCATACTGGTAACGTTTTTAGTCTTTCGGCAAAGTACAGGTTGTTAAACGTAGTTAAATAGCCATTCTAACATTGGTAAGAAAGAACCAGCCAAGAAAATACAGTAAATGACACCGTTGACGTGTGAAAGACCGTTAAAGCTGCTGAAACAGGCCAGTTTATATTGAGACTTGGATCTGATGAGTGTGGCTTCTTGGAGTTTAGTTTGAGAATTAAACACTGGAAATTAAACAGTGGAAAATAGCCTGGTTTTTGAGCTTGCCAATGCAACAGCTTCGGCCCGTGCTGAGAAAACAGAGATCCTCGGTGAATGCTTTAAATAAATAAACATTACTACCTTCTCATTTAATAAATGTGTATTACAATGAATTATTGTTAATGCTTGTTCCCCAATAGGATAGGGTAAACTGGTTAAAGGTAGAGTGAAATGTGACACAAAATAAAATTAGAAAAATAATGTTTGTTTTTAGCTCTCAAACAATCTGGTCTTCAATCATTGGTTAATCATTCAATCAACTCAAACCATTGGTTATGCCATTGTGGCAATGTCAGGATAATGGTCAGTATGCTGGAATATTTGATAATGAAATATTTGTTTTAAAACATACAAACACTCACACACACATATACAACAGAGAAAGCATTGTGTGCATTTTATGCACGTCTATTACATGTTCAGTCTGATTGTAAACATGAGCTTATGTGTTACTTTAGAGAGTTACATTCATTCATTCATTCATTCATTCATTTTCTTTTTGGCTTTTCCCTTTATTAATCTGGGGTCGCCACAGCGGAATGAACCGCCAACTTATCCAGCATATGTTTTACGCAGCGGATGCCCTTCCAGCTGCAACCCATTACTGGGAAACATCCATACACACTCCTTCACACACATACACTATGGACAATTTAGCTTACCCAATTCACCTATAGCACGTCTTTGGAGTTGTGGGGGAAACCGGAGCACCCGGAGGAAACCCACACGAACACGGGGAGAACATGCAAACTCCACACAGAAACGCCAACTGACCCAGCATAGGCTCAAACCAGCGACCTTCTTGCTGTGAGGCGAACGTGCTACCCACTGCGCCACCATGCAGCCCTGAAATCATTTAAAGAATTACAAATATCGGATATAATAAAAAAACATTAAATAAACCAATATAAAACGAACAAAAGCTATAACAATTTAGGCATATATAATACAAATAAATTAAACCGTTTTAAGCCATTTTGAACTTTTATTTTACAAAGGCCTATCTGAAAAAAAGATTTTAGATATATTCTTAAAACAATAAACAACAGAGGAGTTTTGAAATAGTATTAATAAAGTATTTTGATGGCGATGCGGTGGGTAGCACTGTCGCCTCACAGCAAGAAGGTCGCTGGTTCGAGCCTCGGCTGGGTCAGTTGGCATTTCTGTGTGGAGATTGCATGTTCTTCCCGTGTTCGCGTGGGTTTCCTCCACAACTCCAAAGACATGCGCTATAGGTGAATTGGGTTAGCTAAATTGGTCATAGTGCATGTGTGTAAATGAGTGTGTGGGTGTTTCCCAGTGATAGGTTGCAGCTGGAAGGGCATCCGCTGCATAAAACATATGCTGGATAAGTTGGCGGTAAATTCCGCTGTGGCGACCCCAGATTAATAAAGGGAGTAAGCCCAAAAGAAAATAAATGAATGAATGAGGTATTTTGATTCGATGATATTAATCAAATCGTGCAAACAGAGTTAATTTTGGGTGAGCGAAACCATCAGAAACTACCTTCTTTTCTGTCATCCAGTCCTGCACTGCTTTACAAACGGATTGGAAAAAACTGCACGTAAAAATGTGTTCTATGTCCTCAAACAAGTGTTTATGTTTTTATATGATATGGTAAAATTTAAAAATAAAATTTTAAATGTAGAGCTTTATTAGAAGGATATGTAATATTTGAAATCGCAATTATGCTTTGGGGAGAATCAGTGGAGATATGCCGTTCTGAAATATTTAACACTACTTTTATCAAATGTATGATAGGCTACATTTTCTTTCTTAAAATTGATGAGGATTTTGGATAGCTGCTGTGACATGAGCGAAACAATATAGGCTAGCCTATATTTTATTACTTGCTCTTATGTCCTGAAGCACTTAACGGTTTCCTTTACTCAAGATAACCGAATAATATGCAACATCCTTAATTTATTCTCTTAAAAAAAGGGGAATTACCTATTACGTGTCATATAGCCTATGGAAAAATGTATATGTTTTAGGTCTCTCCGGAGCATTTAGGCTGAATGTTTGACAGTGTCTACCGAAACAAGGATGTTAAAAAATAAGTTTTATATTGAGTTATTACCAGAGAATTTCTGTGGTTTTATATTATGGATGGTTCGCTGGGTCATCACTCCGTTTGTCCCTCCAGTCGGTCGGCAAGTAAACAAAAATAATGAATGAAAATACATAGGCCTATGCGTATAGACATATAGGCCTAATGTAATGCTGTACAGTAGCGTGTAATTTGCTTGTTTCGGTTGTCTTCATTTTAATTGTTTCGTGATGATAATGATGGTGTGCTTTATCTGCCTGATTCTGGTTTGACTTTCTTCTTCCCGCTGAACTGGGCAGGTTGTGTGACGTTTGATTCGGGGGGCATCCTGGGGGTGGGGTTTGCTTGCTGCACTGCAAGCTATTGGCACGACAGTGGAAACGTGACATGATTTCGGCCTCACTGCTCAAGCTCCTGGGCTACTGGCCCAGCCCGGCCCGATAAAAGCCTTGGCTCGCACTGGCCTGACAGTGGAAATGCAGCTAATGTGTCATTAAGCAACGGCTGCAAGACATGCTTAAACTCACGTCAGGACACAAAATGCAGGATTTACATATACATTTATTCAGCTCCACTCTAAAGAGGCATAAGATATGTTTAATTGTATATATTTTTTCATATTTATTGTGAAATTTATCCACAACCAATCTTGTGAACAAAATTAGTTAACAATACTCTAATGGGTTTATATTAGCGATTAAATTTCAATTCAGTTCATCTTTATTTCTATATCGCTTTTACAATGTAGATTGTGTCAAAGCAGCTTAACATAGAAGTTCTAGTAAAATGAAATTGAAACTGTGTCAGTCCAGTTTTCAGAGTTAAAGTTCAGTTTTGTTCAGTTCAGTGTGGTTTAATTTTCACTGCTGAAAGTCCAAACACTCAAGAGCAAATCCATGGATGCACAGCTCCGAAGTCCCAAACCAAGCAAGCCAGTGGCGACAAAGGTGAGGGACAAAACTTCACCAATTGACGAAAGTGAAGGAAAAAAAAACCTTGAGAGAGACCAGGCTCAGTTGGACATGACTATTTCTCCTCTGGCCAAGCTTCTTGTGCAGAGCTGCAGTCTAGGCGCCGGCACAGTCTAGGTGCTGGAGAACGCTGGACATCCATCGTGGAGAAGCTGCAGGTGTGAGCAGGTCACCGGCGGGTGTACAGGCTGGCCCACGAGATCAATGCGGAGACTCGTCTGTCACTGGGTCTTTCAGGACTCTCATGTCTCATGCTTCCACCCCTCCATGACCGCCACAGCATCTGCTCAGGATACGGCCTGGTCCAGGGTTATGGAGACCTCTAGAAGTCTTCTATGGTTGGCACGGTCTTTTCACAGGACTTGGATCACATCAATGGCGCTGCACATTGAGTATCCCAAGGTGGAAATAGAGAACAAAGAAAATAATTAGCATAGCTGCTGTTCATAGTGTATTTAAACAAGAGATATTAAATATCAATGCAAAAAAGAAGTCTTATAAATGAAAATAGCAGTTATATAAACAAACATGTAAAGCATAGGAGTGTTTCTAACGAAATGTCTGGTGCATTAAGACAGGAGGAGTGGGTCCTACGTGTGTGTGTGCGTGCGTGCGTGCGTGCGTGCGTGCGTGCGTGCGTGCGTGCGTGTGTGTGTGTGTGTGTGTGTGTGTGCGTGTATTACTATTCATGACCCATCCAAATATGGTCAATTATGGACCTTCTGATAGTAGGGGTATTTTTTTATAAATGAGCATATAAAACCATTTCTGGAGATTTGTCTTAACTTACCTAAGCCATATACCAACTATGTAGATATCAGAGAACAATTTAACTTCTTGAACCAATGCAGTATATGGCACCTTTATATTTTTATTTTTATTGTTTTAATTATTATTCCTCATCACTGTTTCTGGTTCATCATGGTCACAAGGTTCTGGGTCTCTACATGGCTGTGAGTGTTTGATCTGAAGGCCCCTCATGAACATTAGAATTATTAGTGACTGATAGAGATCATAATAATAGACCCAGGAAAGCCAATGCTCTCCTGCCAAACAGAAAAGCTCATGTCCGCCAAGAAACTGGGATGTTATCTTTGGCTGTGACCCGATCAAACTGTATTTGTCTTTTCAGACCAAGAGCTTCTCAAGCAAGACCAAAATCTGCAATTAACAACCAAAAAATGTCAGCTGGCCTTATTATCAGGTAGTGTTTAGTAATTAAAATGTGTGTCTTGAAAAGCTCTGGCATGAGGGTATTTTCTGGGAACACACAGTGACTTTTTCTAGGAAAACATTTAGTGGACTGCCTTCATCCAAACACTCACCTTTATGTGTAAATGTGTTAAACAACAAGAACAAGAAAATGTTCTGAAATATACTGTATATGTTACAAACTCTATATGATGTCCTCCTCACAGGTGATCCACTTTCTAACACACCGCCTGTTCAAAAAAATAATAATAAATGTGCACACTATAATATTTAATTGAACTGCCTTTAACTTTGATTGTGGCATGTACTCACTATGGTCATTCCAATATGCATTCTGGCTCCAGGGTGGGGCTCAGTTGTCACGGCGATGTCATCATCCTCAATTTTATTTTACTAATAAGGTGTTTTTGAACTGCACTTAGTATGGCTTGCCTTGGGATACCCTACGACAACATAGATCCTAGGATCATTCAGGCACCTCCACCATGATAAGGTTCAGGTGGACAGGTGGTCTATTCACACTGTAGATTTGTAAAACAAAAATTAACAGACTGTAGATATTTACCCTAAAATTCTAAATATTGGTGAAAATCTAAATGTAAAATAACTTCCATCATATTTTTATTTGTTGGGTCCTATTTTTATTAGATTTGTAAAGATTTATTTCTGACTTTTTGCATATTGTAAACCTAGAGAAATTGTTTAAAAGTATAAAGAAATAAACCATAACAATGTCAATTCAGACCATTTATTTATCCCTTTAAATCGATTTCCAGAATCCTAAATACTGTTGTTTAAAAAAACAGCAGGACGTTACCATGTTTACCACGCCACAAACACCTCAATGGCTTGTTTTAGCACTTGTCTGTGTTTGAGCTTGCTGTCAGAATGCAAACACCACAGGCTTTGTTGAGCTGTACCTCGCACTGCAGCTCAACTCTTTGAGGCCTGTGTGAAATGCATGTTTTTAATGCTCAGATTTACTGTTGTGACAGCAGTGTATTCTGACAAATCTTTAAAGGATGGACAAAAACTTCTATTCATATGTTTGCCTGTATATAGAAATGGGGGACATGGGAATGCTTATAAACTGCTGTCATATTTGAAATGACCCCTGACTCAGATATTTGTGCCATACTGTTATATTATCTCACGGAGCCCATTTAAGACACATTGAGCATTGCTTAAAGGGATAGCTTCCCCAAAAACTAAAATTTACTGTCAATTTACTTACCCTCCGATGGTTCCAAACCTTTATGAAGTTTTTTTTCTGATGAATTCAAAAGAACATATTCTGAAGAATGTTGGAAAACTGGTAGACATTGTCTTCCATAGAAGGAAAAAATTATATGGAAGTCAATGGCTACCACTTTCCAACATCATTCAAATTGTCTTCTTTTGTGTTTAACAGAAACACAGAAACTCAATCCAGTTTGGAACAAGTGACAGATGAGTAAATGATGACAGAATATTATTTTATGTTTGGTGTACTGTGGCTTTAAATCAATCCTTGTATGAAGAATGAAAATGTATGTATATTATAGTTCAGCTTAGCTGTGCTGTGATTGCTTTATTGAAGCAAACCATGTGCCCTCTGGAATACCTTCACATTCAGGACCATTACATTTATTCCTGTGATGGAGAGCAATATTAAAATGGAATAATATTACACTTGCGGACTGTATTATTAGATTTCCCAGCCAAAATAAGTTGCACAATTCATAGACTTCATTTCAAATATCTTTCCCTTTATGAATGAGTTCAGGCTGATTTTGGAAGCATCTGTTTAATGCAGGATGCTGTGATGATTCGTAAATGACAATGGGCATTAAGATACCAGATCAATAGTTTTATCTATTATAGTGTGTCAAGTGGATGACAACAAAGCATCTGGGACACTTCACTTTGTCTCGTAGAAGAATTAGAATGTGAAGGAATGGAATGGAGCAAAAGTTTAGCAAAACAGTTTGAAAAGGAGAAAGTTGCTATCGATTTGTTTGTCGGGCCGTCAGTGAGCGTCTGTCAGGCTAGCTTTTTTGGTGTATTCCACATGTTGCATTTCGTTGGGCTCACGTTGGAGGAAGTTTTCCCAATTCAGCATGTAGAATGCTCTGATTGGCTGTTCAGCTATGAATCAGGGCACAAGAACAAAAACCGATATGACAAAACTAAGCAAGCAATGCAAGCCAAGAGGGAAAGAAGTCAGCTGTTATTTTGTTGCATTTCTTAAATATTTCCAAATTATTTGAATTATCAGATTATCAAACATATTTGCATGAGAAAATCGCTCTGTAGTGAGAAGTACTGTGAAAATGGTAGGTAAATGCTGCTTTGTTTATGGCTTGTATGTGTGCAGCACTATCCAGTTTACTTTGTGAATGACAATACAGATACTGCCACCTGCTCTCCTCTCAAGTAGGCGCAAAACTTATATTCTTGTTTCAGTCGACTGTCATCCATTTGATGTGTGTACACGTGCAGCTTTTTGGTCCAAATGGGATCAGACACAGCCAACATGAAGCAACAACACAGCTGGTTTACATTGGCACTAGTTATTTATTTGATATTGGCTTGATGTGTCCTGGGCTTAACTGTAAACTAATTATGCGTTTTGAATTTCATGTTGCCCCTAAGCCACAGTCATATCACACTGCAGGCCAAGACTGGTTGCCCACTAAATCTAAGCAGGGTTGAACCTGGTCAGACTCCAGGTTATAGTGCCTAGATTGGAGACCAATTGGAAAAACTTGATTGCTGCTGGAAGTGGTGTTAGTGAGACCATCAGTGGGTGCTCCTGCTCCTGCTTGTATGGGTCAGAATGCCCTAGTAGGAACAAGGACACTATATTGTAGGAAGCATTGCCCGTCAGGTGAGATGTGCAGGACTTTTCACCAGCATTCAAACACAGCAGTGGTCAACAGTTTGACAGCAAACAAAAGAGCAGGGGCTTTGGTAAGAATTCTGTATCCACTGTCGTCTGTTTGCGCATATAGCTTGACAAATTTTTGACAGCACTTGAAGCTTTCATAAAATTAAAAATGAAACACTGAAAAATGAATATGGTACCATAACGAAGATGAACTGTATGTTTAAATGTCAAATTCTGCAGGACAACCATGGTGTCATGTTGGGTTGTAATGACATGCGTTTTTGTTTAACCTATGTAATGTAAAATGTATAATGAGAATATTAATGGAATATTGTAAAAGCAACTCATGTAAACACCTTAATCAAAATGTTGTCTTATTCAGAATAAGGTAAATAATTACAGTAGATCATTGATGTCCATGTAAACATACCCTCTGGTGGTGGTAAGGAGAGACCCCGTAATATAATTGTAAATTTACACTTTGGGTGTATAAAAAATTCATTCAATCATTCAAACAGATTTGCTTTGAATATATTAGAGCTTGAACACCATCACTTTTGTAAATATAATTAAGCTTAAATCAAATAAAACATAAACACTAGATAAAACTGTAATCTTGTACTTAATTTAAAGCAACTGACATCTAACTGAAATAATAGCTAAATACAAAACTTTAAAAAAGACAAAAGCACAAAATAATATTACAAAAAACTCAACAGAAATAATACACTGACAATATAAAAAACAGCAAAAAAATTCAGTGAAAAAGTACACTGACAATATTAAAAACAGTGAAAATGGCAAAGTTATACAGTTACAGGTCATGTAAGCTGCTTTTCGAAGGTCCTGTGCCAAATGGTGCAAATAATGTGAACTCTCTATCTACTAGAGAGCTTACACACGTCTGTGAAGTCCAAAAGGCTGTCCCATTTGTCATTTTATGCTTCTGAAAGGTGCACAAGAGCACCCTTTTTGTGACCACTATACACTGTTTTGACAAGCTCACACTCACAGACAACAGTGCATTACCATTATGTGGACTCAAAAGAGGACATGGCTGAGTGTGCATTGGAAGGGGGTCAACAGGTCATTCTGTAAGGTCACAGCACAGGATGTTACAGAAAATAACGATGAATTTTATTTACTAGAAACAAATTTGACACTAGTATAGTGAAATATGTCCTATAATGTGCCCTCCACTGATATTGGGACCCTTGGTAGCTTGTGGTTGGTAAAAATGTGACTTTTTATTGTTTAACCTTTTGATCTTTGAATCAAAATAATACCAGAAAAAAAAACTGATGTGCTTGAGTTTGTTTTTGGATAATAGTAGAGACATTTTCTTGAAACCCTTTCCAACACTTTGTGGTGGTATAGCTGAGGTCAAATTGTAGTTTTGGAAACTGTCTGACCCCAAGAGCCAACTAACTTCTGCAATTCTCCAGATGTGATTCTTGGAAATTTTTTGGCCTCTCAAACCATTGTAAAGGGAAAGATAGACACGCAGGGTGATTCATAAAACATCCAGATGATTAGAACCTTTTTAATTATTGTCTTGGTTGAAATGGGCATTTTGACAGTTTTTGCTAAATCCACGACCCATTTTGTGAACTCAACATCCTTCTGCCTCAAATCACAGCTCTGTTCTTTGGTTTAACCCATTGTGATGAATGACTGAGTGAGTTTGGTCTTTGTGTTAACACATATTTATGGTCCTGTGAAGCAAGAGATCAATGTTGAGCAATTTCCTCTTCCTAGTCACCCAGGTATACTAAAAAAACATGAGTATACTTCAAAAATATTTTGCTCATATTAATTCATAGGGGTGCCAAATAATTGTGACACACATATATTTAAAGGGATAGTTCACCCAAAAAAGAAACTTTACTGAATATTTACTCACATTCAAGTGGTTATAAACCTTTGTGATTTTCTTTCTTCTGTTGAACACAAACAATATTTTGAAGAAAGCATGTAACCATTGACAGCCATAGCAGGAAAAACAAATACTATGGAAGTCAATCGTTACACTTTTTTTTACTTTCACTTTGGACGAAAGGTTGGTTGTAATGCATACACTACTCAACATGTTCTGAGTAAAATATTACTGAAAATTGATTGACTGTTACACCAAAAAGTATTAGTTACTGTAATTCATTACTTTTCTAATGCATTACTACAACACTGTTTATCACAGCCTCTTTTGCTCATATTTACAAAGATTACTTCTTTTCTGTTTACTTTGAGCAATACTTGTTGCACTGCTGACTCTAATGGCAGTACATCATAATGCCCGTAGTAAACACACATCTTGACGACATAACAGGGAAGAGAAAACATTGGCTTACAAAATCATTCTCACATTTTTTTTGGTGTTCTTGGAGCTTTGTAAAGTAACAGTTGAACCACTGAAGTCACATCTCACAACCCTTGCAATCTATGGCGGATCAGAGAGCTCCCGGATTTCTTCAAAAATATCTTAATTTTTGTTTTCGAAGATGGGCAAAAGTCTCAGGGGTTAGGAACGACTTGAGGGTGAGTAATTAACAGAATTACAATTTTTGGCTGAACTAATATTTTAATGGAGTGCATGGTTTATGTGTAACTTTCAACTTCAACGTTATTTCCAATTGTATTGATTTGGATGTTGAGTTCATATTTGCATGTTTAAGTATGTACCCAAGGCCTGAGATGGCCTGAGCCACTAAAGGTCAAAGCTGCTGGACACTGATGGTCTTGGCATATTTGTGTAGCAAACACATGAGTATTCACAGGCCGGTGAGAGGAGACACAGAGCTCCAGTCAGAGCATGAGAGCAGAAGCACTGGGTTGACTCAAAGAAGCCATTGGAGAGCATTTGAGAGAAGAATGTCCATCATAGAACTCACACACTCTGATCTCTCAAATAACACGTTAGGATACCGTCAGATCCTCTAATCCAGTGCTTCTTACCTCTGTGGCAGAGGTAAGAAGCACTGGATCCTTTTTTTTTTTTCACTTGAAGAATAATATTTAATACTATAATTTTGTGACCTTTTAAAAAATAGAACAGATTTTATTGGTCTATGAATGTGTATATTTAAAAATATTCATGTTGTATTATAATAATAATATATTATTATTATTATTATTATTATTATTATTATTATTATTATTATTATTATTATATTATTCATTCATTCATTCATTTATTTTCTTTTCGGTTTAGTCCCTTTATTAATCTGGGGTCACCACAGCGGAATGAACCGCCAACTTATCCAGCATATCTTTTACGCAGCGGATGACCTTCCAGCCGCAACCCAGTACTGGGAAACATCCATAAACACTCATTCACACAAACACACACACTCATACACTACGGACTCTACAATTTTAGCCTACCCAGTATTATAATATTACTTTTACATAAATTATTATTTTAGCACATCAGTATTAGATAAATGTTTTACACAACAAAACATGTTAGACAGTAAAATAATGCATTTGTGATAATACAAATATACAGACCAGGAGTCATTTCCTGCCGCTCAGTGTGTTCAGTCATATGGCATGTATAAAATATTTATTATGAATTACATTATATTTTGAAAACAACCAATAGCATTATTATTCATTAATTTTCTTTTCGGCTCAGTCCCTTTATTAATCTAGGGTAGCCACAGCGGAATGAACCGACAACTTATCCAGCATATGTTTTACACAGCAGATGCCCTTCCAGCTGCAACCCATCACTGCGAAACACCCACACACACTCAATCACACACATAGACTACGGACAATTTAGCTAACCCAATTCACCTATACCGCATGTCTTTGGACTGTGGGGGAAACCAGAGCACCCGGAGGAAACCCACACGAACACGGGGAGAACATGCAAACTCCACACAGAAATGCCAACTGACCCAGCCAAGGCTAGAACCAGGGACCTTCTTGCTGTGAGGTGATTGTGCTACCCACTGCGCCACCGCGTCACCCTAGTATTATTATGTCATGTTTATTTTTTTCATTCAAAATAAAAGAGTATGCAGTAAAATAATACACAATAATACATATAGTATGTATACATCAAAATACATCAAAAGAACATTTAGTTTAATCATATTGTCATATGATAGAAACAATGCATAAAATATATGTATTAATTAAAATATATCTATCATTATGTATTATAAAATAAAATATTCATTCATTTACTTTTCGACTGCAACCCATCACTGGGAAACACCCATACACTCTCATTCACACACATACACTACGGAAAATTTAGCTTACTCAATTCACCTATAGCGCATGTCTTTGGACTGTGGGGGAAACCGGAGCACCCGGAGGAAACCCACGCAAACACAGGGAGAACATGCAAACTCCGCACAGAAATGCCAACTGACCCTGCCGAGCCTCAAACAGTGACCTTCTTGCTGTGAGGCGACAGTGCTACCCTGGTAATTAATATTATGATTACATTTTTTATATTATTAATAAAGTTTTATAATATTTCTCCATACATACCTTATTAGTAACATTATTTATATACTTTTATAAATGAACATTTTAAGAGACTTACAAATAAAAACAGAAATCATTAAAAAACAGTTTGTAAGTGATATGATAATGCTATAAACCCATACTGGGTCATTTTCAGCAGCTCTATGTTTAGTTATATGGAATTTGAAGCTCATATAATGGGTCATAAACAATTAAGTTCAAAACTGAGTGCGTGTCCTTAAGATTTCAGCTGCTCCCATAAGCCCTCTCAATTAAAAAGAAAAGCATGTTTTATATGGTAATAGTTTCATTTTTGAGATTTCTAGACATTTAAAGTATGTCATATTTCAATTCTTGTGACAGTTTGCAGCAAAGCTTTCCAATTCCCTGCTGTAGTTATGTTAAGAATTTTGACTCATGTCAACAAAAAAAGGACAAAAGCCAGAATATCTACCAACATTAATGTGTGGTCCCAAATATTGGCTTTATATAACAAGTAATTTTCACAGCGCAAAAAAATAGAGCTGGTATTTTAAAACAATGAGGCGGGATCATACAGTCCAAACCGAAATGGTGCCTTTTTGCACTGGAGGCAACAAGTTCATTTTTGCACATTGAGAAAATTAATTAAGGGTGTAAAATGAGCTGGTATGCTTTGCTTGGCTGGGACGATGTCAGTTAGTAGGCTTTACAGTGCACAGTGACTTGGCTCTGCACTGGCCTTGTATTTCTGCAGCGTTGTTTAAACATTTGAGCAGCACATGTACAGCTGGGAGATTGTAGCAGCTTTTATCACAACGTTACGATGTTCAAACTTGTAGGGGGGCCATTCTAACGCTTATGTCAACAGTTCAGGATCCAAGCAGCCCAATCTGTAAATACTGTTAAAACAGAACCTGAAATACATTTCGGGAAGACTGGCTGTTTTCTGAGAATGACTTTTGATGGGCCAGAGCATTTCAAAGAAGTTGTCTGTCTCCTCAAGTCCTAGAAGAGTTTGAAATAACACCAATAAGACTGAGAAACATATTTTTCTTTAACATTTTTCAGGAACACTCACTGTAGCCCAATTTCACAAGAAAACATAATTATTTTACTTATTTTTTATCAGAAAAGTGGCTAATTTGTACAAACTTATATGATTTAATTCGTACGAAAATGTAGTTTTTAAAAAGAGGTATGTCTCCAAATCCACCCCATTTGGGAGATGAACAAATCATACTAAAATGTATAAATGAGATCGTAAATATGTATACAAATTAGCCACCAAATCAAAAAAGTTACAAACTGCCATGAGATAGTGTTGAGTAAACATTTGAAAATTAAGTCAATTGATATGGATAAATCAGTTGTGGCGACACGGTGGCTCAATGGTTAGCACTGGGCTGGCTGGGCCAGCTGGCGTTTCTGTGTGGAGTTTGCATGTTCTCTCCGTGTTTGCGTGGGTTTCCTCTGGGTGCTCTGGTTTCCCCCATAGACCAAAGACATGTGCTATAGGTGAATTGGATTGACTAAATTGGCCGTAGTGTACAGTATGAGTGTGTGTGTGAATGAGAGAGTGTATGGGTGTTTCCCAGTGATGGGTTGCAGCTGGAAGGGCATCCGCTGCATAAAACATATGCCAGAATAGTTGGCGGTTCATTCCTCTGTGGCGACCCCTGATAAAATAAGGGACTATACCGAAGGAAAATGAATGAATGAATAAATCAGTTGTGACAATTTGAAGTGACAATTTGAAGTTTCAAAGCTTTCCATCGATGTATACTTTGATAGAATAAGACATATGTGGCTGAGGTACGACTATTAGAAAAATAAAATCTAAATACAAAGAAAACATCTTTAAATTTGTTTTAATGAATTGCTTAGTAACGGATATTACTAATCAAAGATCAGGTTTTGTTATATTTACTGTAGGAAATTTACAAAAAATCTTTATGGAAATCTTCAATTTTACTTAATATTCTAATTGGTATTAAAAAAATCTATAATTATGGCTCATACAATGTATTGTTTTTGCTATTCTCAAAAATCCAGGGTCACAATTATGAATGTGCCAGACAGCTAAAAACATTTTAAAAAATTGATATTGAATTTAGTATTTAATCATAAAACTTTAGATTTTTTTTTCATTCTTATTATCATATAATTAAAGATTTTTTTTTTTTGCACTTTTTTTTTTTTTTTTTGGCATTGTTGCCTTTATTATGACATGAAAGTATGTTGACAGGAAGTTGGAGAGAGGGGCTGATTGTGAAAGGTCCTCAAGTTGTAACTCAAAAATGTGATGCCCGCAGCAAGTTGAACAATGCCCACTAGGATTTTTTTTTAGGCAATCCTAAATGATTTGTCCCCCTCAGTTCAATATAGTGCTTAATGCACATTAATGGCACTGTACCCATGGCACTGGCAGCCAGAATTGCCAAAAACAGGCTGCCTGTATGTAAGCCAAGTGGTGGCAAGGTCAATCAAATGACCTCAGTGTGATACTAATCACC
Source organism: Danio jaintianensis (assembly GCA_903798115.1). Lineage (NCBI taxonomy): Eukaryota > Metazoa > Chordata > Actinopteri > Cypriniformes > Danionidae > Danio > Danio jaintianensis. The sequence goes on from CAIGQV010000641.1 coordinate 18,881,843, forward strand.
CTTTGGTCTTGGTACGTTTGCAGAACCGCTTGGGCAGAATGTCAGAGCAGTGGTTTGGCCAAACGACAGATTTCACAGTTGAGGTATGAAAAGTGTAATTTAAACACCTTACATCATATTCTGAGAATAGCAATGTAGAAGGCTGTTGAACGGTGAGTCTATGGTGAATCAATGACAGACAACAGACAGAGCCACATGAGGCAATATTTCTAGGGATCTTGTGAAGCACTCAGTGGTGTATATGATGCGTGTCCATGGAAACTGGTTTCTCTGCCCACTGCTAGTGTCTGTCTTTCTCCTGCATGACTGTGTACAAAGATGGACTGGCAAGAAAAAGCACCTTGGAAGTTTCCATCCACCCCACCCGTGCAGAGACCGGGATCACTGCCACTCCACATTGAGCTGTGTGGGACGATATTTACCTTATACCCCAGGCCAAAATCCTCCCTTCCTCCGCCTCTGTTCTCTTTGGTCTTATTACAGTCTGTCTGATTGGAGTTTCCCTCTCTTCAAGGGCAAGACCAGCCTTGGCTCCTCCCTAAAGATAAGGAAGACAGATGTTTCTTTATGATGCTTTGATTGGTTCTGAAGTCTCTACAAGGCAATGGTTCACAATCCTGGTCTTGGCGTGCCTCAAAGATTGTGTCAAAAATATTACACTTTATGTGCACATGCTGTTTGTGAAATCCTGCTTCTGGAGGGCCACTGTCCTGCATAATTTAGCTGTCACCCTAATAAAACATGCCTGGGAAAGAGAATCAAGCTTTTATGCTGCATACTAAAAACATTTAGACAAGTTTGTTCAGGCATGTTGGAGTTGAACTCTGTAGGACAGTGGCCCTTCAGAACCGGTTGTCCCATTCATCATTTTGACTTTCAGAGGGGTGCTTGCGAGTTCCGCTTTGTGGCTGGCATCTGCCCCCAGTGCATAAGTTAGCACTAGATCCAGCATTACAGCAGACTTATAGTCCACTGTCAAAGTAGCATTTTATCACAAAAGTGTCAGCTCAGAGGAAGACCACACACACTTTTAGAGTGCCATTTGTGACAGGGCCAATCTCTGTACATTTTTATGTCTTCCTAATAAAAAGCATCTGATTTATCTCATTAGATAATTGGTAGCAATTTAACCCTTCTGTTGGTTCACCTCCTGCCCCTTACTTTAGTGTTCCCGGTCAAAATTGACCAGTCTGTTTTGACTACTCTTAAATTAGCACAAAAAACATTTTTCATCCCCAAATTTTTATTCAACATTCTTTAGCTGTGAACAATGTCTCTAAGTACTGTGTTTAAGATGAATTTATAGAATTAGACATAAAATAACTGCAGTGAAAATACAAATAGGCACTGAAAGTGTATTACAAAATGAACATGTAATGTAATGGAGGTAATCACGTGGGAGGATCAGCACGTAAACGTGGGAAAGAGATGTGTGCCCGCAAAAGACATTGTTCAGTCTGAAATATGTGTGTGAGTGAGTGAGTGAGTGAGTGAGTGAGTGAGTGAGTGAGTGAGTGAGTGAGTGAGTGAGTGAGTGAGTGAGTTGGGGTGGTGTGTATGGGGATGTTTTCTGTCTCATGGATGAATATACACGACAGGAAGGTTAAAGGTGACATGGGATGCCTGTTTTACATAAGCTGATATGATTCTTTAGGGTCTTAAGGAAAAGTCTATAACTTACTTTGATTACATTTATCAATGGTACTGTGCTGTCATCAAACAAAACAAACAAAAATTGTATATAAATATTACTTATATCTTTCAGGAAAATTTTAGGTACAGCCAAACACTTTAAATGCAATTTTGATGCCGGTTTCGGATTTGTATTGCCCAAGTTTCGTAAAGATGTCTGGCAAAAAAAAAACCAAAAAGCCTTGTGCACAGAACTGGGTTTTTTCTTTATGGGAGATTCTCTTGATATATTCTCTTCTGAAGCTGGCACTCTATGTAAGAACACCTTTGAGCCTCTAAAGTTACATATGAACACAAAGTAAGCTGTATGGAGGATTGATACATTGGTTAAGTGCAGAACAATTAAAGGCACCATCATTAGGCACTTTGCTATCTGTTTACAAAAAGGGGTAGTAGGAGAGCGTAATCCATAGACTGCTTAATGGAGGGCACATCTGAAGAAATAGCTGGTTAAGTCTATACCAGCACTCAGACAGTTTATAAAAAACAAGCTGCACATTTTCTTTTTTAACTTGTCTGAGCTTGCAGACACAGCAGAAACTTAACTAAAACAAAGATCTACACAAAAAGAAAAAAATTCTTTCTGTCACCTTTAAAGGAGTAAATGGTTGTCTCAATTAGAGATGTGTACTATTGGGGATACTCTAAGTGCAGAGAGAACCTCTTAACTTGGGCAGAGGTGTTTAGTCCTGAAGGGGCATACCTTCCTGGATGACTCTACAAATGCTGAATACTTTTATTACATTCATTCATGTTTTGGGGTTGGAGCTAAACTCTGGACACAACTGGTCTAAACAACTGGGGTCTCAGTCACAGACTTCACGTCCACAACACATACTGTAAAATGGAAAACACTTTTCACATTTCAAAGTTGATTGAATTCTGGAGGATTCCCGGGAGACATGTGTCAGGATCTTTAATGGTCTAAATGGTGTCACAATGCAAATCCTGCCCCATGAAAGATGAAAGCTCTTGTTAAAAAGTGAAAATTGTTAAACTTATACCCAATAGTAAGGTATAAGTTTTAAGTATAAGTTTTTGTTGACCTGACAAAATATTTAGGCTTGTCCACTTTGGACCATTTTTTGAAGTTGTCGAATACATATTATATATATAATACACATTATATTTTGATTCCTTCTCACTTGTGAGCCACTTAAAGGTTTTCCTCAGCATTTACTCGCACTCAAATGGTTCTAAACTTTAACAAATTTTTTTATCTTATATGAAAGAAGTCATTGGTTGTTGTTTTTTTTCAACATTCTTCATTATATCTTCCTTTGTGTTCAACAAAGAAAGAAAATAAAACAGATTTGGCGGGGCATTCTTTTGTGCATCATTCATTTGAAGCCAATTAACAGTAAGAGAGGAGTGGTTAATAATATTGTGACTGAAACAGTGTCACGTTTGGTGGGTGGGGAAAGGAGCGAGGACTCAAGTGCAGAACTAAATGATGGGTTTTTAGTAATAATAAAATAAAATCAACAGCAAAACAAACTACACAGATGGGGAAAACATTAACAAAACAAACAAACAAACAAACTTGACTGGGCAGGCTTGCAGGGATCAGGGCTTGAACACCCGACAGGACAAGGCGATAAACGACAATGAACTGGCACAGGACAGCAGACATGAGGAGAATATAAGCAGAAATAACTAACACAAACAGGTGAACATAATAAACTAATAATGGGTTAACAAGGAGGGTGGGACTAGACAATAGACGGGAGAGCACATGACACAAAGAAACAACACAAGACATGTGCTCACATAAAAGAGACTCGAACATGCAGCCAATGAGTGAACTCATTAACTGTGTGTTTACATGAAACACTAAAGCACATGGCGCATGTAAACATGAACCACATGCTAAAATACAACAACAGAAGGCAGCAAAACAGGAGTACATAATAAATAAAAACTCACCGTGCACTCACATATGCAATGTGCATGTTTCATCTCAGCGCCAACCGAAACCAACTAGACTGAGAATGAAACACCAAGACTAGACTGAGAATGAAACACCAAGCTGCAGACAGAACAAACACCAGGACGAGAGCGTGCGTCGCAAACAGGCCAAGACCTTGTGCGCCCGCACAGGGGGCAAGCGGGGGCACGCACAGGCCAAGCGCGGCTGACATGTAATGACACATAATGACAGAAAATGAGTGATCGACCTGAGAAAACTCGAGCCGAGCACAACATACAAGACATGACAGGACTAGTGTCTAGACTCTGCCACCAAAACAAGAATTAACAAGACCGGAGTGGCAGAATTCTGACAAACAGAAGCAAATGGTCAAACTTTGATTAAAGATTACCAAAACAAAACCAATAATTTTCACTGGATTAATTTGCACAGATTAATTGCTCACCTAAATAATAACAATGTGTTAATTTATTTTCACTTGGACTTTAAATCACAAACGAATATTTGTGAGTACTGTGAACTTACTGATATTGAACTAAACAGGCTATCATTGGTTGCTTTACAGTACATGTTGGCCAGACAGACACTTAGGTGGTTCTTGGGCAACAAAAGCTGTGATGGAGGCTAGAACTTATGTCACTAGTCTTATTTTATGAGACCAGCCAAATATTAACCACAATCAGATTTATGTAAAAGCAATTAGGCCCTTGATTACAAGTTTGTCAGCTCAAAGTGAATATAAACAGAACACACAGTCAGTTGCATTAAGGCTTTCTGAAATTTAAATATAACCTGGTTTACCCAAATAAATTCAACAACCCTACAACATTATGGTTACTTAAAAGCAACTTGTGTGAGCAACAATAGTTGGTACAAATTATGGTCAAACAAGTCATGTGTGTTGTGACACTAATAAAGTGGTGTTGAACGTCAATGTTTTCGTTTTGTTGAGATGAAACTAGTCCTAGAATATACACTTAAAATGGGAAATGGTTCAAACAAGCACAGCACGTCAGCAAAAGGGGCACACACAAAGCCTGAAGCTTATAAAATACCCACTTTAGACACTTTGTGTATTCATAGCATAAATGTGAACTCTGGGAAGTGTGAATCATCCAGATATATCTTCGATTTGGCCAGAACACCTTGATATGACGCCATTTGTGATGTTTAAAAGATGGAACCACACCCGACAGCGAGTGATTACCTGAGGACTGCAATGAAAAAATCTTATCGTATATTTTGGAAGGTAATGATAAATTTAGCTGCTTACTGAAACATAAGCACCTGTGTTTCAGTAATAGGCAACTGTGAACAAGATGTCAAGTTCAGTCAGATGTGAAATGAGTGATTTGAGTGATTGATTTGCCTGATAAGTTGCTATGTTCAAGTTTTATTTTATTGTATTATTTTTTTTTGTTTTTTGCTTTATCTCAGTCTGCTACGAAGTGTCTAAAACACTCTTTACAGTAATTGTCAGCAGCAGTTTTAACATGAAGTGACACGACATCTGACGTACAGATGCCACTGAGTGTAGTGACACTTCCGGTGGCATGTCCGGTTTTCACTGTCATGTGTCACTCGGTAGTGGCATGTGTAGTGACCTGTGTCACTCAGGAGAAGCAGTTTTAACATGCCAGTAATGTCAGTAGGCCTACATGCCAGTGATCTTGTGACATGTGCCAGTAGGTGTCAGTATAAGCACATGTTATAAGCACATTAACGTTATAAGTTTCTCTTTGCTTTAATATTTAAAAATAATTAGGCAAATGACACCAATTATCATATATGCATATATATTATGTATTTACAACTTTATATACAATTTATAACTTTATAAAGCATATTATTTAAAATAAAAATAAATAAATAAACAAGCATAGAGAAGTCCATATTGTAGCCAACAAAGGACCCGCCACGATGCAATAATATACAGCACAACAGATCAGCATGTCACAATAAGTTTGATATCCACTGACATGTATTGTCAAATGACTAAATATTATGTATAGTAGCAATAAATACCGGAAGTATAACTACGACTATATAAAATAAATGCTTATAAATTAAAACATCATGGAGTAGTCCAGCATATAAACTAACTTGCGACGCAATAAATCATGTTAAAAGCCGCGTAATGATTAAATATCATTTTGCGCGTGTTGATTTATTGTCATTAAGCTTCGCCGGGTGTCGATGTCACTGCAGCGACATGCAGCGCGACATTCTCACTGACACAGGTCACTACACATGCCACTACCGAGTGACACATGACAGTGAAAACCGGACATGCCACCGGAAGTGTCACTACACTCAGTGGCATGTGCCACTGGCATCTGTACGTCAGATGTGTCACTTCATGTTAAAACTGCTTCTCGTAATTGTGTTAGGATTAAAATGGCAATACTGCCACCTCATGGTAACTGGTGTTCTACACAACATGGATCAATGGCACAAGCCGCTGAGAAATATTTCATAGAAATTAAAAGTAGATCATTTAAAGTAGGAAAAATAGCTGGACAGAATTGGTAGATTAAGTTTGAGTTTGTAAGGATTTTTATGCAAAAATAAAAATTCTTTCATCGTTTACTCACCCTCAGGTTGTTCCAGTCCTTTATACATTTATTTGTTCTGCTAAACTGAAAGGTATTTGGAAGAATTTTAGTAACCAAACAAATCTCACCTATGCTTTAAAAAAATAAATAAATACAAAACAAACGCATTTGATTTAAATTAAAAACAAATCATTCAAATAAGTAACATTGCATCTTGTAGTACAGTACCAAGATACAGAAAACATAGATATATGTATGATTTCTTATATATATTACTACAAAAAATACCAATAATTGGGCGGCACGGTGGCTCAGTGGTTAGCACTGTTGCCTCACAGCAAGGTCACTGATTCGAGTCCCGGCTAGGCCAGTTGGCATTTCTGCGTGGAGTTTGCATGTTCTCCCCGTGTTCGCGTGGGTTTCCTCCGGGTGGTCCGGTTTCCCCCACAAGACATGCAGTATAGGTAAATTGAATAAACTAAATTGGCCGTAGTGTATGAGTGTGTATGGGTGTTTCCCAATACTGGGTTGTGGCTGGAAGGGCATCCACAGTGTAAAACATATGCTGGAATAGTTGGCAGTTAATTCCGCTGTGGTGACCTTTGAAATAGAGACTAAGCCGAAGGAAAATGAATGAATGAATGAATGAATGAATACCAATAGTCGGCTAAATATGAAAAAATATTATCTATCTATCTATCTATCTATCTATCTATCTATCTATCTATCTATATATATATATATATCTGTCTGTCTGTCTGTCTATACATGCAATTACTGTAAACCAGACAATTGAGAAATAACTGAGAAATATGATTTATTATATTTAATTTTTCAGTGAAATTGTTGTATATAGCATTGTATTTGATTTGACCAGTGCAAAACAGACACAACTGTTTTATCCTAATTACATATATTAACTGTATATTTGATTGATGCTAGGAAATCAGTTTACTCAGATTGTTCTGTAATTGTGATCAGACAATTAGCACAAAACACATATACGCCATGAAGGACTAACAGCATTAACTGATCCCATGTAAGTCAGTTTAATGAACATTGCACTACAAAGATGCATTGTGTGTGTTTTCAAAACTACCTTACTTCTTATTATGGCCTAAAATAGCTTTTTGTGCAACAGTCATCAATCTGTTACAGTATAAGCAAATTGTAATAAGATAAAGCAATGCTGAATTAGTCCCAATAGCTGTCTTAAGACACAAGAAGTCTCTTTTTAAAATAAATGAAAGCCAAATAAGTGGCGCCCCCGATCAACCCAACCAATAGCGTGGCACCAACAAAAACTGGAGCCTTTTTCTTTGCCACCCTGAATGCGGTGGGCAGCACAGCGGATATGAGGATGTTATTGACATGTCCAAGCACTCTGCGAAAAGTGGGTCGATCCAGGACACGCTCATAATAGGTCTCCAGGTTGACCCTCATCCCATTTCCCCAGTAGCGTCGGGACAGTCCCAGGAACTTCAGGCGGTGAAGGGTGACAGCGAGAGAGACATCGGCAATACTGAAGAAATCTCCACAGAGCCAAGCCTGCTGACTGCCCTCTTCTAGACAGAGAAATTATAAAGATTGTCAAACATTTGGTGAAAGAAATGAGGTCGATATATTCGATTTGAAGTCGAAAACTGAGCTATATTGTCTAGTATGAGGAATAATTGATGATGAGCTGTTGAATTAAAAATACAGTTACCACACCTAAAGACAATATTAAGACGCAAAAAATATTTTCTTACTTAGATTTTTTGTCTTGTTTCTAGTCCAAATATCTAAAAAATCTTAAATCAAGAAGCATTTTCTAGAAAAGCAAAAAAATAGTGTCTTGTTTTAAGAAATAATACGCCAAAATTAAACGAGTTTTTCGTTAAAACAAAACAAAACTTTTTCTTCACCCCACTTTTCACCCCATTGACTTCCATTTATATGCATGCGAATGCACCAGGCCATAAACGCAAGCTTGTACAATGTCGCTGCATTCCAAAGTTCAAGCTTGGTGAACTCTGACCTTTGAATTTGCATCACATGAATGCACGAGGCCAATAGTAGATCAAAACCTCTCTGTACAGAAATGTAAAATAAATATGGAGCAATCACTCGTTTTATCAGTGTCACATCAACGTATTTTATCTAGTCCCTTTTTTACAGCACAGTCCGACTGAATTTCACATACTAAACTCTAGTGTGACCACAGCTTTAAGAGTTAGTTCCACCAAAAATGAAAATTATGTTAGTAATTACTTTCCCTCGTGTTGTTCCAAAACCTGAGACCTTTGTTTGCTTTCGGAATATAAATTAGGATATTTTAATTTGTGCTCATGAACGCGCATCCCATACTGACACTGACGAGAAGAAATGGTTGAATAAAGACTTTATTTTTTGTTTTATGTTAGCACAAAAGGAATCACGTAGCTTCATAATATTCTGATTGAAGCACATGGACTGTTTTTCGGATGTTTTTTGGTTCCTTTCTGGATTTTGAACGAGCCAGGACTATTGCTCTCTATGGAGGATGAAGATCTCGATTTTCATCCAAAATACTTGAATTTGTCTGAATGGTTTGGAATGACATGGGGGCATTAATATTATTAGTAATAGTAATAGAGTATTAATTATGACAGAATTTTCATTTTTAGGTGAACTAATCCTTTAATGGTGTCAAAAACCACCTGAAACTACTTCGACTGTGCATTTAAATGAAAATAATTGACTACCTTAGAAACAGCCAATCAGAATCAAGCATTCAACAGCTCCGTAGTATAAATGCCTCCTAATAAATTTACTGCAAAAAAAACCCGTCATTGATTCATTTAATCAAAATCATCTTCTGGTAAAACACTGACAACTTGGATAAATGGAACATGTGATCAGTTTACATAACTCAAATAGCTTTGAGTATCTTCAGATTATATGTTTCTGTCTGCTTATTACAAAATAGATTTTTCTTACTAAGACAGTAGGTTTTGAGCCATTGTGAGCAAATATTTGAAAACAACATCATTATTGTCTCTATTGTAATTTACAATAACACACATTTGTGAAAATGGTGACATCATGCATATACAAATTACCTGTTCAATCTATGCCTATGTGTAAGTACTTGACAACCAAACCAACAATGATTGACTACAAGACTGTATGAGAAGCAGAAATCTGTTTCTTTAAGTAAGCATTACCCCATGGAGCTATTTCAACCTCAACTACGCCTAAGAAAATATTTTATTATTATTTTCATAATGCAATCTATTTCTCCCAGTCATTATTATCGTGTTACAAAAAACTAACAAAAAATAATATACATAGTTACACAGCATAACATGTAATGAATAATGTGATGATCAACATTTAATCAGAATAATAATTATTATTTTATACATTTTACTGGTAATAAAAACAGTACATTTATTATTTTGCCACATTAAACTTGATTAGGTTTACTGAGAACATTTAGATTTGTATTTTTTTTCAGTGTGTAAAAATGTAACATTGAAATTGAAAATGTGTTTAACAGAAGATTCTCCCACCTGGTGTCTCCTCACTCCTCCTCTGCAGCTCCGTCTCGACTTGATCCAGAACATTCTCTAGTTCATCCAGAAGCTTCTTCAGGTATTTCATGTTATCATGGTCAAATAATTTACTCTAGAGAGAAAAAAACAATATAGTGTTTCATTACATCAAATCACATCAAATCACTTCCTTGCAATATTATAATCATAAATATTGTAATCTATGTGAAGTGAAACATTATAAAATCTTATGGTGTGTTTACACTTGGCCAATCTGGTTTAATTAAAACTAACTCTGGTACATTTTCAAGTGTGAACGCTGCCCTCCGAACCTTGATGCGAACAAAAGAAGCGGACCAAGTCTACTACATAATGGAACTCTGTACAGTCTAACTAACTCTGGTGCAGATAGACTAAAATATGAACGCAACATGGACCAAAAATACATCTTATAATACTAAAATAAGCAACTATGAAAAGGACGGAATGCTAAAGAATACCAATTATTTCATCATAGTCAAGATGTTGTTCAGTACAGTTCAATACAAGTATCGGAAATGCCTCTCTTTGTGGCAAATCTTCATTCATGTTTTGACTCCATTATACATTTCTAAGCTAATACAAATACCCTTACATGTATTTATATACAATGTTTGACATTGTCACAAAGCCTCTGTCACAAAGTATATAAAATTTACATCAGTTTATTCATTCATTCATTTTCCTTTGGCTTAGTCCCTTTATTCATCTGGGGTTGCCACAGCAGAATGATCCGTCAACTTATCCAGCATATGTTTTACGCAGCCCTTCCAGCTGCAAGCCATCACTGGGAAACATCCATACACACTCATTCACACACATACACTACGGACAATTTATCCTACCCAATTCACCTATACCACATGTCTTTGGACTTGTGGGGGAAACCGGAGCACCCGGAGGAAACCCACGCGAACATGGGGAGAACATGCAAACTCCACACAGAAACACCAACTGACCCAGCCGAACGTGCTACCCACTGCGCCACCGTGCAGCCCTACGGTCAATTTAGTTTATTCAATTCACCTATAGCACGTCTTTGGACTGTGGGGGAAACCGGAGCACCTGGAGGAAACCCACGCCAACACTGGGAGAACATGCAAACTCCACACAGAAATGCTTGAACCAGCGACCAGCGACCTTCTTGCTGTAAGTGCTAACCACTGAGCCACCGTGTTGCCAAAATTTACATTAAATAAAAGTAAAACAAAGATTGTGTAGAAAATTTTAAAGTAAACCCTTAAGAATATTCAGTTTAAAATGTTCTATAAAACTGTTCATTTACAGGATATTGTGCGTTATAAGGAAGAATGTGGGTATGCATGAGTAAAGGGTGTTGAGTAAAATGTAAAATATTTGGTTACTGTATATCTGTTATCTTGAAAAATATGTATAATCGATAAAGATTTATAACAGATATACTAGACATAATACATATTGGAAAAAGCTAGATAAAATTGTAAAAGGGATAAGGAAATGGGGAAAGATAATAAGACTATGCTTTATTCTGCACCATTTGGACATACTGTAGGTTTTTAACACTTCATAAATATTGAGCTTTGATAAGTGTAACACATTTATTGTATTAAGAATGTGTTGTATTTTATAAAATTTGTATTATATTTTGTATTATATTATGAATATAATATTTTTTGTAAGAATATAATAAACAGTATAAAGCTATTTCAGAGGATTTTTCATTTCTAGCCCTTAAAGGCACAGTATTTTTTGCAATGAAAGGGAATATTCACAACAAATAAAGGCATAGTTTGATGTGACAGTGTGGAATCATGGGCATTCTTCTTTGAATCCTACGGGAAATCATATTCATGGATGTGCTAGTATTCAAGATGTATTATCATGTTAGTATGAAGCAGAGTAAGACTGAAAAGACATCGAAAGGAAAAAAAGGAGCTTTTATTATGCCACAGCCAAATGCTTCCTGTTCTTCTGGTCATGATCATGTGGGCTAGAAGCAGTGCTGTTTCATTATACTAAATGTATTTTTGGGTCCTGTTATAATGCTACTCTGTGCGAATAAAACACACAACATATAAAAACTTATTGTCTGCTTTCTACAAAACCAAACTGAAAATTGAAAGTGTGTAACATCAACACAAGACACCACCCATGTCACTACACTGTAAAAAAAAAAAA
>CAIGQV010000641.1:18903733-18914401 GCA_903798115.1 Danio jaintianensis
ATAAATACGTTATCCAACATTTGATTCAAATGTAAAAATAAAATGATCTTAAACAAACAAATAAATACATTTAATTAAAAATAATACAATAAATGATTGAGTACAGTACTATGATAAGAAGAAGGAAAAAATTATCAAAAGATAATTTCAGATACAACAAATCAGGGATCAATTTTAGTTTGTTAAAAGGTGTGTTTATAGACTTCATTGTAATGCATTTCATTGATTCAAAAAGCAAAGCTAGTATCTTGGACTACAGTTTGTCATATGAACAGCCAGTCAGCAACAACACTGATTTAAGCCTCACAATCCTTAAGAACAACATAACACTGTAACAGCTGTTGCTTCATTTTGAATCAGACATGACGAGAGTAATAACTTGTGGTTCAGTGAGTCAGATTAATTCAGTAACCGTTCTGACAGAATCATAATAGTTTTTGATTCACTATATACCAGCCCAGGGAGTCGGACACACAATGTTTGATTTACTAAAAGGAATTGGATCAAAGAATGGAACATTTGTTTGGAAACTGGACTACAGAGGAAATACATGTTTTTTACATGATAGATTGTACTGAAAAAGAACCAATTCAAATTCTAACTGTAACTTCTATCTCTATTTAATATGTTTGGCCAACTGTCAGGTTAAAGGTCATTGCTATTAGGTGTAAATAAAACAAAGTTTTGTTTTTTAAAATGATTGCACTCAAGAAGTCTCAATGAAGTTCACACATCTGTCTGTTTGCAGTCTGTTTACTGCAATTGTGTCAAAATATAATAACGTTTTGTGCACTTTATGGCATTGTAGCGTGACACCCAACATTTCCCTAACGTTTTGTATTAGAGCCATATTAGTTTCCAAATGTTCTTGCTGACCTGGAGATCTGTGTCATTCATGTATGTGATTTTATTTATTCAGAGTGACTAGTGAACACTGTAAATATAAATCATATTTGTCATGCATCACTGAGGACACAAAGAAATTTTAATGATCTTATTTTCATGAGTTACTTTTTTTGGGGATATTTATTATTAAGCATGTGCCATGTAGAGTTGTTGACAAATATTGATTTATATTTAATGTGCTAACGTGCCTAAAATGCATGCTTATTAATTATTATTATTATTATTATTTGTTATTATCATTATTATTATTATGTTGTGTCATACTCTCTGATTCAAGTTGTACCAATCCTGACTGACTTTCTTCTGTTATACATAGAAGCATTGTTTTTCAGAATATAGGCTATACTTTTATGTTCAACAACATATTTTAAGTCATACAGGCTTGGAACAACTTCGACTTGAGTGTTTTTTAGTTGAATTATTCCTGAAAATGCATCTTTTATGCTATTTTAAAGGTTGCTAATTTTCTACCTCCCACAGTGGGTTTCATGCATCCACATGTCACACATTGCATTAAAAGATTTGCTTATGTTGCGTCAGATTTCGTTTAGCACTCAGAATAGTAACTGTTGAGCTTATTAATGCATTATTCTAAAATATATTTTTAGATTTATACATTATCGGTAGATAGTTTATGGATTAACGGTTTACAGACTTTTTGCAGTGAGGATTTTGATTGCGATGTTTGATTATACTTAAGGGAAGACAAAATGTCAGCAGTGTGGGAGTTTTTCACTGTGGAAAAGGATGATTTCATTCATTTTCTTTTCGGCTTAGTCCCTTTATTAATCTGGGGTCGCCACAGCGGGATGAGCCGCCAACTTATCCAGCATATGTTTTACGCAGCGGATGCCCTTCCAGCTGCAACCCATCACTGGGAAACATTCACACACACTCATTCACACACATACACTACGGACAATTTTAGTTTACCCAATTCACCTATACCGCATGTCTTTGGACTTGTGGGGGAAACCGGAGCACCCGGAGGAAACCCACGCGAACACGGGGAGAACATGCAAACTCCACACAGAAATGCCAACTGACCCAGCCGAGGCTCGAACCAGCGACCTTCTTGCTGTGAGGCGAACGTGCTACCCACTGCGCCACCGCGTCGCCAAAAGGATGATTTCAGAAATGCAATTTGTAAATGATTTTATATAAAAACAAATTAGCATTTTTTGTTTTGCTTTTTGCGTTTTTAAAGTTGCAAAATCAACGGTATTTGTGTTTACCTTTTGATTTGTAATACAGCTAAAAAAAAATCATATAAAGATTTGTATTTTCTTCCTATACATCAGTTATTTACAGTGGCCGAGAGAGCTCAAATGCGTTGCAAGTTAAGAAAACATATGCAAATCGAAAAACATTAACAAATTGAGAAAACATCATCAATTTGACAATACACATGCATACAAATTCTCAAACACATGCAAATACAGAAACGTACTGCAAACAGCACAGACCATAATAGAAATGTGTTGGGTGACCCCAAAAAATGATGCACCCAGCTGTTTCCTGTTTAGAGTCAGAGGTGTTGTTTGAGATCTTACAGTTTGTTTGTTTTTTGTTTGTTTGTTTATTTTAACCTCTTGGTTGTATGGTTCCTTAAAGTTTGTATTTTTTGCCCTAATAATCTCACAAATTGTACAATTAACGACAATACTGCTGACTCTAAACTGGGAAGAGTCGGGTTCATCACTATTTAGGATCTCCCGACACATTTCCATTGTGGACTGTGCTATTTACATGTGTTGTGAAAGTATGCGTGGGTAAATTTTGTCAAAACAATGAAGTAGTTTTCTCAATTTGTTAGTGTTTTTCTATTTGCATATGTTTTCTTAAGTGGGCAGTTCACCTGAGAATTCTGTCATCTTTTACTCACCCTTTACTTGTTTCTTTCTCCTGTTGAACACAAAAGAAGATATTTTAAAGAAAGCTGGAAACCTGTTCCCATTGACTTCCATAATGTTTGTTTTTCCTACTATGGAAGTCAGTGGTTACAACTTTCTTCCAAATATCTTTGTTTATGTTCCACAGATGAAAAAAAAATCACAAAGGTTTGAAACCGCTTTAGGGTGAGTAAACAATCAGTAAATTTTCGCTTTTGGGTGCACTATCCATTTTACATGCAGCAAGTTTGAACTCTCTTGAAAATTGTTGCTTCTTGCACTGTTCATTTACTTGTTTGTTTCTGTTTCATCAGGCACTTATCAAGGCCAGTGGATGGGGGGCATGAGGCACGGCTATGGCGTCCGTCAGAGTGTGCCTTATGGAATGGCCACCATTATCCGCTCTCCGCTCCGTACCTCCCTGGCCTCCCTAAGAAGTGTGCAAAGCAACGGCGCCGTTCTCCAAGACACAGTACCAGACACTCCAGTCGGAAGCCGTGGTGGTTTTGTGCTGAATTTTCACAGCGACACCGAAGTCGTCACCGGGAAGAAGAAGGGCCTGTTCCGCCGCGGGTCCCTCTTCGGGAGCCTCCGCCAGCTGCGTAAATCTGACTCCAAAACGTCCATCTCTAGCAAGCGAAGCTCGGCACGTAGTGATGCCACCATGAGCCGCATCAGCTCCAGCGACGCCAACTCAACCATCAGCTATGGAGACGGAGAGGTGCCCGATGAGTACACGCCAATGGAGGATCACGTGGACGCCACTACCACCGAATCCTACATGGGTGAATGGAAGAACGATAAGCGCAATGGGTTTGGGGTCAGTGAGAGATCCAACGGGCTGAAGTATGAAGGCGAATGGATGAACAACAAGAGGCATGGATACGGGTGCACCATATTCCCGGATGGAACCAAAGAGGAGGGGAAGTATAAAAATAATGTGTTGGTGCGTGGGATAAGGAAGCAGCTTATTCCTCTTAAAAACCATAAAACGAAGGAAAAAGTGGACCGTGCCGTTGAGGCGGCTCGGAGGGCAGCAGCTATCGCCAGGACTAAAGTGGAAATAGCAGTTTCAAGGTAGGACCACTTCTTGTGCTGGCAGTGTGTATTCTGTCATCATTTACACAACCCATATGAGTTTCTTTCTTCAAGGGAACGAGAAAGGTGAAATGGTGAAGAATGTACTGTGTCAATGGTTATTTTAAATTGTTTAAAATATATATAAATTGTAACTATGCTTCAAATAAGGTTTTACCAACCTGTCTGCAAATCACTTTTAATAATACAAGTCAGAATAACTATGTATTTTTTTACATGAACATACATAATTCAACCAGATTTGATCATATATAAGTCAACATTGTACATTTATTTTAGTTGAAACTTTTTATTTATTTGTTTTATTTTATTTTATTTTTATTTTTTTAAAGCAAAAAACTTTAAATTATTACTTTGGAAGCCTAAAATTTAAAGAATTGAGCTGAAAGACTTGAATAACCATGGAAAAGACCGTTGAAATAAATAGAAATAAACCTAAATGGAAATATTAAGTTAAATTGAAATGAAGTACAATTAAAATAAAACGTTTATTCAAAATAGGAACACATATAATAGTCTAGAAATAATAGCAGTGCTCCACTGTAGCCTTCTCAGTTGCACTTTCACATATTCATATACAGGACAAAACTATTTTAGGTCAAACATCTAGCTGACATAGATTGCATGAGTAAGCTGAACTACTTTAATGGTGCGTTTTTGCCACTTTAAAGCACAAGAGCACAGATTCCCATTTATTCTATATGTCCAGTTCATATTATTACTTTTGCTTTCCATACGGAAAAGTCAAACGTATTTAGAATGGTATGAGGATTTTAAAAAAGAAATGACTGCCACAACTGTAGAGTCATTAAGATATAGCGATGTATCATATGCAGTCACGACAGGTCGACTGTGATCAAGCGTACTAGACACATCAAGGCTTCTGTAAGATTCTCAAGATTGTTAGTGCATGTACTGTTAAGCTGTGATGTCTGCATGGTTCAGACGTATGGCGTATGGGGCAAATGTTTAGATGTCATTCATTAACCATATGTCGTAGACTTATTTTTAGACGTTGCTTCACACACCAGCCATGTTCAGCAAAGCTTAGGTATTTTTATAAGGTATTTTATCCTTTGTTCAAGAGCATATTTACGTGCACAGCAATATACTGATAACTCATTTAAATGACCCGTTCTCCCACTATACATGGTAACCTGAAACCAAACAATCTAAGAAAACCACATTTACAAGAGTTTATTGGTAAATCAGTTTATTTCCAGGTAGTGATGTGAAAACGTAATAATTTACACATCCAAGTCCAAGTATTCACTGTAAAAAAAATGATGGTAACACTTTCTATAAAGCTTATATTGAATTATAATTATTTATAATCATTCTATAAATGTATCTATAAAGACAAAACAAACATTGTACTGTATTCTAATGACAGTTATAGCTTCATAATAATAATAATAATTATAATAGTGTTATTAATACTTATTACTTAAAGCCATCATTAAGTATTTATAAGGCAGAGTGCTCTTATTAGCAATATAAAAGCATTCATTTATTTGACAGAACAAAATCTTTTTACTTATTAAAGAGTCTGACTGTATAGCATAACAACATTTTGACATTGCAGACTGTATCTTTATAAATACAATAATGAGTGACTAATTAATACTTATAAATCAGTGTATAATGTGATATGAACATGTATTTTGGAAAATGAAATGCATCACAAATAAGTATTAATATCACAATTATAAGTGTAGCTAACTGTCATTATAGTACAGTTTAATGTTTGTTGTGTCTTTATAGATACATTTATAGAATTATTATGAATAATTATAAACAGAGGTATAATTTATTATAAGAATGAGTTTCATAAAAAATGTTTCATCCCTTTTTTCTAGAGTGAATACTTAGACCTAGATCTGTAAATTATTACGTTTTTACATCACTACCTGGAAATAAATCTATATAAGCATGACTTCACAGAAAGTGTTGCTAAAATGATTTTATTACTTAGATTTTACATCATGTTTCTAGTCCAAATATCTATAAATACTTAAATCAACCATTTTTAATCAAGAAGCCTTTTCTGGCAAGTAAAAAATTGTCTTGTTTTCAGGAAAAAATTATGTCTAAATTAAGTGAGTTTCTCCTTAAAACAAGCAAAATAATCTTCCAGTGGGTTAACCTTAAAACAAGTTTTTACAACATTTTACACAATTTTTTGCTTGTCTAGAAAATGCTTCTTAATTTAAGAATTGTTAGATATTTGGACTATAAACAAGACAAAAACTCTAAGTAAGAAAAGCATTTTCGCAATGCTTTATTTGTTTTCATGTTCAAAAAATTAGTAAAAAAAATTTTCATGTTCAAAAAATTAATAAAAAAGATTATGCTATTATGCATCTTCTCAAGAACTTCCACTTCTGTTGCACAAGTTGAGAACACATTTGAATAACTTTGGGCCAAGAAGGCATCTGAGTTTGTGGTATATTTCTTCCTACATTACTGTAAATCATTTTCTCTGTCTGGATGTGCTTAAATCTGGACACGTTTCTGTCACATTTCACAAATGTGCACTTCAGTATAATAATCTAAATCTAGCTTACCCCACTGGCAGATTATGTTTCTTGTTTTAAAGAAAAACTTGCTTAAAATTGACTTGTTTTTTTCTGAAACAGAGCAATAGAACACAGGTCAATGCGTTTACATGTTGAATCTGTATACGAGGCAAAACTCTAGCTTTGTTTTTATCAGTTTATGGTTAAGCCATTTATGACCTTAGTTACACACCTTAGTAAATGTGTAAACGCTTTTATATAACAATGTGCATTGTTGACTTTGCATTGAAGACTGTGTATGTAAATGCACTTACAATATTCCAATATTAACACAATTAAAACAATATTCTGATAGCGTATACAACATTTGAAATGAGTCATCAACTTTTATCAAAGTTGTCCAAGAACTATTGAGCAACACCCATTCTCGTCTTAGGACAATTTTGAAAAAACATTTTTGGTCCACTTCAAATGTATACTAAATATATCATGTAAACAGAGATTTTTGATTACCTCAAATAGCTAGTTCATCAAACAAAAAATTGTCATCTTCAGAACACAAATTTAGATATTTTAATGAAGAGAGCTTCCTCATTCTCCATAGACAGCAATGGTTTAGAGACGTGCAAAGTCCAGAAAAGGAAACAAAAACAGTATAATAAGGTAAAAACATTGTTTCCAAGAACAAAAACTGTAAAAAAAAAAAAGTTTGTTTGTCTATACATATTCTCTTCCTTAACATGTGTCTACTATGGGCAATACAGCATACTACTATTACAGTCAGCAGCACAACACACCAGTGTCGTATTACCCATAGTAAACGCACCTGACCTGATGCGAAAGACATTGGTGAAAGTTCTTGAATCTTTGTATGATTACAGTTGAACCGCTGAAGTCACATGGACTGTTTGAATGACAATATTTTTTGTTTCTTTTCTGAACTTTAAATGTCTCTGCACCATTGCTGTCTATGGAGGATCAGAGAGCTAAAATATCTTTATTTGTGTTCTGAAGGTGAATTAAGGTGTCAGGAGATGGGAACTACACAAGAGTGAGCAATTAATAACATAGTTTTTATTTTTAGGGTGAACTAACACTTAAATTTGACTAAAGTCATACTTGAAGTAAACACAAATCGAATTAAGATGAGTATCTTAACTATTTGCATTATGTAGGATTTTCCACAGTATTTTGTAACAGGATTCACAGACGGCACAACAGATTGACATCAAAGAAAAAGAGCCTTGCGACTTTGAGCTAGAATTCTGTAATCTCAGTCATCTGTTTGCACGTATAGCACAAACCATATTTAACTGCACTTGAAGCATTTGTCAAATTTAAGATTAAACACACATTAACTGTCACATGGAAAATGGGACGTAATGATGGGTGTCATTAATGAATCTATGTATTATATAGCATATAAAACGGGAACATGAGAGGAATGTTCTAAAATCAACACTTATAATAAATCAACACCATAATATTGTCTTATTCAGAATAAAATAAATAAATTGATTAATGATGTCCATGTAAACAATCCCATAGTTAGCTTAAAGGGATAGTTCAAACTCTGCCATTATGTTCTCACCCTTGACTTGTTCAAAACCTACTTGAGTTTCTTTCTTCTGTTGAACACAAAAGAAGATATTTTGAAAAAATGCTGATAGCTGGCACCCATTTACTTCCATAGTATTTTTTTTTTCCTACTATGGACGTCGATGGGTGCCAGCCACCTGCATTCTTCAAAACATCTTCTTTTGTGTTCAACAGAAGAAAGAAACTCATAAATCCACATGAAGGAGAATAAACGATGGATAAACTATCGCTTTAAGAACGTGCATGTAAATGTGCTCAATAATGTCCTCAAATGGTTAGGAAGTCTTGAAAGGTTGCGCATGTGGCGTCTATTATTTGTCCATAGCTCAGATTCATGACCCAATGATTGCTCCATGTGCATCTCGTGTGCACTATTATGATGTCTGTTCTCTTGCCAAGAGCCATACTAGACAGACATTTTAATGGACTTGTTGTGTAAACCGCTTATTCAAGGCACACAAATTCATAACATCCTAAACCGGTCTTCGGGAACTCACATGCTCCTGTTCCTTCGATTGACCATCCAACGAGATGCTTTGCCAGACATCTTCTTTAGCCTTCGTTAGAGTAAACTGCAGTATAATAAGGTATGTATGAATGTATACACACACAGTAAAATGTAAACAGTGGATTAGAGAGGTTGCTTGCAGCCGTGCGCCATTAGTGAGTCAATAAAGGATTATCCAAGTCTGGGATTCTTACACACAAACAAACATTAGAGCATTTTAATATGGTGAAAGCTGTCCTTACGTGCTTCCACTCTAATGTTGAGCCTACACCGGATGAGCAAAGCTGCTGGTTTAGAAATGAGTTAAAAAACAAAGATTACTTGGGTTTTAATTAATAGCAAAAATAATATTTATTTCGTTTTTTTAGTTAAACACTACATGTTCATGAATAATCATTAGCCTTATTCAACTGTATCTTTAGTTAATAAAATCTAAAACCATAAAACGAGGAAACTTTTTATGTGTTTTGCTTGTTTGTTTATATGACAACTGCATTTTTGTGACTTTTTGAAAATGCCACCATTGTAGTGTCTGTGTAAGTCAAGTCAAGTTTATTTATATAGCGCATTTCACAATGTAGATTGTGTCAAAGCAGCTTAACATAGTTTTAGTAAAGTCCAGATTTCAGAGTTGAAGTTCAGTTTAGTTTAGTTCAGTGTGGTCTAAATTTCACTGCTGAAGGTTCAAACACCGCAGAGCAAATCCACCGAAGCACAGTTTCACAAGTCCCGATCCGAGCAAGCCAGTGGCGACAGTGGCGAGGAAAAAAAAACTTCACCAATTGACGAAGTGAAGGGAAAAAAAAACCTCGAGATTAACTAGGCTCTGTTAGGCACGACCATTTTTCATCTGGCCAAACTTCCTGTTCAGAGCTGCAGTCTAGGCGCTGGAGGCTGAAGAAGCTGGACGTCCATTGTGGAGAAGCTGCAGGTGTGAGTAGGGCACCAGCGGGCGGTCAGGTTGGCCAGCAGGATCAATGTGGGGACTCGTTTATCACAGTGGTCATTCAGGAATCAGTCTCATGCACTCCATTTCTTCATGACGACCACAGCATCAGCTCGGGATATGACCTGGTCCAGGATTATGGATACCTTGGGATCATCTCTTCACAGGTCGTGGATCGCATCAATGGCGCTGCATAGTCTCCAGGGACCTCGGAATGAGTATCCCCAGATGGACACCCGAAAATGAGAATCTGTACATGCATGGTACGTGTTCAGGGAGGTGTAGATTAAAGGCAAGTGTGAACAAGCACACAACAATGGCAGAGTATGTGATAGTGTTGTTGCTCAAGTGTTTGCTAGATTTGCCTCTTCAATTTACTTCAAATTTCAACCAACAGCAGAGACTCATCTTATCACGCACTAACAAATTATACATACACACCAGAACCAACGTGTTACTTCCTTACAGGTAGTGTTAACTAAAAGGAGACCACACCAAACCCTGGCCTGGTATACAAAATACATTGTTTTGACTATTTCCGTGGATGTGTAAATGTGGATTGATTTGAAAACGTTGTCGTGTAAATGTGAAATGTTTTTAAAAACCTTTCCATTTTTGTTTACATCGTTGTCGTATAAACAGAGCATAAAATTCTTTTAGTTGCTTGAAATAAAAGCAATAGCAATAATCAAACAATAATTGTTTAATTAACTTAACTTTATCTAAAACGACTACATACATAGAAAAAAAATACATAGAAATATTTAACTTTATTTATAATACTACAATAAAAATATGAAACATTACTAATTCAGCCTATTAATAACAAGTAAATTAGTTCATAATTCTAAAATAAATAATGTCTTGAATAGGCTAAGTATATTTTGTGTTACTGCACTGGCAGATTTCAGCTTGTTTTTGTCTGGTTATATAGACAAAATATAACCGCTATAAAAAATATTGCCGCTGTCGCCACTGGCTTGCATGGTTCGGGACCTGTAGAGCTGCGCATCGATGGATTTGCTCTTCAGTGTTTGGACTCTCAGCAGTGAAAATTTAAACCACACTGAACTGAACTGACCTTAAACTGAACGGACATCATTCCAATTCACTATAATCTTCTATGTGAAGCTGCTTTGACACAATCTACATTGTAAAAGCGCTATAGAAATAAAGATGAATTGAATTGAATTGAATATA
>CAIGQV010000641.1:18914801-18933935 GCA_903798115.1 Danio jaintianensis
GGGGAGTGAGATATATATATATCTCCCTGTGCAGTAGCACAAAATATTTCATGCTGAAATATAATACATTAATAGATGTGAGTAATTAATATTGTACATTCATACAATTTTTTTTTATGCTAAAATTATTTCAGTAATACCATTTTAACATATTTTTGACAAACTTTTTGGCCTTGGTGAGCAGAAAAGACATTTCTTTCAAAGACATTGAAAAATCTTACAGAATTTTGAAAAATATAGGCTGTGTCTGAATTCATCTACTACTCAGTAGGTACTACATTTGAATTTACTACACGACTGTTAGAAAAGTGCATTCTATATAGTATGAATGTGAGTAGTATGAATGGAACTCACATCAGTTGCATAGCTTCACTCCCATTCATGAATTCTCTCGCGTGGCATCATGGGATAGCGTAGCTTCCATCGGATACGCACTTCAGAATCTCACCGGAAGTAGTAGGTCATCCGGGTACTTCTCGCATACTTATTTTTTTTTTATTCTCTGAATTCGGACATACTACTCGACTTGCATACTGTTTTTAATGTATAGTATGGACGTATGCAATTTTGGACGCAGTGTAAAATGCAGAAATCAGTTGATGTTACTAATATGTGTTTTGGCCGTTCATATAAGTGAAACAGTATTTTGTGGGCTTGAAAACACAAAAGGCCAAAACAACAGTGCTGGATTACAGAACTGTAAGTGGGCAGACGCATTATGTTTCTTCATAAAGTAACGTCGCCATCTACAGCCCTGGCATGTATACAGAATTTCATTCATATTTACAGATCCATATGGGTCAGATCGTTTGTTGTCATGTAAACGAAGCCTTCATTTTATGAATTAAAGATCAATTCTATTCCCAAATGCCTGCTTGTATGTGTAAATGTGCACGTCTGCCTCATATATGTGTTGGCCTGCCTCATGACTCTGACCCCATGCTAGTGATCAGCTGATCAATAAATAAATAACATGACGCAGAACATAGGCAGCACTTGTGCCTCCAGTGTTCACAGGGGTCAAGCAGGTTAACAGCTGGTTGGAGTGCCACGCTCAGGCTATTTACAGTTTCTCTAGTTATTTAACATTGCACATACAGGGCACCGTTAGCTGAGTATCTGGCATTTGTCCCTCAGTCCTATGTGGTTACTTCTTAGTGGGTCAGGGTTACAGGACCTACCCTCCTGTGCTATGAAATCAAAGTGAAGCCATTTTACTATGCATTACTATGCATTCAGTTACAGCTGAGCAGGAGCTCGCAGGCTAACGGTTACACTCTTGGCCGGCTAGCAATGCTTTAAAGATTGATACAGTAATACACCTCAATATCGTCACTCCACCCTAGTGTATATTCCCTTCAAAGGGTCGTAAATATAGTTACTCAGACCCCACCTCTTTGGTTTGGGGCAGGGCTCTTGCTGTGGTCAACAGAATCTGCTGTTTTAGGAGTTAGCATGAAAGGTTAACTAGCATACTTGGCCTCACGGTGAGAGGAAACATGATTGATTTGGTGGAATATAACAGGTTCACTTTAGGATAAGACTGTGTGTGTGTTGATGGTGGGTTTGGTTGTACACGTTTGGGAGTAGGTTTTAATTGGTTTGGAGCTACTAATGTTAGGTTTAATCAATCTTTCATTGATGGACAAATGATCTGCTTTTCCTGGTTAGCAGTTCTTAAAATAAAGGGACCCATTAAAAGCTTTAAAAAGAAATGAGAAACCACTGATTAAAGTGTACACAGTTTAATCATAGACTGTTGGTACTTTTAAAATATATATTTTTTACATTTATTTGAGAATAAAACTAAGATTATGGTTTACAAGAAAGTATAATTTCACTTTTTCTGCTTCTGGTTTATTTTAGTGCCAGTTTTTTTGTAAAACTTGCTAACAGTTTTTTTTATTATTAAATCCTTACACCATTTTTAATATGATGTCATGATTAAATTTTAATGTATATGTAGTAAAGAAAATGAAACATGTTTTTCAGACTATAAATTGAGTAATCAATCATGATGCTGTAGATTGTTATTACAGTAATAAAATATTATTTACAATAAAATATTGTTATTGCTAATGGTAATACTTGTTTTTTTTATTTTATTTAATACTGTTGTTTTTTTCCCAGTGCTGGGTTGCGGCTGGAAGGGCATCCGCTGCGTAAAACATATGCTGGATAAATTGGTGGTTCATTCCGCTGTGGCAACCCCTGATAAATAAAGGGACTAAGCCAAAGGAAAATGAATGTATGTAGTTGTTTTTTTTTATCTTTTTTTTTTTTAATTAAGTTTAAATTTTAGATTAAAAAAATTGAATTAGGGTGGAATGTCCAGAAAATAAAAGGATTTTAAAAAATTGTAAAGTCCAAAATGAATTAGATTTTCATATATATGAAATATGACTTTGTTGCAAAGTGTAGTGGTCACATTAAGATGTGGATATTTATGTCCTTTTTTTGAATGTACGAATCCCTACAAATCTCTAAATTAAAATGAAAAAAAAAAGTTTTACTTATAAATGCAAAGGGGAAAAAATGCTTCTGACATGATGTTAAATACCTTTGGAATGTTTTATATTTTTTACATCACAGTTAATTTAAGTTGTGAATATTTATGAACTTTTGAAAAAAGTGATTCACATTTTCTCAATTGTGAGTTGTATATTTTAATGAGCTTTTTCTGATTTTTAACAAAACATTTTTTACTTTTCACATTTTTTATTTTTTAGATTATTCTCAGCTGTGATTTTGGTATTTCGCTATGATTCTCAGACATTGCAAAATCTGGCATTAAGACGTTAATTATTTTTAACTCTCAAAAAGCTGAGTGGCACAAACACATAAATTCATAGCGATTTCTAAATGTGCTATATGGACATGCACAAACCCCTCCTCCCCTGCTTATAATGACTGCCTCGTCTCTGGTTATGCTAGTGATTATGAATGAGAGACTGAGAAAGGTAAAAGAGCCCTTCAGTCTTTCCTCCCACCTTTTCTCACCCTCTTCACACTTGGCTGCATTCGATATTAGTCATTCCCCATAAAAAGGAGAGTAGAGGAGCGCTTAATTGTTCAGTCAATCTACAGCTCTCTCTCTCTCTCTCTCTCTCTCTCTCTCTCTCTCTCTCTCTCTCTCTCTCTGTGTCAGCACTGAACTCTGGCTGACTAAATAAGGCAAGGATGGAGTCAACTTATCAGCTCTGGACAGAAATACATAAGCCAGTAGCAGTTGATACAGTGGCCCATCAGTTCCTGGCTGTCATCTGTCCTACGTGCCAAAACAGTTCACTAATGTTTATTGTCAATCGCAACAATGACTTCATCTGTAAGAACACAGATATACACTTACACTGTGAGCCAATTAGAGTGGCAAGAAATTAGGATATTAACAATAATTGGTTTTGTTAAGCCTACTCAAATAAGTAAATAGAAAGAAAATAATTCCATAAAAAAGATAATGTTTGATCAGATTTTTATTGTTATTTGTGCTTTGTTATTTATTTTTTATTATTAATACAGCTTATTGTAAATGCTAGTGTAAATTACGGTACTGTGGAAGCATGCTCATGTCATGATAAAAAAATGTTAACTGGGATTTTTTAATTTCTCATTTTTGACTTGCTTTTCACAAATTGAAGTTCTGATTGTATCTCTCATAATTTAGACTTTTTTCTTACAAGAAGTAAATCTTACAGTATTCCTTCATTTCTTCAAGTCAGAGTTGTGAGATGTACTTAATTGTCAGGAAAAACTCTGAGAAAGTATTTTCAGGTGTTTATATTTAGGAATTCAGATTTTTTTCCCCATGCTTTTCTGTTTATGTCTAACAATTATGATATTTTTTTCTCACAAAACAAAAAGAATAAAAGAGAAACAAACAAAGTCAGTATTCCAAGATATAAACTTGCAATTGTGATTAAAATGGCAGAATATGTGTCAATTCTGACTTTTTTCTCAGAATTCAGAGGAATTTAAACCAGAATTGCATGATATAATCTCAGAATAGTGAAGGGGGGAGTCTCACAATTCTCAAAATCTCACAATTTAGATTTTTTTTCCCCCCTCTCCCAAGTTAGATTTTTTTTTCATCCTATTTTGAATTTGTCTCACAGTTTGGAGTTTATATCTTGTAATTCTAACTTTTTACTTAGACATGCAAGATCTATTCTGCCTGTTGTCTTTAAGTTGAGAATTATTCTGAGAAAGTATTGCAAGAGATGAACTCAAATTTCAAGAAATTAAGTCATAAATGTCAGTATGTTTTTATCATTACCCCTGTTAAAAAACAGCCGTGCTGCCTAATATTTTAGTTTGAATGATTTTGAATGAACAAATAAAAAAAGAACTGAACTTTTGTGCCATTGTCACTTTTGATTAATTTAATCCAGTTTTTACCACACAAAAATCAAACCTGCTAACCCCAACCATTTAATTAAAAGCATAATTAGCATAAAACAATCTAGATAAAGTACAGATAAAAAAAGAATACATTTTTTAAAAAACTGGATTGGTCAGTCTCTCCAAATCATATCAGATCTCTCCAAAGCATATCAGAATTTGCATGGGCCAACGGTTAGAACAGTTACAAATTGGAAGAGCAAAGATTAAGCAAAGATTTTGCGATGAAAACCATAATATATATTACATAATATATGTGTGTGTACTGTGTATACTATTATGTAGCCTATATAATATATAAAATACACACATGAATGCATATGTTTGAAGAAATGTTTCTTTGTATTTACAGTAAATGATACAAATATATATTTAAACATCTATGTAAATATATTTGTTTTGTATTTAACAATCTTTGCCTAGCACTAAATATAACATATAATTAGTCCATTTGTTTTAGGGTGTACTTTTAAAGTAGGCACAGAACCATCTCTGAAAAGCACACAGTGTTTTACAACATGTGGAAAGAAAATCCACTGACAGGAATGCACCGATTGGTTCCTCAAGCCATTCGTCTCCCGAGTCATCCAATCAGCCTCTTTGGTTGATCGCGGGGGCCGAGGGGATTACTTCATGTTGACAGGTTATGAGAGAAGAGCCTCAGCGCAGACCCACGTGAGACACAGCGGACCCTAAAATTAAACGTGCTGATGCCGGACTCCCTGACCAGAGCTTAATATGAGCAACACATAAAAAGACAGTCATATTTTTAATGAAAGCCTTCTGGAATGAGGACATGTAAATTAAAGCTGTGGCGAAAATGCAAAGCATCCTCGATCGTGTCTCAATTTCACTCCGAATGCCGCCGTAATTAGTTTGTACAGTCCATTACTGGATAAGTTGAATGTCATTTCTGGGTTAATTTGGGCCCATCGAAATGTGGTTATTGAAACGCTTGGATAATTTGTGTTAATGTCTAATGATCCACAGCTGTAGTGATTGATATAAGCAGTCACGTTTAAAGGGAAGATTAATGCATCACTCTCAGGCTAAACATCTGCCAGCTTTCTCATGCTGCCTGACCCTCATTTTCAGAGCTATTAATTACGGAAAGATTTCTGTGTACAGTAAATATTATGGAATTGGCACACAAAACTGCTCTGATCTGCATCTCTAGGAAGACTACTCTCATGTTTTTGGTATCAGTGAGCTTTTACAATCTCTGTTTTTTCAAAAGTAATTGTGTAAATTGTGTAAGCTTATGTATTAATATTAGACTGAAAGTAAAAAAATTGTTCACCCCTTAAATATATAGAGATAAAAGAGACATACACATATAAAAAAAATCGGTGTAAACAGGAATGTGTCTCCTCTATCTGTTCGATATGTATAATGCCACGCAGCCAAAAATTTTATTTTGCATTCTTAAAATCATAAATTTGAAAAAGCAAATTATGGATAATAATTTAAATTGAAAGTTTGATTGATGTTTTTTTATAAAAAAAAAAAAAAAGTGTTGTGCTGGGAAATTATTAATGCCGATTAATCGCATCCAAAATAAAAGTTTGTTTTGACATAAAATATGTGTGTGCATATATATATATATATATTGAAACACACACATACATAATAACAAAATTATACAAAACAGTTTTGTTATATAGATATATGTAATACATCAAATATATGCATGCATGTGTGTATCTATATATAGACACAGTACACACACACATATATTATGTCAAAACAAACTTTTATTTTGGATGTGATTTATTGTGATAAATTTTTGCCAAGCAAAAAAGTAATAATAAATGTAAAAAAAAAATTTTATTATATTATTCATTATTATAAATAAGATATTAATTATAATGAAATGATTGAAGATGTCTGATGTATTTGATATATGCGATTAATAAAGCACGTTTGCAAAAAACATGTTTTTTCATGTTTATGTTTGACTTATGGTTGGCAATATTTTGTCAATGTTGCTATTAAAAATATAGTAAATACAGTTAAATAATTTATTATAATTACAGTCTAAAATACCTATTTTCTATTTTCAAATTTTATTTATTCATTTGATCCAAAGCAGAATGTTCAACATTAATACTCTTGCCTTTGCTGCGTGTGTGTGTGTGTGTTTGTGACACTATAGACTCGAGTAAGGGCTATTACTATATATAAAATATACTGCAGAAGTAAACAACCTGACTGCTATAAAAACCTGATAGCATCGCTAGCATCAAGAAGTGAACTGTCCCCTTCCACTTTCCCCTATAGATTATAATGAAAGATGTGTGCTGGAGTTGCCCATCAGGTCCAGATGGATTTGTTTGCATGTGAATCAAAGCGGTGAGCTGGAAGACGTGTCCACTTCACCTGCTCGTATCGACCGAACACCTCTGAGTGGAGGCAGAGGAAGCAGAGGCCAGGAAGCCGTTTTGGCCTAATTAAACCTGCAGCCGGAGCCATATTTGTGTTCTGTTGCCAGGCGATGTGACCTTTCCTCTAACAGGGTGTTGCGAATGCTATGCAAGAGACAGCAAGTTTCTTTACAAAGTGCATTTAGTGTTTGTTTAAAGGGACAATTCACACAAAAATGACCCTCCTGTTGTTCCAAACCTGCTTGAGTTTCTTTTTTGTTGTTGTTGTTGGTTACTGGCAGCCAATTACTTCCATAGTATTTTATTTTCCTACTATGGAAGTCAATGGCAACTGGCTTCCAACATGTTTCAAATATATCTTGTTTTGTGTTCAGCAAAAGCAAGAAACCCATAAAACATTTGAACCACTTGAGGTTGAGTAAATGGGTAAACTTTTCCCTAATCCACGAACCATCCTGTTTTAATAGTGTAAATGAACTTATTGGAATTTGTGGAGACAGTAAAATCAGCACAAATTTAAAGGAACACTCCACTTTTTTGAAAGTATTATTTTACTCATTTTACTCAAGTACTCATTTTACAAGTCACCTAGAGTTGAATAGTTGAGCTTTACTGTTTTTGAATCCAGTCAGATGATCTCCATGTCTGGCTGAAGCAGTTTTAGCTTAGCTTAGCTTAGCAGAAATCATTGAATCGGAATTAGCATCTCGCTCAAAAAGAGTTGCTTGACCCCTCTGTAGTTACATTACTAAAGCTAATACATTATTAAATCTGACGGAAAATTAAAAGTTGCAATTTTCTAGGTCAATATGGCTAGGAACTATACGTTCATTCTGATGTAATAATCAAAGGACTTTGCTTAGTACATCCACTGTAAAAAGCGATTAGTTACCTTACATTAAAAAAGTGAGTAAACCCGTTGCCTTAAAAGCAACACATTGATTTTACTTTAAAAAGTCAGTAAACCCAGCTAACAATTTTACCTTATAAAAACGTTCCAGTAACGTTTCCATTAAGTTATAAAAACATTTTGTTTTAACATTATTAAAACGTTCAGTTTTTTAGAAGTTGTATTAACGTTATTGTTTGGTTATAAGAACATTATTAAAACAATTTTAGAACATTTCATTCTCTTGGTATATTAATATTTTAATAATGTTATTTAAAACATTATAAAAAGTTCCATTCCCCATTATATTAATGTGCTAAGATCGTTTTCCTAACGTTTCCATTAAGTTATAAAAACATTGTTTGAACGTTCTTAGAATGTTCAAAACATCCAGTTTTTTAGGTGTTGTATTAACATTATTGTTTGGTTATAAGAATGTTATAAAATGTTTTTAGAACGTTCCATTCGTAACTTAATGCTAACGTTATTACTGCTAACGTTTTTAAAACATTCCCCCAACAACACAATGATAACATTTTATTGCTAATGTTTTTAGAACGTTTATTAATTACAAATAACGTTAAGGAAACGTTCTACAAACATTATGCAAGAACTTTGAGAGAACCTTTAGAGAACATTACTCAAAGTTACGAGAACGTTCCCTGTTAGCTAGGAACCCATTGACTTAACTTTTATAATTATGCACATAGTTTGTTTACTTAATGATTATAACGCAACAACTTTACTCTCTTTTTTAAGTAAAGTCAACTAATCGCTTTTTAGTGTGGTATTAGTGCACAATTTAACAACAAGGTTTAAATAGGAAATTTATCAAGACTCTTTTTTTTTTTATTCTTTTAGTGAAATGCTAATGGTCTAATCCGATTCAATGATTTAAGCTAAGCTAAGCTAAAAGTGCTCCCACCAGACCCGGAGATCGGCTGAATAGATTAAAAAAAATGGTAAAACTCATCTGTTTAGGGGACTTGTCAAATTAGCTTATTTCCAAAAAGGTGGAGTGTTGCATTAACAAATGCAAACAAAAATATGTAGTCTAGGTTTTCATGACCCTTTAAGCTCACAATTGTTTTGATTGAATGCACGACATGTAATAACCTTCTCTGCTATAGTATGTGTTAGTGTATGTGATGTGCACATAAATCCTTTATTTCGCTTGATTTGTAAAGCTCGTGCTATTTGTTAACACAAGGCCAGATGATGTGTGGAAGCACCTGGCAGAGCTGTAGTGTTGCCATGCGACTGCATCCAGTCATCCTATCAGCCATGCACTGCTTCAGTAGAAGTGTTACTGTGAAGAGGCAGATGGTTCGCTCCTACTTCCTGTTCATTTATTTATTTCATTAATTTAATCAAGAGCCAAATTAGAAAGCAATGGTAACGTGACCACTGTGTGCTGATTACAAGATTTAAAAAAGGCTGCAGATCTCACTAAAGCTCTTGCTAAATGATATAAATAAGGTTTGATCATTTATGAACCTCAAAATGAACAGGCGAACATTGTGGTCTTTGATAACCATGCATTCTGAATATTAAATTAGCATGGAATCAAAATGAAAGATGCAATATTCTAGGAACCACAGATTTTGAATGACCAACTTTGCTTGTTGTGGTTGAAACTGTCTTCATTTTGGTCTCTGCCATCTGAATAACTTGCTGTTGGAGGGTTTTAGTCACATCAAAATTGCTCACTTGTCTTCCAAAGTCAGTGAAAATCATTTATTCTCATGTGGTTTTAAACCATTGTGAATTTATTTCTTCTCTTGAGCACAAAAGAAGATCTGTCAATGGGTGCCAAGTCGCTCGTGTTCAACAGTAGAAAAAACTCAAATAGGTTTCGAACAAGTGAAGGATGAGTAAATGATGGCTGAATTTTCTTTTTTTTGTGGTGAACCTTTAAAAATATTACCATCAGTTGCCAGATTAACACCAATAACTGGGGGGTCTGAAAGTATGCTCTAATTTTGATCAGTCCTCTTTTTCATAAATCTGCTTTAAGCTTTTTAAGGCCCGATATACAGTGTATAGGGAGTTCGAAAACAGTATACCAACTCTCAGCCTTTTTGAACTTCTTTTTACTTATATCAATGCTTTAAATTTATTTTGTTGTCTGAGACAAATTTTGGAAATCCTAAAAGATTTCTAGAATCCCAGGCTCAAATCTGTGGTCTTTGATTATTGGATTGACTTTTTTAAACAGTGGTATCAAAAAATTCAGCAAGAGATTTTGCATTTGAATAATTGTTGAGTAAAAACATATTTTGGATTCTTGCACCCAAAAATGTAAATTCATAGTTTTTACTAGCCCTGCACTTTTTCTAATTCTGTTTGTTTCTTTTTCCTAATATTTCATAAGATGTTTTTTAAGATCTTAAAAAAATATCCTAAGAAATTTCTGAAACATTGACTTTCATAGTATTTATTTATTTATTTATTTTATTTGTTTGTTTATTAATTACTATGAAACTGAAAAAAAGAAAGTCATATTTTTTGGAACCACTTGAGTGTGAACTACTTAACGTTTGGCAGCCAAAAATTGTGTCAATATAAAAAAAAGTTCATCACATAGAAAGTTCAGTCAATCAAATTGCATGATGAAATACAGCATTCCACTTACTCAGCTGCTCATTGTGACAGATGTAGTAAGTCTGTGGTATTCTGTTCATACCAAACATTTGTGTATACTGACTAGTATACATTATTGCTGATATGGTAAGTGTATTAAGGAAGTATGCTACTGTGTTAAAGACCGTTAAAGAGATCAAAAATTACATTTTAAATGTAAAAAAAAAAAAAACATACAGACAAAACAAAATACCCATGGCTTGTAAAATACATTGAGGCATTATACACGGTCACTCTGTGCAAGCAAATGAACATTATTTACAACATTATTGCCTTTAACCTAAGAAACTTTAAGAAAATGTTTGCAACAGTCTGTCCACAAGCTTTCTAAAATATCTTGGATGGCCTGAGGTTGAGTAAATTAATAACTCATTTTCTTTTTTTAGCTATACCTTTAAATATTCATCAAACAAATCCACTGGCTTTTTGATCAAAAGTTCAAATAATGCTCACTTTAGTGGGTGTTTTTGCAAAGTGTTAAGCTGAAATGCCTCAGGTTGACTCAGGACAGCAACCTGTGAGGCATGAAGGCAATATTTTTCACACTGATCTGAGATCTGTGATGCGGTTACTTTAATATAGGCATGTCAATACTTGTTTGTATATCTTTTAGATTCTGCATTTGCCACAAAGTCTACTACTAATTAACAATACCAAAAACCATAGGTTAAGTCAGTTAAAGGGTTGGTTCATCCAAAAATGTATATTATGTTATTAATTACTCACCCTTATGTCATGTAAAGCGAACTAACACTTCATAAGAACATGCAAAATATCACCCAAGCATTGCAATGAAGAAAATCTCGAGCAAAATATCTTATGGAGCTTTTTAGCATCGATGTCACATCGATTCTCACACAAACATAGGTATCCAGGATAACTGTGAGCAGGTGATATCAGCAGTACTTGAAATTGTCAATGACTCGCTATCTCAAAGTATGTCAAAAAGAGATTAAAGAGCTAATCCAGGCAGAAAGGCCCATGCACTGGGTATTTTTCTATTTAATCAAAGCTGATTTTGACTTTTCTGTATGCCAAGCATCTGTCTGTGTTTTAGTATTGAATGTTGAAAAGACTTTGCCTCTTTAGACTTTTACATGTTTTTATAAACAGCTCAGTAACCTAAGTATGAACTTTTATATGAAAGAAAAAAAAACAGGCTTCATTTCTTAACTGAGTTTTAAGAAATTTGGAAATGTGCAAATTTATTCCACCCCCAATCAGAATTTAAGTGATAAGTATAAGGTGGAATATGTGATTCCTTAGGCTGAGATCACACTTTTTTACTTTATGTTTGTCCACCTAGACCAAGAAAAGCTTTATCTTTATATATTATTGTGAAAATACTGTGTATTTCTTTGCTATTCATTAACATTGAGGCACCTTAAAGTTACTTTACACATTTCTGTTGAGCCATAATTTGTCTTTTCTATTGTTATATCATCTATCTCTTTTTTTTTTCTAGTATAAAGCACAGCTTCACTTTTGTGAATCTATATTCCAGTGCCTTTATCTCATGTCTATACTGAATTTGCTTGCATTTTGCATTTGCTATTATCTTCATGTTTCCAATAGCTGGATGGCTGTATTATATTTATTAGTGCTGTATCAGTGTTCAGAAAACCGTTTTGCTCCTCAACTCATTTGCAGATCAGCACGGCTTGGATAAATGATTATGTTTTGTTGTTTATTTTAGCAAGCCATTAATTATGTCAGCATAATTCCACATTCCAACCTGCTGGGAGTCCAGCATCACACATTGCATGTACTGTATATAAAGGCATTGTGATAATAGTATACAATTGTAGGCATGTTAAACACCACGTTAAAACATCTGACTGATTATTTGAAGTGTATTCCACTCAGTCTGTGTGCTTAGTGCGTTTTGTAATTGCCTGTGTTGTAATTTCATGTTATTCTGTAAAATACATTTATTGTAGCACTTTAGTTTAAGTATTCTCTTTAGTTACTCTGTAACTTTAGTTCTCTGTAACTTTAGTTACAGTTCTCACTAGTAACTAGTGGTTTGTTATCTGAATATTATTAAGCTGTTTATTAGTACATATAAAGTACATATTCTTCATGATATTATTCTACATCCCTAGTTCTACCCAATACCTAACCCTATACACTATGTTGTATTATCACATGTGTGATAATTTTGTATTAAAAATGTTTAATACAAAAGTACATTTTATTTTATATATTAAAAGTTGCTTTTAGGGCGACGCGGTGGCGCAGTGGGTAGCACGTTCGCCTCACAGCAAGAAGGTCGCTGGTTCGAGCCTCGGCTGGGTCAGTTGGCATTTCTGTGTGGAGTTTGCATGTTCTCCCCGTGTTCGCGTGGGTTTCCTCCGGGTGCTCCGGTTTCCCCCACAAGTCCAAAGACATGCGGTATAGGTGAATTGGGTAAGCTAAAATTGTCCGTAGTGTATGTGTGTGAGTGGGTGTGTGTGGATGTTTCCCAGGGATGGGTTGCAGCTGGAAGGGCATCCGCTGCGTAAAACATATGCTGGATAAGTTGGCGGTTCATCCCGCTGTGGCGACCCCAGATTAATAAAGGGACTAAGCCGAAAAAGAAAAGAAAGAAAAGAAAAGTTGCTTTTAATTACAACACAGTTCATTTCAAGCATGTTACTATCATTATTTATTATGTGTTGTTATGTGATTTTTAATATTCTAAAAGTAAATAAGAATCTGCATTTGTGGGTGTTTTCTTTGGCAGAAAATCTGCATGACATATCAAGCTTCAAAAATCACTATTAAAAATGCTCCTATCCATTCCATCCAGCAATATTTATGCAAATTTGGAAGAAAAATGTGCCAAAAAAACCCTGTCCTTAATAATCTATTAATAAAAAATGGTATGCGCAATTTCCTCAATTCACAACAAAAACCCCAGAGACTTTGACTTTGTGATTGGATAAATGAATTACCCAGTGAATTGACTTCAGATTTTGCCAACAGATTGTCATTGTCTTTATTGTAAAGTGATACTAAAATCATGTATACCTCATACTTGTGAAGAGTACAGCGTATTCATTTTTATGGACTTTTTTTGTTCTTTTTTTTGGTGCTGATTAGACGTTGATACAGTGAAAAAGCCCTCTTCAAGTCTTTTGTTGCACAGATATATTTTTAGCAATAACCAAAATTACTTTTTATGACAATAATCATTAGAATATTAAGTAAATATCATGTTCCATGAGGATATTTTGTACATGTCAAATGCAAAAATCTCCATTATAACAATGAAATGTGGGAGGTAGAAGGTCAGAGAGAGAGACTCTGGAGAGAGATACCGGTCAGCAAACAGTGTCAGCAAATGTAACCGAGATTCTTCAAATAGCTCTGAGTGTAAATGGACCTTTTGATGGGGTCTGGAGGCAGCCTGTGCTACCAGTATACTCATCTTAACCAGTATATGAAAACTGGCAAAACTGACCTCAGATCAGCTGTGTTAGTGCTTCTCAATGTGGGCCAATGGCCTGAGGAGGACCAGCCAATCCCGCAGGCACAGAGACGCTTGCTTGTCCCGGCACTGGCCTGAAAGGAGGTCACAGAGAGGGGGTGAAATTCAAGTGCACCATTAAAATTAGAGGGGTGCAGAGATGCATACCAGGGGTTTTAAATACCATGAGGGCCTGGGTATGTAGAAACTGAGTGAGGGAATGATTGATTTTTAATTGTTAGTCTGTCATATTCATCATTTAGAATGTTCCGCATGCTGGTGTGTATGTGCAGTAGTGTTCAAAGCTCTGAGACAGCATTGAAAATATATAATTATTATAGATATTTTTAATTGTCCTTAAATAATGTAAGTGGGAATGATGATAAATAACAATGACATTTAAGAAGTTTTATAAAATATAAAACAAAAAAGCATTATGATGTAAAAACAGTATAGAATA
The DNA here is from genome assembly GCA_903798115.1 of Danio jaintianensis. Classification (NCBI taxonomy): domain Eukaryota; kingdom Metazoa; phylum Chordata; class Actinopteri; order Cypriniformes; family Danionidae; genus Danio; species Danio jaintianensis. The sequence continues at coordinate 18,929,027 of CAIGQV010000641.1, forward strand.
TACTAATAATAATTTTTAAATGTGTATAAAAGACACTATTATTTTGAAGAAATTCCATTTCAGTAATTTATTTAAAAGTTTCTGAGTAATATTTTATACAGTGCTAAGCATAAATGAATACACCCCATTTTGAAAATGAATATTTTTATCCATTTTTCAGTAAATATAGGTAATATATTTTGGTGCATTTGAACAAAACAGATTTATTAAACAGATATATTTATCCAAATATAATTTTAATCACCGAACATCTTTAGAAATAGAAAGATAATACATTTAAATTCAAGCAAAATATAGAAAAAAAAAATTCAACAACATTTTATTTATTTTTTTGTTTCTCTTGATTTTTGCTCTGTTTTTTTTTTCAATGTATATTTTTCCCTAACATATAAATTTGAGCTACTAATTTTTGGACTGTTATTGTAAACTATTTTGTTAGATTAGCTCCAGATTTGGCTTCGTTACTGACTAATCTAATGTATATGCACAAATATAATATTGTAAAGCTTCCTATAGAAAATATGAATTTAAATGAGAGATTTGTGAGGGGTGTACTTATATATGCTGAGCACTGTATCTGTTTCAATTAAACATTTGTATTTTATATATGTATAATTAATGTTTAATAATAGTTTATCCGATGTTGCATTTAATTGATATTATTATATATTATATATATATATTATGCTTAAAAATATAATTTTTCAGATTTGTTTATAGTACATTTGCAATTACAAGAGCTTTTAGAGAATCTTTTGTACAATTTTAAATGTATTTACTGTCACTTGATTAATTTAATGCATTCTTCTTGAATAAGAGCACTCATTTAAAAAAAAACAATAAAAAAAAAAAAACAATTGTTACAAACATTAAAAAACTCGACTTTGGAACTGCCAACATACTGTATTTATTATAATTACGCATAATGGATTTGCTTAGTGAGTCTTACTGTACAGTGTGTTTGTGACTCCAAGGCTGGTCTCCATAACCTTACAGTCTTTCTTATACCGCAAATAGAGACGTCAAGACATCCCTCACACTTCACCACTTACTTTACATGCTTCACACTGTCTGGTCAATGAGCGTTTTTATCTGAAATACAGACCCATATGTGTCGAGTCTGATGCTGGAAAAAGCTTCCAGAAAAGCTCCTCTTTGTCTCTCAATGATCAGCTATTTTCGCACTGGCAGCCGGACCATCCCAAAGCATCTGGCCTCTCGCATTTTAAATATGGTTAATGATTAAAACAGTCCTCCACTTTGTCTAAGAAGGGTCTAACCAAGTCGTAAACATCTCAATCCATCATGGTCACAGGAAGGAGCTGATTGATACTATAAAAGGATCTAAACGCTTTAGTTTCTATGCAAAACACTTAAAGGTCCCCCTAAGAGCCTTCAAACTAATTTTTTATATAAGAACATCTACATTAAAAATGATAAAAACCTATGGTCTGGAATCTGCTTCTAATATCTGGAAATGGTTTGGTCAGGACTGTACAGTGTGACAAAAATTCAATCTGTTCAATTAATAAGTTTTACTAGAGTAACACATGTGCATTGGAATATAGTTTTGTATACAGTTGAAGTCAGAATTATTAAACCCCCTGAATTATTAGCCCCCCTGTTTATTTTTTTTCCCAATTTCTGTTTAACGGAGAGAAGATTTTTTCAACACATTTCTAAACATAATAGTTTTAATAACTCATTTCTAATAACTGATTTCTTTTATTTTTGCCATGATGACAGTAAATAATATTTTACTATATATTTTTCAAGACACTTCTATACAGCTTAAAGTGACATTTAAAGGCTTAACTAGGTTAATTAGGTTAACTAGGCAGGATAGGGTAATTAGGCAAGTTATTGTATAATGATGGTTTGTTCTGTAGACTATCGAAAAAAATATATAGCTTAAAGGGGAGCCGAAATAAAACAAATAAGACTTTCTCCAGAAAAAAAATATATTATCAGACATACTGTGAAAATTTCCTTGCTCTGTTAAACATCATTTGGGAAATATTTAGAAAAGAAAAAAAAATTAAAAGTGGGTTTAATAATTCTGATTTCAACTGTATGTGTGAGACTTTTTACAAAAAAAAAGAGATTCACTGGCAACACCAGTCAAGTGTTTGTAATATATTCTGGTTTCATATCACAGATTAGGGAAGACATCATATTATTTAATATTGTTCTATACGTTGATTAACGTCGATTAGCAGTGCATTGTAAATATATTTTATTCTTATAAAAATACCAGCTATAGCTTGATGAATATGGTTGATGAACCATATGTTGCCACAATCATGTGTTTTGTCTTTATGTTTGATCTGTTTAAGCATTTTATCTTCTTTTAACTACGCTACAGTGATAGCTTGATGATATTATTGCTTTCATGCACATGTGAAGTTTATGCTCAAGTACACCCTCTAGCTTACAGTATGAATGAAGCCGATATTACAATATTTGGGCTAAAAAAGGGGGGAAAAATAGAAAAGATAAAACTTCTCTAAATCTAAAGATACAAGACTTTTTTGTCTCTCAGTTGATACATATGGAATGCTCTGTTTCATATCGATTTATAAATGCTCAGTAACATGTATAAGCCACAGCTTTAGGGCTCATTCACACTAAATGCGTCTTTGCTTCTAAAAACTTGAGACGCAACGAAAAATATAAGCACAGCATAAAGCATGAGGGCCAATAAGCGGCTGTAAACTGAAACTACCAATAATTGCCCCGCCTCCGAGCTCTTCTGATTGGTCCACTGCTGTGAAACTGACAGTGATGAGCTGCATTGCATGTGAAAGTTGGAGATCTTTTAACTTGACATGGTGTCTAAAAAATGCGGCGCTCACATGCACAGCTCTTCAAAAGACGAGAGACGTGAGCATAATGGTCATGCATGTCCGTCCGTGTTTACATTGAAAAACAATAGAAAAGTAGCACATTGGAAATGATAAATGCATTCTGTGTGAACCTCCCCTTAGTGTCTTGTAACGAGTGGAGCATGTCATATACTACAGAGCATTTGATTGGTCAAAAGATGAGAAGCTAAGAGGTGTCATCAAAAATCACATCCAATTTGGCTGAAGTGAAAAACTGTGAGTTTTGAATAATTTTATTTTTATTTAAATGCATTTACATTTATTCATTTAGCAGATGCTTTTATCCAAAGTGACGTACAAGTGACGATAAAAGAAGCACTTTAAATTAAAAGAGAGAGATCAATGCTATGAAAAGTTGAAGTTACCAAGTCTACAAGTCAATGTTTTTATTTTCACCTGTGTGGAGCACATTCAGAATTGCACAATGTTTTCAAGAAGAAGTATGAGGTACATAAAAGAAGGTGTGTGGTACATATGAAGAGGAAAAGAGTGTGTTGCCTGCAAGTTGTTTGTCAAGTCCACTCACCTGCATGAAGCACACTAAGAATTGCAAGATGTTTTCCAGTAACGTGCATACAGAGAGGAGTGAGTGTGTCACTTACTGATTGTGTTCTTGTTTGGAGCACCCTGGCTTATAGATAACATTAAGACTAACATATTGATAAAAACTGTCATTTCAGGGGACAGATTTCTTTCAGACTGCTGCATCTTGACTCTTATTTAGAGGCAGTTGTAGCTGAGGCACAGTCGAATTAATCCCCTGCATTTCAGACTGTTTATTTTGTGCTTTTGATGCAGGGTTGCGTAATAGTTATAGTACTAGCTCTGAATCCCTGATGCTTAATGCAGACGCTGCACAGACTCAATCTGGATGAAAACAGTGTGTGTTGCAGCACGCCGGGGGTTTTGAAGGGATTTGAGAAGCAGGTCAGCTCTTGATTCCTGTCCATAAGCTTGTGTTTCAGCATGATGTGGCCTTCATTAAAGCCGTCCTGCAGAGGCCAAACCTATCATGATCCCAACACACCAGAAACCTGCCTTTATGTGCGATGTTTATTTTTTTAATGTGCTTGTTTACCTCGCGATCATTTCATGATTATTTCTGCTTTTATTATTTATTTTTTTTCCAAACGATATTTGCAGTAGAGTTTCATATCTCAAGTAAACATTTTCTTCTTCTGGTGTAACCAAGACTCAGATTTATTTGATTGATAATTATAATGTATTTTATAAGTTTTATATTTGAATGAATATTATTTTAAGATCGTTTTTTTTTTTTTTAAATACAATATTTTTTATCACTGCATTTTTTCCAGCATCATGTGCATATGACATTTTAGAATGTAATATATAAAAGTATGTGTGTAGTATTTTTGTATTTATACTTTTTATATGAATATATGTATTTATATGAACATTATATATGATTATATACATTATTCATTCATTCATTTATTTTCTTTTCGGCTTAGTCCCTTTATTAATCCGGGGTCGCCACAGCGGAATGAACCGCCAACTTATCCAGCATATGTTTTACGCAGCAGATGCCCTTCCAGCTGCAACCCATCACTGGGAAACATCCACACACACTCGTTCACACACATACACTACGGACAATTTAGCCTACCCAATTCACCTATACCACATGTTTTTGGACTTGTGGGGGAAACCGGAGCACCCGGAGGAAACCCACGCGAACACGGGGAGAACATGCAAACTCCACACAGAAACGCCAACTGACCCAGCCGAGGCTCGAACCAGCGACCTTCTTGCTGTGAGGCGAACATGCTACCCACTGCGCCACCGTGACGCCCTATATACATTATATATGAACAAAATAATTATAGATGTGTAATTGTAAATATATGCAAATCTATCATGTTTATATGTAACAATTTATTTATTGTTTAAATTAAAACAAATATAAAAATTTTCAATTGATGTTTATATATATATATATGTGTGTGTGTGTGTGTGTGTGTGTGTGTGTGTGTGTGTGTGTGTGTGTGTGTGTGTGTGTGTGT
>CAIGQV010000641.1:18934913-18979913 GCA_903798115.1 Danio jaintianensis
ACACACACACACACACACACACACACACACACACACACATTATTTATCGATCTATAATATGATGGTGGGATGGATGTTTCCATTTAAGGAGAATAATCCACCACCCAATAATGTGGTGAAAGCAACAACATGATGTGTTGTTAAAGGATTAACACAGTTTTAAAGAGGTGGTCAATCAGCAATTTTTGAAGAGGTTGACTGTAACCTGTAATCTTTATACTTGGCTTAAAAAAGGCATTTTGTCTTTATTGCTGTTTTATGAATGCTGGTTGCTGGCACCCATCAACTTTCATAGTAGGAAAAAAAGTACTATAAAAACCAGTGGGTGCCAGCAATCAGCATTCTTCAAAATATCTTCTTTTATTTTCAACAGAAGAAAGAAACTAAAATTGGTTTTGAATAAGTGAAGGGTGAGTAAATAATGACAGAATGTTTGTTTTTGGGTGAACTATCTCTTAAAAAGCTGAATTCTTTAATTCTGCATTGAACTTTGAATGCTGTAACTTTGCAGATGTTTTTGATGCTGAAACAGTAACACTACACAACAACTAAAGTGTTAAAGTTTAAATCATAATCAAGGACCCGTTTAAAGCATTTTCTTTCTCTGCTGTGTGTGTTTGTGTGCAGGACGTCTCACGCACGGACTAAGAGTGAAGCAGCAGACCAGGCCGCTCTTGCAGCATGTCAGGAGTCCGATTTAGCCCGAGCTGTGGCTTGTGAATTATCTCCAAGCTTCCATCAACCAGGTAGAGTTTCACACAAGAAGAGCTTGTCTTTCCCACACACACCCTGAAAATAACACTCAAAAACCCATGATGAAAGCCTTACACTCCTCACACCGAAAGCTACATTTCTGCTGAGGCTGAAACTAGAGTACAAACAGGCATGAATGTTTTTCCACAGCTACTTGATCAACTTCATCAAAGTTTGACTTTGAATACTTATTAGGCTGTACAGTATATACTGTATACTGTATAAGCTAGTCTAATTACTGTTACTGTTACTATTGAGTAACTATTATAGTTTTTAATAATAGTTCCACTTTTTATGATTTTCTGCTTGTATTTTAATTGCAGTTAAAGTTTTAGTGATCTTGGTTGTGTGTTTTTGTGATTTTTACATTTTTTATATATACATGTATGTAGTTTTAATACATTTCTGTTTTAGTTTTCATTTTAGTTTTAGGCTATATCAACACAAAGCCAGAGATTTCCCATCATGTAATTTTTTATCATTCAAAATAATAATAATAATAACAATAATAATAATGATAATAATAATAATATCTATGTGTAACTAAACATGCTGTCACAAACACAAATCTGCATTTACACAAAACCACTGAAACCACCAAAAAGGATGTAGTTTACATGCCAGACCAGTATGTGGCACTGTAATTCTGTCACAGAGATACACTACAAATGGAGAAATAGCATGTGCATAAACCTTGCACGCATGTAGTTTGGAGTTGTTGTTGTTGTTTTTGCTGTTATGTGGCATGACAAAAAGTATTTGACTATGACATCTTTTACAACATGAACAGATCGGCTGTACACATGAAAATGCAACGGTGTTGTTTTTAGATTTTCAGATCTGCGTAGTTGTCATTGTTATTTATGAGGGGATAGCATGTTCATGTATTCATGGCTGTGACATCAATAACATGAAAAATTCCAAATAAATCTGTTTTATTATTTTATTTCTTTATTTTTTAATTATTTAAATTAAAAACATGATCAAATCTCAGTCATATTATCCAAATTTTATATTATTGTTTTATTTTTATATTATAGATATATTATCCCAAATATAAAATATTTCTCTTTTTTTTTCTTTTTTTTTATGTTAGGTGAAATCTTGAACTGCCATTTAGATAATATTTTTTTCAGCAGGATTATTTTTATCATGTTGCCTCTTTAAATATATTTTACACAATACACTAAAAACAAATCAAATGTATTACTCAACAACACAGAGCCCTACCATTCAAACGCTCCTCAGTAATTGTTCTAGTTCCCTGTGGAAATATTTCCGCCAGCAGCCAAAGAATGTTGTCCGCATCAAGCAGAGAATGTTCTCTGGATCAGGAATGTCAGGCTGGTTGAGTGTGCTGTGCGTGTGGCGAATTGCTATCAGTAAACGGATTCAGATAAAAAGTGGCCATGGCGAGTTACAGCTCTATTGTGCTGCTCACCTCTCATGGAAAAGGTCCCAGAAACACTTCTCGGTTTTCAGGAGCGAAGCCCACTCACAGAGGTCAAGGGAGAAAGGTCAGACTCACACTGGCTCGGGTACATAATCTTCTGCAGGTCTATAACTAGAAATCACCTTCCAGAGTGGGGCGGGATGTGTGACTGTAAACATGAATCATGTCCTACGACTACCTGTAAAGTCTGTGTGTGCGAGCGCCTCGTGGGAGATCAGATCTTAATTAAATTGAGTCTTTTCCAGAGATCTGCTGTTTTTACTCTTGTAGTGTCCTGATTTTCCCTTTTTGGTCTTTAAATGTGCTATAAAATGTAAATATGGATATACCTATAGGCATAGCTGAATAATAAGAGTTCACATACCTTGAGGATCATTAATATGCACACCACCAGTAGCGTTTGATTGGCCACAACATTTTGTTGCAAGTTTGGCAATTTTTTCCCCGTGTTTTTAAGTTTATCTTACCTTGTATTATACTTACCATGTATGTGTGACTTTTATTTTGAAGTTTTGTGAAGCAGGCAGCCATCCATGACCATGGAGTCAGAACACAAAATATGGGATTAAAGGCTTATACATTTATTCAATGCAACCGTGAAGAGGTCTGTCTAAATGTATCTTTTGTAGTTTAACATGTATATTGTGAAATTTGCCATGTATGTTTGTAATGAGACACAGATCTTTTACATTTGTATGTTTGCAATGAAGCAACAAACACATTAATCTGTTGAATATATGTGTTTAATGCACTTCCAACATTCATTCCACTGAAGGTATGAAATAAATGTGCAGAAGAATGTCAGTAAAGTGTCATATATTTGGGCAAAATATATTTTACCCTGACTGCTTCACCAATCGTTTCTGAAGGTTGGGTCAATAATTAATCATGAATTATGCTCACCATCAGTGTAATTCATAAAACACCTTCATCATGCACTGTATAGTCAGGTGACAGACTTTTTACCTTTCCATAAAAATAAGATAATTATAATGTTTATTTGCAAAGGCAGCACATCAGAACAGAGCAGTAACATGATAGTCAGTGATGAGTTTGATCAACTTTAATCCCTCAACAACTGCAACTAACCAATCAGAAACGTGCTGATTCAGTCTAGATGTTGTACAATCCATTGCTTCTAAAAATCTAACACCAGATTGCTGAGCACCCTGCCTTATTCTGGATTTTTCAGAGAAAGTTAAAACATTTTTTAAGGAGTTATGGGTTACATAAGAAGTACATTAAGGAGTAATGAATAAAAATTAACATAAGATTACAATGACCTCAGCATTTTTTAAAGTTTTGGTTAAGATATTTTTGTGCGGTGTGATTTGATGTTAATTGTGTTCATTGTTGATTGTGTTGATTGTGTTCAGCATTTTAGCAATGCTGGGTTGTGCTATATAAATAAACTAATAACTATCTAACTAACAAAATAGCAGTAAATAATACAAATAATAGTACATTAATGGATTTCAGTGAGCTGACACTACTACACTGAACAAGATATGATGAGTCAAGCTAAATAGACAGGTTCATTTGATAGTAGTGCTTCCGATAGTTCAGATTAATCCCAGAGAGGATATAATTTGTTAATGAGCCTATAATAAGTGCCAGCAGATTTAATGACTAACACACTTGAGGTCAGAACTGCCGTGTGTTTATTTAATATGATATGTTTTCAGTATATAACCTGCATGCTTAAACTAGCCAGACATTCACATTTCAAGAGTGCAAGTGTTAGCACTTCACTGTGTGTTTATTAGGTGAGGGTTTTTTTTCATGCTAATTAGAAATTCCTGGTTCATGCCTGTATTTCTTTTCATCTGCTTGTGGTTGGATGGATGAAAATGCACCTGAACTGGATTGTTCACCCAAAACTGAGAAGAAAAATCTTATTCAACCTCTGGCCATTCTATATGTAGGTGATTTTTTTTCTTCCGCAGAACATTAAAGAAGATTTTTAGCTTAAGCTGTGGTCCTTGGTGATTTATAAAATGCAAGTAACTGGCACTTTGTGTCAAAAAATATAAAAGGGAACTAAATTTAAACACAATGGTGTATGATGGGTAGATGGCCAGTAACGTTTTAACTTGTAGAAAAAAGTTGTAGCCTAATTGGCTGGTGAGTAAAAAGGATAATTTTAGACCTTAATCAGCATATGACAACATTACATGTGACAGAAAGCTCTCACTTCAGATAAGGCTGTGGATTACAGGTGATACTGGTAAGTTTGATTCATTTGTTTTGCCTATTTATTTTCTATCATTATTTTATTCATCTTTTTATGAATTACCAAGGACCACCATTTCAGCTTTAAAAAACCTTCAGTAAAGGAACACTCCACCTTTTTGGAAATAGGCTCATTTTATAACTCCCCCAGAGGTAAACAGTTGAATTTAACAATTTTTTGTATCCATTCAAATGATCACTGGGTCTGGAAGGAGTACTTTTAGCTTAGCTTAACAAAGATCATTTAATCAGATAAGACTGTTAGCATCTCACTCTAAATTTTCAAAAATGTTGCAATAATTTTCATATTTAAATCTTCCAATTTAAGGCTCTACGTAATATCATTGTGCTCCTGCAGCCATGATACAGCAGCAAAGTTGTTTATGCCAGAATTAAAGTATAATTCCTAGACATATCAGCCTAGAAAATAGCAGCTTTTCATTTTCAGTCTTTCTTAGTACACTATGTATTCTTCCACAGAATAATCAAGCTTTAAATAAGAAAAATTTTGAGCGAGATGCTAATGGTCTAATCTGATTTATTGATTTATGCTAAGCTAAGATAAAAGTGCTCTCGCCAGACCCAGAGATCAGATGAATGGATTCAAAAATGATAAAACTCATTTTTAACTATAGGGGGAGTTCATTCATTCATTCATTTTCTTTTCGGCTTAGTCCCTTTATTAATCTGGGGTCGCCACAGCGGGATGAACCGCCAACTTATCCAGCATATGTTTTACGCAGCGGATGCCCTTCCAGCCACAACCCATCTCTGGGAAACATCCATACACACCCATTCACACTCATACACTACGGACAATTTTAGTTTACCCAATTCACCTATAGCGCATGTCTTTGGACTTGTGGGGGAAACCGGAGCACCCGGAGGAAACCCACGCGAACACGGGGAGAACATGCAAACTCCACACAGAAATGCCAACTGACCCAGCCGAGGCTCGAACCAGCGACCTTCTTGCTGTGAGGCGAACGTGCTACCCACTGCGCCACCGCGTCGCCCTATAGGGGGAGTTGTAAAATGAATTTAAAATATTTTAAATAAAAAAAAAGTGAAGTATTCATTTAATGCTCTACTGAAGAAGAAAAAAGTCACCTCCATCATGGATGGACTTTGTTGTTGTTTTCATAGAAGAAACAAACTGACTTCATGTCATTTGAAGTGTCATATACAAACAAAGTGGCTTTCTGCTATGATCCGTCCTGATCCGCCTGATCCCCAGCGTTGCCTGGTTCTCCTGCTCACTCTCAAACATCACGCTCAGCAGAGTAAACACCAGTGCCCGTAATTGACATTTCTGGCTTATGGCAGATTAGTGCAGAGGTTAAGTATCCCTTTGTAACACATGAGTAAAAACGTTTCAGTGTCGCCCATGCTTGTCTTCAGGCCTCATCTGAAACGGTCCACTCCACCAGCTTTATAGAGTGAAGTTAATTGCACTATATTTGGAGCGAGTGTGTCCTTTACGCGGGGATGGTTGGGATGGCAGGACAGGGAGCAGCTGTCCATTCCTTCAGTGGGACGTGTGAACTCTGACTGCACCTCCTCTTCTCTAAATCAGTCAGACTCTGTCCTGCTCCTCAACAGTGCAAGGTGCACAGAGGACAGGTGTTTCCCTGACCCGTGACCCACAACTCTTTCCTTCAGGGATTGGATGATCACATAAACATTATTCATTTAGAAATAGAGGCATTTATTTATCATGCAGTTAAGACTGTCTGTCATGTCAGATAAATATGCTCACAATAGTCAGGTGAAACGAAATAAAAATGGAATAGAAGATAACATATTTGATTCACTTTTGTTTTATAATAATGCCAGAGACTTCTTTTAACCCTTGTGTACTGTTCAAATTGACTACCTTTTCATTGTGTTGGTGGCTGTTTTTTTGCACCATTAAATTTTTGGATTGCAAAGCCTTGACATCATATAATCATGCATTCTTGATTGTTGGTGGTTTCCCAGTTGGGAAGAGGTAAAATTTGTCATTTTTATTGTTGATCATCAGTTGGCAGCATTAACCCTTTAGACAGGCCTGTGCAAAAACAGTTTCTGGCTTTTATATGTTCTATGGAGTAAAACTGCAGATTATAGTGTGTGTGCATACATACACTTACTATGTTTACTATGTTCTGAGAGCTGAGCTTATTTTGATTTTCTCAGACATATCAAGATAAGTCTGCAAAGGTCTCTCTTACACTAACACACACACACACTATACTATACTATACTATACTATACTATACTATACTATACTATACTATACTATAAAAGCCAGAAACTAAGCATGTTTTGCGCTTTAACTGATAACTGATGATCAACAGTAAAAATGACAAATAAAACTAAATAAAAACTACCAACAATCAGGAATGCATGATTATATGGTGTCAAGGCTTTGCAATTAAAAATGTCATTATAATGAAAGTCAATGGGGCAAAAACAGCCACGAACATAATGAAAGGGTATTAAATTTGCCCAGAGTGTATTGTTGAGTTTTTTAAAAATTCCAAAAATATGTCAAAATAAGGTTTTTCAACAAAAATCATTCAATTTGCTGAAACACAGAGAAAGTTGTGGCCGAATTGAGCCTCAATATCACCCCAGAGTGGATGAAAACATCCCCAACAGTACACAAGGGTTAAGAAAGAAAGCTAAATAAATATATGAATACATACATACATACTGTACATATATACATACTGTACATACATACATACAGTTTTAACATAAAACACACACACACACACACACAGTATATATAGTTTTATATAGTATGTGTGTATGTGTTTAAATAATACATTTTTTACCTCCCAATTGTGACTTCCTTATAAACAAACAAGCCATTTACACACACACACACACACACGCACACACACACACACACACACGCACGCACACACACACACACACACACACACACACAAATAGCAGTACAACTTCTGAAACCACTTAAAATACGGTAATAGTAGCATTACAAATGATTTACTTGTGGATGCAGTAGTGTAATAGAAAAACAACAGAGCCCAATGTTGTGTCATGTGTGCTGTTCGTTCTGAGTAATTGGCTAAAACATTGAAAGGGGTGTGTTCAAAATAACAGCAGTGTGGAGTTTAATGAGAGAATGATCCATTATTAAGGGGGAAGATAAGCAATGTGTCACACACTGTTATAAAATATGTTTATTTCTGTTTATTGTGTATGTTTATTGTGACATAAAATTGGTCTTTCCAAACAAGACCAACTTAATTTAAGTCAAAAGGAACTTAGTATTTTAAGTTAAGGAACTTAAAAAGCAGTGCAGCACACTATAGAATTCTCATCTCAAATGTTTCAAAATGCCAACAAAAACCCAAAGCATGCAGTAGAATACAAGCAGGTGTCCAATTTGCAAAGACCCAGGCAATCATCACCTCCAGAGAGATCGAAGATGATCTAAATTGAGCTGTAAATACACTTACAGTCAAAAGACATATATTTTTTATACAAATTGTTGTTAATTAAGGCATAGAAAGTATTAAGAAACTAAACTGATGATTTGATTTAGCACTGAGAGAAGGTCGCTACAGTAAAAGATAAATATACATACAGCGAGTATAAATCAGTCAGTTTTATTCCATCAGGCGTCTGACATTACAAAATACATTATGACACGTTTCTTAAATACAGTCAAGGCTCCACCGGCGTGAATTTCTGAAGCACCCACACACCTATTAATATTTTTGATAATGTAGATAATACACATAAGGAAGTTTTACTGCACAGCCTGAATGTGTATGTTTATCTCAGAATGGTTTGTTTGTGTCGTCTGTCGCTAAATGTGATCTACAGCATGTTTAAACAATGACCACTTTAGTGCCACCAGGGCTAATTGAGTTGTCTCTTCATGGGTGAAAAGATTTCATAATCCTCCTCGTGTCATAAGAGAGGCCTTTGGATCTCCGTCAAATGCCTTATGCTGATTTTGAGCCGTCAGGTTCTTTTGCCGCCACTTATTTTTGGAGTTCAATTTCTCGTGACAACATGACAGTCCTCTTTATACATCTTGATGCCTCATCATCTTGGTGTAAGATCTTCTTTAAAGGAAACAAGTCGTTTTCAGTGTTGTTGTTTTTTTTTGCTTAATTAGTGAGTTGTGGCCTAATAGTTAGAGAGTTGGACTTGTGGTTCAAAGGTCACAGGTTTGAGTCCTGGTACTGAGAGAATAACCAGTGCTCAATACCACGGCTGAATTGAGACCCTTGAGCTTTTCAGGTGCCACGGTGTTGTGTGTTCACTACTGTGTGTGTGTGCGTGTGCGTGTGTGTGTGTGTGTGTGTGTGTGTACACTTGTTTTTATATCCCAGTGAGGACTTAAACCTGAATGCACACAAACTCATTGGGACTTATGGGTATACATGGGTACACGGGTATACATGTTATAAATGACATAGAATGAAGTTATAAAAATGCAGATTGTTTCCTCTGAGGGTTGGGTTTAGGGGAAGGGGGATAGAATATATGATTTGCATAGTAGAAACATCATTATGTCTATGTAGGTCTGTCACAATAATCAATATATGGACTTATCGCACAACACATGGACATGACCTCAATCATTTTTGGTGATGCAATATATATGGCCCGTACATAAAAAACAATTCTAGTTTCTAAAAATATTATATATATATAATATTCACATTCTGATTCCAATGCCTAATTATTAAATTGTTAAAATTATAATTAAATAAAATTTTCTTGAGAATAAAATATTATGTGTTCTTTGGAGGAGTGTACTTGCATTTTTGATGTCGTTCTGGCAATATATAATAAATGGCATAATATGGTCTTAAAATAACAATAATATCGTTTATCGCAATATATTTTGATATATATAGTACAACAAAAAATAGATATTGTGACAGGCCTAATTCTGGCATTATATAATAAGTAGCATAAAATGGTCTTAAAATGATAATAATATCTTTTATCGCGATATATTTTGGCGCAATATATTGTACAACAAAAAATAGTTCCCCAGCGGGAGGGGAACTTCGATGCTATGTGGAAAAACATCCACTATGGGAATTTTGTCAGACAGCCAATCATCTGAAGAGAAATAAAATGGGCCAATGAAATGCCAATGAGTTGGCGGTGTCAGCGCACACAGCAGGCAGCAATCACAATCAGTTAGTGAATAAGAATGCCAGGTGTGCATAGCAAAAACACCTTTTCGCTTTCAGAAGACTCATGTGTAGTCTGACAGAGACGTTTTGCTGTCATCCTCTGACTTCGTTCGAGAGAGAGTGAGAAAAAACTGCCGTCTTCTGAGAGGCTGATTTCTCCCGGTTCCAGTGCGAGCAACAATGCGAGCAGCAGTGGTCGAGCTGGGTTTGTCCCATCCCTGGGCGTTTCGTTGGACCGGTACTTTAAGAGCGGTGCGTATAAATTTAAGCAATTCTCCTAAAAGAGCAACACGGTCGTGCAGCGCGTCTTTTTAAAGACGTCGCTCCGACCGTGCGTTTCTGGATGCGGTGGTTTCCTGTCCACGGATGATGGGCACAAGCACTGTATTGCATGTCTGGGGGTCCAGCATGTTAATACGATGCTCGTGGGCAGCGCCGCCCTCGGGCTCGCGGACCTCCCATTCCTCAGCGCGCTCCATCCAAGCTTCGAGTAAGAGAAGCGCACAATCCTTCGGAATGGTCGCCCTCTCACTCGATGACACAGAGGACCAGATCTTCATCGCTGCATCGGAGGTTGGGCTGTCGTTTTCCGATGACAATTCGGACCCGCTTCCTCCCTCAGGGGTGGTAAGCGAGGCTCCGGATATGGAATCTGATATGATGGCTGTGCTAACCCGGGCTGCTTCGGCGACGAGGCTGGAGATGGCTTGTCCCCCAACTTCGCCGCCGGACCGATTAGACGGGTGTTACGTGGAGGATAAGCAGGGGAAACCCTCTAAGCCTTCCGTCCCCTTCTTCCCGGAGGTGCACAGTAAGTTCACGCAGCGCTGAGGGCACCTTTTTCTGCCCGGTCTACGTGCGCTCCGCCCTCACCTTCCTCAATGACAGAGCAGCCAGGGGGTACGAGGCGAATCCCCAGGTCAATCTTGCCCGTGTGGTGCCCCTTCCTGGCGTGGTTAGCCTCGGCTCCCGTCTAAAGCGTGTAGGTTATCTGCGTCCCTCGGGGCCAGAGCCTACACTGCTGCGGGCCAGGCTGCTTCTGTTTTGCTTGCTATGGCTGGCGCAAGCGTTGGCCCAGCGGCACGAGTAAGGTTCCAACCCAGGCTTAATGCACTACACACTGCAACCGACTTTGCTCTAAAAACACCAGGTCGGCTGCAAGTGCCCTGGGAAGGGCGATGACCACACTATTCACTATTCACGAATTCACTATGGTGAAAGAGTAGTGAAGTGCGATCGGCGGGCTCAAAAACCGATCTCCCCGTCGAATCGCCCACTTTGGCTGCTCCTCGCCAAGGGCGCTCGTCTGTGTCTCCAAAATCTGCTCTGCCGCCCTGTCCGTTCAACCGGTTAAGCGGCAGCGCTGAGCACCTCACAGACAATCCCCCCCCCCCCCCGCCTCAGGGCACCGCTAAGTCCGGTACCCTGAGACGGGCCACTCGGAGAAAAGAAGGTTTGCTCTTTCCCTGGCGGAGGGCCAGGGACACCCATATCATTAACTCATGACCGTATGGCTACTAAATTTTATAAGAGCAATTTTTCCTTTCTCCGGGTGTGATAGCCCGAACACTGCCAGTATGGGACGCTATGCCTTCCAGTTCTCAGGATTGGTGCTCTTCGCCACAGGCTCCGTGAGTGAGAGAGAATGGCTCCTTTCTCTCGCACTCCCAGCCGCCCTGCGGGCTCTTGGGACGAAGTTAAGATTAAACCTCTTATCTTCCGCTCTTCCTCAGGACGCGCACCTCCCGGGGTGAGCTTTCCCATCCCATGCTGCCCCACCGCTGGTGCGTCAGTGATTGCGCCGATGATGTCACTCGCGTGGGCTCTGCCAGCCTGGTTATCGCTGCCCAGCACTTTGCAATGGCTCATTCGGACAATCAGACTCGGCTATGTGATTCAGTTTGCTAAACAGTCCCCCAAGTTCACGGGTGTGTATTACACCAGGTGTCAGCCCTGTGTCCACCCCTGCCTTGCGCGAGAAGATTGCTGTCCTCCTGGCGAAGGATGCAATTGAGCCGGTCCCTCCAGCCGAGATGAGGTATGGGTTTTTTAGTCTGTACTTTATCGCACCCTAAAAAAACGGTGGGTTATGACCAATCTTACTTCTGCGTGTTTTGACCCGCTGCCTTACAAGCAGCCGCTCAGAATGCTCATGCGGAAGCACATCCCCCGGTGCGTCCGCCCTCAGGATTGGTCTGCAGCGATAGACCTGAAGGGCAAGTATGTCTCCATTTTCGCATGCCACCGGCAGTTTCTGCGGTTTGCGTGCGAGGGTCGAGCATGATAGTACATCCTTCCGGGCTCTCCCTGTCTCCGTGGGTTTTCACCAAGCTTGCGGAGGATGTCCTAATGCCCCTTCGGCTCGCGGGCATCTGCATACTCAATTATCTCGATGACTGGCTTTTTTAGCTCACTCGCGGGATCAATTGATTATGTACAGGGATAGTCTGCTCCTCTGGAGTCATATGCGGCGGTAAACGCTGCGTGCCATTGTTATCCCCGGCGAACTCAACCGTGCAGCCGATGCGCTCTCATGGCAGTTCACGCCTGGGAGAATGGAGGCTCCACCCCGGGCTGTCCAGCTGTTATGGGTGCGTTTTGGCGCACTGGACACAGCTGGCCCCGGGGCGTGTGTAAATACGCATTTCTCCAGTGAGCCTACTCACACAGATGCTGTGAAATGTCAGGGAGGACGTGGAGCAGGTCTGTTTATTGCGCCTCTATGGCTCAACCGGGCCTGTATTTCAGCTCTCTCCTCGTGACGGCCCCTCTCTGGCATATCCCTTTGAAGAAGCACCTTCTTCTTTGGGACAGGCACCATCTGACACCCGCGCCCAGATCTCTGGAATCACGTGTGGTCCATAGATGGAGTGTGGAGGACTAGGGTGACTTACCGGTTCGGTGTCACCTCACCGTCACTCAGGCTAGAGCACCCTCTATGAGGCATGCCTACGCCTTGAAGTGGAGTCTATTTGCTGTGTGGTGTACTTCTCTCCGAGAGGGACCCCGAACATGCCAGATCAGTGTGATGCTATCCTCCTTCAGCTGGCTGGAGCTAAGGCTGTCCCCTCCGCACTGAGGGGTTGGCGTTACGATCATCCCCGCTCTGAGGACGGGGTGATGAGGGCGCGCTGGGAAAGCATCGCCTCATCATCCAGTTCCCAGAGGCGCAAGACGCTGGATAATTAAATCAATCCTGTCCCCCTCTCATACCCACTTGGAGATCTCTCTTAGGAGAGGTCTGCTCGATCCACTCGACTCAGTATCTTACAACATCTATTTCTGTCCAGGTAGACAGCTCTGCTGGGCACATTGGCATCGGTCAAGAGGGTCGGGTATCTGGAGGCATTTTCTAACAGCGAAGAGTGCCAGCAATTTGGGCCGGCCCACTCTCACGTTTTTCCTGAGACCCCAGCCCACCTAGGTGCCCGAGGTTCCTACAATGCTTTCTTTTTAGACTACGTAGTAAACCTGCATGCGCTGCCCACGGAGGAGGCAGTCCCAGCCCCTTTCTCTGCTGTGTTCCGTTCACGCTCTGCGCTATGTGACGGCATTATAGAGCTTATGACTCTAAGCAGCTCCTTTTCTGTTATGATCGGCAGACGGGAAGTGCCGTATCCAAACTGAGATTGGCCTACCGGATAGTGGATGCCATCTCCCTTGCTTTTCAGTGCCAGGGTGAGCCGCGTCCCCCGGGTGTGAGAGCGCACTCGACTAAGAGTATCTCCTCCTCTTGGGTGTGAGCGTGGCGCCTCTCTAACAGACATCTGTAGAGCTGCGGGCTTGGCGACACCTAATACATTCGTAAGATTCTATAATCTTTGAGTGGAACCGATTTTTCTTACGTGTGTTGGATAACACCGGTGAATGAGAAAATTCGGTACGGTGTTGAAACATGCTTGCTGCGCCTTTCTCTCTAACACAGAGATGCGTGCGCTTTTCTTACTCTGCTCAGTTGAGTTCTCCATTTGGCGAACCCTACAGAGTTCCTCCGAGGCCCCCAGCACCTGACTCAGCGGAGGAGTCGGGTGCCTGGCCCATGACGTTGTTGGCATGCCCGCTCGGTCAGCCCGCGTTCTGGGTATAGGTGCCTGCACCTGCTATGCACGATCCCCACTGGCGATTCCATATCCTTCACTCAGCCAAGGTATAGTTCCCCCCGCTTCAGGCGGGTCCGTGTCTTCCCTCCCCGCTAACCATCCTCCATATGTGTACTCCCCCTTCTCAGGGTTAGTCCATATGTCTTCCTGCCACCAGGTCTCCCCATTGGGCAGCAGGTGGCCTCTGCAGCGTTCTCCTCATTCGGGGCTGACACGCTTCCCAACGTACTGTCGTATTTAAAATTTTACGACTCCCCAAAAAATATAAATAAGCCTTAAGCTCTTCACAGGTAAGTAAGGTAAGTAAGGGCCAGGGGACACGTTGGAGGGCTGCGTCTCTGGTAATGATGGTGCGCTCACGCCGGAGCCTAGCAATCCTCTCACCAGCGACATGGTAAGGTTCAATCACTGTGGCGTTTTCCATACATTTCCCCATAGTGGAAGTTTTTCCACATAGCATTGAAGTTCCCCTCCCGCTGGGGATAGTTACGGTTACTACGTAACCCTCGTTCCCCGAGGGGGGGAACGGAAATGCTATGTGCCTTTGCCACAGTGATTGCGCCTTAGCTGACAGCTGTAGTTCGGCTTTTTCAGCTAGAAAAGGTGTTTTTGCTATGCACACCTGGCATTCTTATTCACTAACTGATTGTGATTCCTGCCAGCTGCGTGCGCTGACAACGCCAACTCATTGGCATTTCATTGGCTCGTTTTATTTCTCTTCAGATGATTGGCTTTCTGACGAAATTCCCATAGTGGAAGTTTTTCCACATAGCATTTCCGTTCCCCCCCTCAGGGAACGAGGGTTACGTAGTAACCGTAACGATATCGTGACAGGCCTATGTCTATGAGATTGCCCACCGGGATATATAAACAAGTCTGATGTGTGTGTGTGTCTGCCTGCAATTGAATAGGTTAAATGCAGAGCAACAATTTAGAGTATGAATACTAGAATACTACCATACTTCTCTTTTCATTTCCTGCTTTTATTTGCTATTATAATAATAATAATAAATGATAATATTAAATTTTTTCCATAATGTACTTTTAGATTATTTTTGTTTGTATTACTTTAGATTTATTTTAGATTTGGATTTAATCTTGTTTAAATTACTTTAGATTATATTATGTTTATTGCACAAGTCATTCATTCATTCATTTTCTTTTCGACTTAGTCCCTTTATTAATCTGGGGTCGCCACAGTGGAATGAACCGCCAACTTATCCAGCATATGTTTTACGCAGCGGATGCCCTTCCAGCTGCAACCCATCACTGGGAAACATCCATATACACTCATTCACACACATACACTACGGACAATTTAGCTTACCCAATTCACCTATACCACATGTGTTTGGACTGTGGGGGAAACCGGAGCACCCGGAGGAAACCCACGCCAACACGGGGAGAACATGCTAACTCCACACAGAAATGCCAACTGACCCAGCCGGGGCTCGAACCAGCGACCCACTACCCGCGATTGTGCTACCCACTGCGCCACCGTGCTGCCCTTGCACAAGTCAAATAATGGAAAAAAAACGAAAAGACAAATGAAGTTTCAAAGCCAAATCAGGACTTACTCAATCAAACCATTGTGAGATTCACTGGAATTAATTTTAATAATTTACTATCATAGGAAAAAAAAGGATATGTTTTTGGGATGTGTTTATTTTCATACAACTTTGTGGAAAAAAATACATTCAAAATATGGGTAAAATATTGTTCCATCATCTTTAAAATGGAAAATATATATTTATGTTTAAAAAATGAAACAACATACTTGAAATTATTCAAATAAATAAAAGAATAAGTGATCATCTAAAGGATTAAAAATGTTTTGCAGACATATAAACATAGAAATATGCTTGAAGAACACTGGCAACATTTAGGAATTTTAATTATTATATATTAATGTGTCATCCTGAAATAAATATGCCTGATTTATTTATCAAGATTTGTTTAAACTATTGTTACGCTGGATTTTTATCTACATTTTATTCCAAATGGATTTTCCGCTACATTTTAGAGGGTGTCTTCTGTAAATCATGTTAAAAATCCATGATACTGACTTTTTTTTCCCTCCAGAAAACAAGTAGGTATTTTTGATTTTTAAAATTAAAGTTTAGATATTTTTAGAGATAATTTTGAGAAACAATTATTTTTTAAAATACCAGTAAAATCCTGCACTGGTATTTTTAAGTAATTGTTTCTCTTTTTTTTCTCTAAAAATATCTAAACTTTAATTCTAAAAGTTAAAAATATGTACTTGTTTTCTGGAGAATTTTTTTTTAAGTTTGTTGAGGTGGACTGAAACAAAAATGTCTAATAGTGCTGGAATATGACCAGGATTATCCAGTCATCTGTGGATAACACAAAGAAATACTCTTCTTGTTAACATATAGGCTTGTATTGCTCTTCATTTCTGTTGGTTGTCCTACATGCTGAGCTTATAATGGATTTGCAGCGAATTGGTTTACGCATTCTGACTATGCAGATAATCTTATGCAAAATAAATGTACATTATTGTCTACTCTCTTTTTGTCTTTTGCATCCTCATAGTCATATCCGTGACACTCGTATGTGTAGATTTGAACTCACTTTACAGTGCTTGTCGTTTAGGATGATATGATATGTAGATTTATATTTTGTACAGAATTACATATGCATATATAGTAGTCAACATATGAATTGGCTCAAAACCTTTAATCAAAGTTGTCTTAAAACTATTGAACAACACCCATTCTTGTCTTGTCTTTTTTTTTTTTCAATCCATTTCAAATGTTGACTACTGTATTACATAGGGGAACATATATTATATATTTATATATATATTTTGGGGGGGAAACGCTGAAAGCCTGTAACCATTGACTTCCATAATAGCAAAAACAAATACTACGGAAGTTAGTGGTTTCCATTTTTTTTTTTTCTTCAAAATATCTTCTTTTGTGTTTTAAAAGAGAAACTCAAATAGGTTTGAAACAAGTGAAGGGTGAGTAAATGATGAGAGACTTTTGAGTTTTGGGTGAACTATCCCTTTAAGCGCATACAGTATTTGTGGGTTTGTTTATCAGAGACATTATTTTACTACTGTGTCATCCCAGGGTAGCATCGTCCACTTTCAGAGTCTTGCTTTAGGATTAAAGAGAGATCAAAGCAATCTTACAGCATTATGTGGACTTTATTTTAAGTTCCTCAGCAACTACAAGATTAACAGTTCCTGGCGTCGCTCAGAGAATAACACTGTACACAAAGGCCCTGTAACATGAGGCATCATATGATGAAAGTCTGGCTGAATGTTGGTACTTACTTTTAATTAGTTTTGTTATGCGTCACAGTGCTCATTGATTGTGATTTCAATTTCCTTTAACTTTAGTTAATGTGCAATGTTGCTGTTTGTGCATATACAACATCATTTTTCAGTCTAATGTAAAGAAAACATCCAAAGTACACTTTTGAAGGTGCTGTATGTAAGTTTTTGCCTCTTCTAAATGTTAAAAATACCAAAATATGTTAGCAGATATTTTAAAATCATGCTGAGTGAACATGTTTTTCGTCTAAAAAACATTGCTAAAGTCAGTTATTCGGCTTTTTATAAAGATTCGTTCCATGTTGAAATGTCTGTTTTGGTCTATGTAACTCCTCCCACTGCCAGTTTACCCAATTATATTTTGGCATCCAGGTTGCCTTGATTTCATATCAGTCTTGAAGACTGTCTTCATATATGCAGCTGAAAATGCGACCACCGGAGGACAGTAACAACCGATGCAGATTTAGAGTTACAAAAATCCACATGAGGTGGTTTTATTTTGCATACAATTGAAATATTAAACGTCAACATTAGCTTTGTACTAGCTTACAGTGTAAGGTTCAATCTTCAGGCATGCTAGTGATTTGTTGGTGTCATCAATCCGGCAACATGCATGTGTCATGTTGGCGAGGAGGGGCACTTTGTTATTAGGTTTCAATTATAATGAAAAAATAACTGTAAAGGTGGTTTCCTCAAAACGAATCATAAATCTCCATTTAATTTTAGTTTATTTTAGGCGCTGTCCAGATGAGCACGGTTATTTTCAAAACCACAGCTTTTTCTATGTGATTTGGCCATTTGTTTAGCCACATGCAAATGCAGAATTGGGTCACTGAAACCAAAACTATTTAAAAACTCCTGTCAGGGTGAAAATTTCCAAAAATGCTGATGTCTGTGTAATTGTGTTTTTAGCTTGTCCACGCCATCAATTCTATGTATGACATCAGATTGTGTGCCGTGATCTCCATTGTTTACAACATGCATCTGTGCAATGGCTGATATAACTAAAGTACTAAACTAAAATACTTCTTAACTGTGTTGATAGCCAACAGGAACAGATAATAACCCTTTTTTGAGTCTTCTGCTTGACCAGCATGGCTTTACAGTTAGTAATATACCACCAGCTGTTGCTTTGGCATGCAATAGACAGCACGTCATAGGGCATTGTGGACATATTTTCTTTAAACTGTGCATACTTGTGTAAGTGTGGACATGTCCTTATTTTATTTTTCTTTATTTTTCTTATTTAGCATATTTCTATTATCTTAAGGACGGCCCAAATTGCTGTACACATATAAGAAACTGACATAAGACAGTAACAAAGACAGTAACCGCAGACAACAATTTAATAAAATCATAAGAGTTATGTTTAATCAACATCTGATTTTGAATCAGCACTGATTTTTGAATCTGATTTTGAAGCAGCACTTACATACACCCAACTACACAGTTTTTTTCATATCTGCATTCTAAAGGTTTTTACAGAGGGATATGTTCATACGTAATTTGCCTACTTATATGCAATGATTTATTTTAACCCTTTATAGGACACTCATTTAAATACTCATAGGAAAACCCTTGGAGTGTTACTAGGGGTTATTAAAAGACTTTTGAACTTTTTGACAATTGGTGTAATCAGTGTCGATGAAATTACCATATATGGTTCCTCACTGTTGGTAAAAAGATTCAAAATTATGGCTGTATTATGGTTTACAATTTACAGTATTTTATGAATTATGGAATGATAAAAAATATCATCCCAAAATCATCTCTGTGAAAACTTTTAAAGGTGCTAAATACTTTATTGAATCATTAAGTTAAATTGTTCATTTAATAGCTACATAATAGGTATGTGGCTTTCAAATATTACCCAGAAATGATTTTATATGATAATTTATTACATTATAAAATACCTCTAGAATCAGATGGTCCTTATTGACCATATTTGGATTGGTCGTGAATATTAATGAGCTCTGCTCTGACACAGCTCTCAGTGCTTGCTCTCTCTCTCTCTCACGTATGCGCACACACGCTCAAACATGCACACACACACACACACACACACACACAAACAGCATGATGTACTTTGAAGTAAACGTGCAAAATAATCATACTGCACTTGTCAAAAAAATATTTTAACAAACTGAGTAGATGCCTTGTTAAATCTTTTTAAATGAAGTGGTGGAAAGGTCAGGATGACGTAGAACGTGACCTATACTAATGCAAAAACTTGAGGGTGTGCTGATGAATAGCACAACCCATCTATATTGTGTTCTGATTGGCCTGTTTTTTACTGGCCGGGGTTTTACACTTGCGGAATTTATATGAGAACAAGAAAACAATGGTGACTGAGGCTCACAGTATCACCATTTCCATGTAATGAACTCTTATTATTCGACTATTCCTAGGTATAGCAGTATTTTCTTTTTAGGGCACCTTTAACTCTACTAAAAAAAAAAAAAAAACACAAACACACACAGATTTGTTCTTGTGAATTGTGGGGACATTCCATAAGTTTCCATTGTTTTTATACTGTACAAACTGTATTTTCTAAACCCAACCCTCACAGGAACTATGTACAGTTTAACTTTGTAAAATAATTTATTCTGTATGATAAATTGTAATAAATAATCTGTATTCATAAGCGTTTTGAGAAATGGGGACATCAGCATTGTCCTCTTAATGCACCATTTCCTTGTAATACCATGTGTAATCCCATATCTGTCACGGTCACACAAGGAAGACGAAGAGGGATACAGTTTATGGGTATTTATTCGAGCAATGCAACAACAACAATAAGGTGAAGCAGGATAATGGCGTAGTGAAGATAGCACAATCTTCACACAACAGACAGTTCTGTTGGTTAGCTCAGTACTTGGGTAAACGCCAACATAAGAATAGTCACTTCCCTTAAATAGGTGAGTTTGCATCCACAGGAGGAAGGGAACATCCACGGAATAGCACAGGAGAATCATCCACTGAAGAACACAGGAGAACACAGGAGAAAAGACGAAGAGAACCATCCGTCTTCGATTCCAGCCGGTGAGTGAATGAGAGAGGTGAGCATATATAGTGTGCTGGTGATTGCAGGTGCAGGTGTGGGTGATTAGTAATCAGGTGAGGGTTCACGTGTGTGGTGTGTGGTGGATGGTGACTGAGAGTGGTGACTGGGACTGCAGGAACGAGCCAAGGGTGTGACAGTACCCCCCCCCCCTCCACGGGTGACTCCTGGCACCCTAGACCGACGGCGGGGACGGCCTCGACCTCGGGGAGCTGGACGGTCTGGGTGTCGGTGGTGGAACTCCTCGAGGATCCAGGATGTCGTTACGGGGTGTCCATGATCTCTCCTCGGGACCAAAACCTTCCCAGTCTATGAGGTACTGGAGCTGGCCATTCCGCCGTCGGGAGTCGAGAACTTCCTGGACTTGGTAGATGTTGTCACCGAGTACTTCGGTTTGTTCTGGAGGGAGAGGCGGTTCCGGTTCTGTGGAAGGAGGGAGAACTGGGTCAGAGTGAGGTTTTAGGAAAGACACATGAAACGTGGGGGAGATCCGGTAATGTGGAGGTAAGTTGAGACGGTAGGTGACAGGGTTAATTTGGGAGTGAATAGTGAATAGTCCCATGTAGCGGGGACTCAGCTTGCGGCAGGGCAGATGAAGGCGAATGTCCCTGGTGGAGAGCCATACCTTGTCTCCTGGATGGTAAGTGGGGTTAGGTAACCTGTGGCGATTGGCGGCATCGGTATACCTCCGTACTGCCTGCTGTAGATGGACATGTGCTGAGTCCCACACCCTCTCGCTCTCCTGGAACCAGTGATCCACCGCGGGTACTTCAGAGGTTTCGCCGGTCCATGGGAACAGGGATGGCTGATAACCTAGGACACATTGGAAAGGGGTTAGTCCAGTGAAAGTCTGGCGAAGGGAATTCTGAGCATACTCAGCCCACGGTAGATACTGGCTCCAGGTGTTTTGATGACGTGCACAGTACGTCCGGAGATAGCGGGAGATCTCTTGGATTTTACGTTCGGTCTGTCCATTAGTCTGAGGGTGGTAACCAGACGATAGGCTGATGGTTGTTCCCAGAAGTTGGAAGAACGCCTGCCAGACCCTGGAGATGAACTGAGGTCCTCGGTCGGACACTATGTCTTCTGGGAGCCCATAATTACGGAAGACATGATTGAAGAGTGCTTCGGCCGTTTCAAGAGCTGTGGGAAGACCTTTGAGAGGGATTAGTTTACAGGCTTTGGAGAAGCGGCCGAGGGACGTGTGCGTACTATCCAGTAGCTGGAGACGGTACCGGGTTGGTACGTAGGTGAGGCCTCGGGGTAGTTCCGGGGGTGCTGGCTCCTCGGAGGTGGCGCGAATTTCCTCGTCTATTTGCCACAGGATGGGTGCTAGGAAGACAGAAGAGGGTACAACAGGATCTGGAGTGTCAACATTGGGATCTGGTGAGTACATACGTGAGAGGGCGTCAGCCTTCAAGTTCTTATGGCCAGGTTGATAGGTGATCTGGAAGTCGAAGCGAGCAAAGAATAATGACCAGCGAGCTTGACGAGCATTAAGGCGTTTAGCACTATGGAGATACTGGAGGTTTTTGTGGTCAGTTATGACGGTGAAGGGGAAAATCGAGCTCCTTCGAGCCAGTGCCGCCACTCTTCGAGGGCCAGTTTAATGGCCAGTAGCTCGCGATCTCCTATACCATAGTTCTGTTCAGCAGGGGTTAATTTTCTGGAATAGTACGCACAAGGGTGAAGAACTTTGGGTTCACCAGACCATTGGGAAAGAACGGCACCGACCCCTCTATCAGCTGCATCTACCTCCACTATGAAGGACAGCGTGGGATCTGGATGTTTGAGGATGGGGGCCATGGTGAACTTTCTTTTGAGTAGTTCGAAGGCTTGATGAGCATTAGCGTCCCAAGCTAGAACACGTCGTCCGCCTTTGAGAAGGGAGGTCAGAGGGGCCGAGAGGAGGCTGTAGTTCTTTATAAAGCGTCGGTAAAAGTTAGCAAACCCAAGGAATCATTGTAGATATTTTACTGTCTTGGGATCTTCCCATTTACACACTGCGTTGACTTTGCTAGCTTCCATGCTAACCCCCTTAGTGGAGATTACGTATCCGAGAAAGGAGATTGTGGTTTTGTGGAATTCGCATTTTTATGCTTTGAGAAACAGTTGGTGGTCTCGGAGGCGTTGGAGGACTTGTCGGACATGGGAATGGTGTTCGGATATATTTCGAGAGTAGATTAAGATGTCGTCAATGTAGACAATAGTGAAACGGTGAAGAGTCTCGGAAGATTTCATTCATAAAATTTTGAAATATGGATGGACTGTTGGCTAGGCCATAGGGCATCACCTGATATTCGTAGTGGCCAGTGGGAGTGATGAAGGCGGTTTTCCACTCGTCCCCTTCTCGGATACGAATCAGGTTGTATGCACTTCGGAGATCTAGCTTGCTGAAAATCCGTGCCTCTCGGAGTTCTTCTAGGGCTGCTGGTACCAATGGTAGTGGATAAGCGAACTTGACTGTGGCGTCGTTGAGTACACGATAGTCAATGCATGGTCGTAATCCTCAATCCTTCTTCTCTCTGTGAGAGCCAGGGTCTGCCTAGGATGACGTCAACATTAGCTTGAGGAAGGACCAATAGTATCAGCTTCTCCCGATGATGGAGAGAAGATAGGAGGGTGATTTCTTTAGTCCGCTGCGATATTTTGCCGTCGCCCAATGGTGAGTTTTGGATGGTTGTTATTTGGTATTGGACTTCGCTACTCACGGTGGGTATGCGATATTTGGAGATGAAATGAGATGATATAAAGTTTCCAGCCGCTCCAGAATCCACCAGTACATGTATAGGAAGAGTATTAGAATCAACGATTAGATGAGCTTTTATATGAGGTATGTTAGATACGGTGGGAGTCAATGTAACGTTACTCACCATTGGACGAGGCGGGCGAACAGGGCAGGCAGAGATGAGGTGAGATGCTTCCCCACAGTACAGACAAAGTCTGTGCCGGATTCGTCGTTGCCGCTCCGAGGCTTCAAGGCGATAGGAGTCCGTCATCATCGGTTCCTCCTCCTCCTGTGGGGATGATGGAACTTTGGTGACGGTAACGTGATCAGGAAGCGAAGAAATAGTACAAGCTGAATGGAGTTGAGAAACGCTGGTGGCTTTCATAATAAAAGTCTCTATATTGATACTGTCATCGTAAATGACCATTTGTTTGCGAATGTCAGTTTTCAGACCTTTACGATTGGCGGCAAGGAGAGCCACTTGGTTCCAGCCACTATTTGCAGCGAGTGCTCGGAAGCGTAGAGTGTAATCATGGATGGTGGCGTTACCTTGACGGAGAGTAATGAGTTCATCATGCACTGAGAGTGGGGTGAGTGAGACAGCAAATACTTCTTTAAAGTGGCTGACGAAGGATTGAAAGGTGGCCATTGTAGGACTGCGGGCATTCCAGAGAGCATCCGCCCATTGGAGGGCTCGTCCTGTGAGAAGGGAAATTATGAATGCTACTTTTGAAATTTCGTTGGGAAACTGATGAGTGTTAGCCTCTATATAGAGAGAGCACTGCAGGAGAAAGCCATCACAGGTATTAGGTTCGCCGGAGTAGCTCATCGGTCGAGCAAGTGGCGTGCTCATAATTACTGCAGGGTTAGAGCTAGCGTTCGGAGGGGCAGTAGGTAAGGTTTGTCGAAGAGAGTTTATCATGCTGGAAAATGGATCCGGAGCGACTTCGGTCAGAGCGGCGTTAGCTTCCATTAGCCATGTTTGTTTTGATGGGCTGGAATCCTGTCACGGTCACACAAGGAAGACGAAGAGGGATACAGTTTATGGGTATTTATTCGAGCAATGCAACAACAACAATAAGGTGAAGCAGGATAATGGCGTAGTGAAGATAGCACAATCTTCACACAACAGACAGTTCTGTTGGTTAGCTCAGTACTTGGGTAAACGCCAACATAAGAATAGTCACTTCCCTTAAATAGGTGAGTTTGCATCCACAGGAGGAAGGGAACATCCACGGAATAGCACAGGAGAATCATCCACTGAAGAACACAGGAGAAAAGACGAAGAGAACCATCTGTCTTCGATTCCAGCCGGTGAGTGAATGAGAGAGGTGAGCATATATAGTGTGCTGGTGATTGCAGGTGCAGGTGTGGGTGATTAGTAATCAGGTGAGAGTTCACGTGTGTGGTGTGTGGTGGATGGTGACTGAGAGTGGTGACTGGGACTGCAGGAACGAGCCAAGGGTGTGACAATATCATTATACACATTTGTGTCCTAAAATGTCACAAAACACACGCGCGCACACACAAAATAAACAAGAATTTAAAACTTGACTTTACCCAACGTTCATATTTTTGTTCTACAAATAGATGCAAATTAGTGCATATTTAATAAAAATGCCTCATTTGCATTTTTAAACATATAATTATAGAGAAGTTTTAATACTAAAAATAAATGTTAATGTGATCAATAAACTGAAGAAGTATGACGATAATTATTAGTTATTTTTAACCTTTTTCACCTGCAGTGTCTACAACAAACGCTGGTAGGGACTTTTTCATGGATTTGTGACATCAGCAACCCCAAAATCTACATAAACTCCACCTCTAGACATTTCATTTGCTTTAAAGTGCATTAGTCAGCCAGTCAGAATACAGGCCAACTGACCAATCAGAGCCAATTGAGTATTTATGAGGGACTTTAGAAACAGTGGTTTAGAATAAAGGTAAAATAAGTGAAAAGTAAGAACAATTATCTTCAGCTAGTTCATAGCTGGTCATACGTGTAAATGAGTGTCTTGTGTAAATGACAGAAGATGGTGTTTGACTAGTAAATGCTGCCAAGAATGTCAGGAACTCGCTACAGGAGTTGAGATCAGACAAAAAATATATATATATAAAGCAGGAGCAGATACTTTAAGCCCTTTAAACGTTAAGAATGGCCTCTCGTTCTTTGAAGCCGGTCATTGTGGATGCCAGAGATGTCAAGTCAATTAAACTGCAGTTAAATAGTTTGGGCTTAAGCTAGTTGGAGCCGTATGATTTTCTCTGAAAGCTCTATTATGCAAACTCAGCATTGCATCACTTGTTTAGTTGTGCTGGGACCATCTGAACTGTTTCAAAGTTTAATTGATTCAGATTGAACAGAATAGTTTTTGACTGATTAAACCAAGTTTTTTGGGTTATCCCACACATAAGTGGGAATCATTCTGCATATTACACAAAGCATTTCATTTATTTTAAAATATAGAATATGAGAGAAGATTTTTATGGAAACATGCTGAAATATTTCTTTAAGATCCTTAGTAACATTATATTTGTATGTATATTATTAATATTCATTCATTTTCTTTTTGGCTTAGTCCCTTTATTAATCTGGGGTCGCCACAGCGGAATGAACCGCCAACTTATCCAGCATATGTTTTACACAGCGGATGCCCTTCCAGCTGCAACCCATCACTGGGAAACATACATACACACTCATTCACGCACATACACTATGGACAATTTAGCCTGCCCCATTCACCTATACCGCATGTCTTTGGACTTGTGAGGGAAACCGGAGCACCCGGAGGAAACCCACGCGAACACAGGAGGCGAACGTGCTACCCACTGCGCCACCGTGCAGCCCATATTATTAATATTTATATGTAAAATAAAACAAAATAACTGCTGCATGTTTATGAACTAACATTAGTTCATATTATTTATTTAACTAAATGATGTTACCTAATGAACTTTACCATAAAATGG
Source organism: Danio jaintianensis (assembly GCA_903798115.1). Taxonomy (NCBI): domain Eukaryota; kingdom Metazoa; phylum Chordata; class Actinopteri; order Cypriniformes; family Danionidae; genus Danio; species Danio jaintianensis. The sequence goes on from CAIGQV010000641.1 coordinate 18,960,695, forward strand.
TAACAAAATAAAAACCCAGCTTCAATGCAAAAACCTATAAGTGCCATCTGAAATTTTCTTCTGAAATAAGCATATGTTTATGTTCAGTTATTTTACTTTAAAGGAAATGAAAATAACATATTATTTGCCATAATAGTAAAAAAACTGAACCTACACACAGCAGCCTGTGAAAAATGCTTATTTTAGAGTACATTTTCAGACAGCACTTAAAGGATTTTGTATCTGAACTCTTCAAATTAAAACTTAAAAAATGTTTAACATTATATGCATCAAAATTTAAATCATTTCAAATTAATGACACCATATTTCATAAACACCATATATTGACAAATTCCTTTCATTCATTCATTTTCCTTCGGCTTAGTTCCTTTATTCATCAGGGGTCGCCACAGCGGAATGAACCACCAACTTATCCAGCATATGTTTTACACAGCGGATGCCCTTCCAGCTGCAACCCAGTACTGGGAAACATCCATACACACTCATTCACACACGATCATACACTACGGCCAATTTAGTTTATTCAGTTTACCTGTACCGCATGTTTTTGGACTGTGAGGGAAACCGAAGCACCCGGAGGAAACCCACGCAAACACTGGGAGAACTTGCAAACTCCACACAGAAATGCCAACTGACCCAGCCGGGACTCGAACCAGCAACCTTCTTGCTGTGAGGCAACAGTGCTAACCACTGAGCCACAAATTTCTTATTTACCTATTTTAATTTGAAAAATAGAATTATTCTGCAAAACTATATTTGTTATTTGATGAGAAAAATCTCTGCTTCTCTAAATGGATTTATACAGAACTATTGAATCTTTTTACAATATTTAAAGCAAGTGCATTATCAGTAACTGTAATTAAATGACCTAAAAATGAAAAGTAATTCCTTGCTTTACTTTGTTTTTAGCAGAAAAGTAATTTATTTACAGTAACTAGCTACTTTGTAACTAATTACATCCAACACTGTGTATGATCTTCCTTACAGGACTGGAATACATTAAGCAGAAGTTCAGTGAGCCGGTGGAGGAGATTAAAGAAGAAGCACCCAAAGAAGAGAAAGAGAAGTCTTCAGGCAGCCCTTTCTACCGACGCGGGACGACCCCGAGCCACTCTCCAGCCCAAAGCCCGACCCCGTCCCCTCCTCGCGCCACTCAGAAAAGCCAAGCACAGAACCCCAGCATTAGCCGCAAGATCAGCAGAGACAACAGCAGCACGGCCCGCAAGATCAGCAGGGACAGCACTTCTGTAGCCCGCAAGATAAGCAAAGAAGAGAGAGCCTCCATTGTGGCAGAAATCACCAAAGTATCCGTCCCTCCTCCTCCTCTTCCTCCTCCTCCTCCTGCAGTCCAGACCGTCAAGCTGCAGGACGTCCCGCCTCCAAAGCCTCCCAAAGCACTTGAACCCGTGGCCAAACCTGTGGGTACAGGTAACGGGCAGCTTCATACTGCGTATCACAGTTATTATGTGAAGCCGGTGAAGCAGTTGCCTCCACCAGAGGAGCCCGAAGACGAGGAGCCGGAGATCACGCAGTCCAGTTTGGCCAGGATGCCTCCGCCTCCCAAAGCGCTCAATACACCCACTCCCAAACCAGAGGCCAAGATCAGGAAACAAGAGTCTATTAAACCAAAGAGCTTAGCTGAAACCAAGAAGGCCAGCTTGGACCTGGCCAATGAAGCGGCGGTGGAAGAATCTGTAAGTTCTTGAATATTTTTACACTCATAAAATGCATGCAGGTCCATGTGGATGGATTGGTGATAAAGATACACACAAACAAGGTTTAGCATACGCATTGTTTTTGGGAAGTAACTTTTGGAACGCACACTTAACCCTTGTCTGTTGTTGTGGATGTTTTCATCCACTCTGGAGTGATTTTGAGTCTTAATTTGGCCACAACTTTCTCTGTTTCAGCAAATTGGAATGATTTTTGGTGACAAATCTTATTTTGACACATATTTTGGGAAAATGCTTTGGAATTTTTCAAAAACTCAACAATACACTTTGGGCAAATTTACTACCCTTTCATGATGTTCGTGGCTATTTTTGCCCCGTTGACTTCCATTATAACAACATTTTTTTTAAATAAGCAGCTCAGCTCAGCAGAACATTGTAAATATAGTAAGTGTATGTATGCACACATTATAATCTGCTGTTGTACACAATAGAACTCCATATAAAAGCCAGAAATTTTTGTACATGCCTATCTAAAGGGTTAATGGTGCCAACTGATGATCAACAATAAAAATGACACATTTTCCCTACAGGGAAACCACCAACAAACAAAAATGCATAATTATTTGGTGTCATAGCTTTGCAATAAAAAAATACCAATATTTTGCTGCAGGTATTTAATACCTTTGACAAAAAGTGGTTATTTTTTGTTTATCGTTAAAGAGGCAAACCAACAAATCAATAAAAATTTTCAAATTGATTCTAAATTTGCCTTCTAAAAAGCAAGAGTCCTATCAATATTAAATTGAGCTTAATTCTGCAGACAATAAAATCTTTTTACATAGTCTTTCAGTATTGTACTTTCTATACTACTTGCTGCTTCTGCCGCAGATCAGTGCACGTTCTTCGTTTTTCTCTGTGTTTGGAAATATACCAACCTCTTGACACCAATTTGCAAACATTTTTTGCATGATCTTTCTATCTCCATATTGACAACTTTTCTAGCATGGTCAGTTTGTCAGTTCCACTAAAGAGATAAAAGCAATGTAAAATCAAGGTAAACCTATGTGGTCACAATGCACTTTTTTTTAAGTTTGCTTTTGAAAACACTATTGGTTGGGTTTAGGGAAGGGTTTAGGTCAGCTTGGTAATCTTTTTGAAAAGATGTGTATCTCAATAAAAAACAAAATAAAATAAGTACCCCATGTAACATATTTACATATTTAAATATGTAAATATGTACACAAACACCCCCCCACAAACACCTTTTCAGATGCAGATACTTGTTTGCATATGAAACAAGCCATACAATCTATCAATGTAAACAGTGCCCTCTAGTGGATTTGTCACCTGAAACATGCAGCAAAACCTACCCATTTTGCAAAAAAATGTAGGCTGAGACACATATTTCCAGTGAGGTCAATATGGTACAAAAACAGAAAACAAATATTTATCACAATACCTCTGCAGTTGATTAACATACTAGAGTCAAAGGTTTTTAAGCAATTACTTCAAAATAACAGATATGAATAAAACTGACTTTGGTGTATGTAAGTGCTGCTGAAATGAAGATCTGTGAGGTTTGTATGGAACACCTTTTGTTGTCAACATATTTCTTGACAAATTGTCTTTTGACAAAATATTTTTGATAATTTTGTGTTTTAGATTTGTGTTCTTAAACAGATTCATTCATTCCGCTGGATTAATACAGGCTTTTCTCACATTAGTTCTTATAAATGTCATGATATATTAAAATGTAAATGATGATGTGATAATGAAATAAAAATTCTCATCAGTATAAAGAAATGTATATATTTTCTATGTTGTATTATATATTTAGATTGTGAATGTATTATAAGGTGTACGTGTCTCATTAGCACTGTTTTATGGATTGTTGCTATAATTGTCACATCGTGTAATTTTTTTACCCAGGGTCCTAACTCAATTCTGGTTGCCATGGTGATGCTTTTGAATATTGGATTGGCAATCATTTTTGTCCATTTCCTGACATGAAACACTACCATCTCAAGTAAGGTTTTTTTTTTTTTTTTGTGTGCATTACTATTCAAAAGTCTGAGATTGTTGAGAATCTTAAATAAATGCTGTTCATTTGAACCAGTTGACATGAGTTATCATTAGTAAAATGTTTCTGTAATTTCTGTAACAAACAAAAGTCTAATTCTGATATTGTCATGTTGCTTAGTGAATAATTCACAATTCTAGTAAATACTAGCATTTATACAGGCACATAATTATTGTTTGAAATGATGTGTTTTTAGATAGCTTTGTTTGAGTATTGAAATAAATGTTGATATACCCATTGCTTTATGTTTGTAGTTAACATGTTTTCTTAGATTTTAGTCAAAAAGTATTTACCTCATACTATTAATATTTTTGTATTCCTTGTATAGTAGGATAAGTTTTTACAGCTAAAATAGAACAAAAAAAAAATAAGTACAAAAGGTTTCACAAAATGAGACTGATTATGTCTACCGAAATTAATTCAAACTTAAAATAAAATTTGACAACTTTAACCTTTTTACTAAAAATACTCTTCAGTTTGTAATATTCATAATTTTTTACTAACAAGAGCTTTTATTAAAATTTGGACAAAAAAAGCCCTGTTTACACCTGGTTTAAGATGCATTTTGATTGGTTGGATCAGTAGTAGATGAGATACATTTCTGTTTAGCCCTGTTTGTCTCTTTCCTCCACTTTTGACCACTTTCCTGATTGCTTTAAGGGGATTAGTATAAGGGCAGCTGTATGTTTGAGCTTTTCCAGATGTTTCGATCAAATGTTGTGGATAAAAGGTCACACAATTTACAAATAAAAAGAAAGGAGAAGGGAAAATAATATGGAGAGCAGCAGTGTTTATTTTTGCTCTGACAGCCACAAAACTACGCTGAATCTTGTGGATTTGTTTGTTTGCCTTTAAACTTAAGATTTCAGGCTGCATTTACATTAGTGCATTCATTCATTCATTTTCCTTCGGCTTAGTCCCTTTATTCATCAGGGGTCGCCACAGCGGAATGAACTGCCAACTTATCCAGCATATGTTTTACACAGCGGATGCCCTTCCAGCTGCAACCCAGTACTCGGAAACATCCATACACACTCATTCACACACATACACTACGGCCAATTTAGTTTATTCAATTCACCTTTACCGCATTTAGACTGTGGGAGAAATCGGAGCACCCGGAGGAAACCCACGCGAACACGGGAAGAACATGCAAATTCCACACAGAAATGCCAACTGACCCAGCCGGGGCTCAAACCAGCGAACTTCTTTCTGTGAGGCGACAGTGCTAACCACTGAGCCACCGTGTCGCTTTACATTAGTGCACATGTTTGGTTTACACAACAATGATATAGCCAAAAACTAGAAAGTTTCCCCTGCGTTTAAAAAAAAATCACATTTACACTGTAGAAAATGTAATGACAAAAAGTCAAGACAACAAATGTTTTTATGTTGCTTATTAACTTATTTTAATAATTTAATAAGGTTTCAACTTTTTTTATATACAGTTATACAATGTTTAACGTAATATTTTTAGTCAGTTTGATTGATGTAAGTTCAAATGACTATAAAAGTTCATTTAATTCAACAAAAACATTTTTTTTTTACAGTGTACATGACAAAAAGTTTCAAAATGATTTTGCATTTACACATCTGTGAAAACAGCCAAAAATGCTGTATGTGTATGCCAGGCCATTACTTGGTGCTGTCACCTTGTTAGTAAACAGTATCTGTAGGAAAGTGAAGACATAGGTGTCTGTGTAGAATTTGCTGTGTTGCAAGATGCGTAATTGCGTTTCCGCTTTTGTTTGTAATGTGAAGTAAATCCACACTTTGCTGATGAAGCATTAGCAAACACTTAAGCAACAACATCACTACCACATACTCCGCCATTGTTGTGTGTTTGCACTTGCGTTTAATTTATACCTCCCTAAGTGAAGTTTCACAAACTAATTTTGAGAGAAGCACATGATATAAACGACTACAGCTGATACCTATCGCTAATCATTAGCTAACCTATCAGATCATTACGAATCACTATAAATATCCTGCCTAAATTTCATTCCCTATCTTCATTTTTGGAAACCCCCCCACCACCACCTCTCTATCATTCCCCTCTCCTCCTCCTCTAATTTCATGATCGGGCGACACGGTGACTCAGTGGCTGGCACTGATGCCTCACAACGAGAGAGCCAAAGGTTCAAGCGCTATTTGAGCCAGTTGGTACTCCCTGAGCGGAGTTTGCATGTTCTCCCCGTGTTCGCGTAGGTTTTCCCCGGGTACTCCGGTTTCCTCCCACAATTTAAAAAACATGCATATAAACGAATTGTAATAACAGTCACAAGCACTTAACACGCACATACCGAATTAATTAGAACCTAGGGGGGGCTCTCGAGAAACACCTGATCTCGTATCCCTCCTAATGCTCATTGACCAGGCGGGAACCTTGGGCTCATCTATCTCCGAGCTCAGGGTTCTCTCCCCGGGACAGCATGCCAAATCCGCTATCATAGTCGAGCATTATCAAAGTGCGAACTCTTGAAACATATACCATGCATGTACATGATGTCATCGTTTTCAAAGACTTTCATTTTTGGGTGTTTACATGACAATGGCTGCATTTTCAAAAACAACCCCTTTGAAACCTATTGTCAAATTGATGCGTTTTCAATTAAAAAAAAAACCGCTGTTGTCGAACACGCAAAATAAATAAAAAGTTGACAGTTTTTGCTTTAAAATGTTATTGTGTAAACGCCCCCTTAAAAAGAAAACACTCCTCCTCCATGCTGCCATTTTTACAGCACTTCATAAAGGAAGTCTCCGTCTACACTGTAAAAAGATCTGTTCATTACCAGTTTCCGTATTTTGTGATTCATGAGTGTTTTCCATTTATTTACGGTTGTTAATTGCATTATGGGACCTTGATCTCTGCTCTGTCGACTTTTGATGTTGAAAATTCAACTCTACAGTTGAACAAAGTGACTTTTATTGACATTTTAGTAGCTTGAAATAATATAATGTATAAGAAATAATATATAAAGAAATAAGTCTGCTTTCCTAGTAGGTTGCAGCTGGAAGGGCATCCACTGTGTAAAACATATGCTGAATAAGTTGGCGGTTCATTCTGCTGTGGCGACCCCTGATGAATAAAGGGACTAAGCCGAAGGAAAATGAATGAATGAATTAATTAAATAATCTGTACAATAACAGAAAATGTACTGGCAGTTTATTACACGTTTTTTGTACCCTAATATACAACACCGACCCAGACAATATCTCACTTTAAACTATTAAAAATGTTAATAAAAGTCACTTTTTAAACTTTTCAAGGTTAAAAGTTGTTGGAAGAAAGATCAAGGTCCCATAATGCAATTCAAAAGGATAAATAAAAAATAAAACATGAATCACAAAATATGGAAATATGCTGATTTACAGATATTTTTTACAGTGTACTCTATACAGCTTATAACACAGGACACGTGATATAAACAGTGCCTATAAACCTTGCATGGCAAAGTTGGGAATGTCAACATTATTGTTGGCGATAATGTTTAAGAATGAGGTCATTAGGTGGTATTTTGTGACGGTTCGAATGCATTTGACCACACGAGTGTTTACACTGAAAAAGCATTTGATTTAAAAGCATTTTCTACTTCCATGGGAAGTGGTTCGAAAGTGGACAATCTCAAAATACTTCAGAGATGCCTGTATTTAGCGTGCCCACTTGTGATCAGATCAACAAAAGCATATCTTAATATTGTGTGTATATATATATATATATATATATATAGGTTCTGTATTTCATGATTCACAGTTTTTTCCATTTATTTACGGTTATGAATTGCATTATGCTAGGTGGCTAAGTGGTTAGTATGGTTGCCTCACAACAAGAAGGCTGCTGGTTCGAGTCCTGGCCTTTCTGTGTGGATTTTGCATTCGGTGTAGTGTATGAATAGGAGAATCCATGAGTATGAATCCAACTGTGTAAAACAATTGCCAGAGAAATTGGTGGTTCATTCCGCTCTGGTGACCCCTGATAAAGCAGGGAATGAGTGAATGAATTGCATTAAAGGACCTCTGTCATCTTTTGATGTTGAAAATTTTACATGTGACATTTTTGTAGTTTGAGACAATATATTGTATAAGAAACAATATAGAGAGAATTAAGTTTGTATGATAACAGAAAAAGTACTGGCAGTTTATTACCAGGATTTAGTTTTGTGATTTAAAACACCAACCCCAACATGTAAACTTTTTCAACAACAAAATTTGTTGAAGGAAAGATCAAAGTCTCATGATGCAATTCAAAAGCATACATAAATGAAGAAGAAAATACATGAATCATAAAATACGGATAAATGCTAATTTAGGGATATGTATTTTTTTTACACTGTACTAGACAACTGCAACTCCCCTATTGTATTTTCTTTTGGTGTACTGAAAAATTTAACCCCATATTACATTTATTCTTCAGTGTTGGATGGAAACCCGCATAGTTGTGTCAATGACCTTTCTGAAATCCAAATGGCAGCAGGCAGAGTCTCCAGATGGCAGAGAAGCTGAAGAATCAATATCTGAAGAGTCTGAAACACAGAGCATCATCCTCCATGATGATGTGCTCTAATGTCATGTGACTGGGGAAAAAAAAAAAAAAGAGAGAGTGAGAGAGAGATGAAAATATTTCGGGGGGGAAGAAAATGACCATTAAAGTGGAAACCGAAGAAGGGAATGCAGTGTAACGTGACTCATATCTGCTGATGGAAAGCCTTAATATCAGCCACTCTCCATAGGTCTTGGGCTTCTGGCAGAGACTTAACTGGAAATGTTTGATGATGCACTTTTGCATGATGGACACGAGCAGCTGCCTTACTCATTTACCATCTGACGTGGGACTGGGAGATGTGCTCGCGGTGCCAGAGGAATGTGTTCAGGGGACTTTGCTGAAGCGGGACGGAGAAACCGAACGCTCTCACCAGCGTCACTTGTCCGTCTTACACCCTCTACCGACCCATTTCTCTCATTCTGCTCCCTACTGTACTCATCACGTTTCGTTTTTTTGTTTTCATGAATCCTTATGTTTAAATATGTTTAAGAACCTCAATCGGAAAGTGTTTAAAATTTAATATGAGGCTAAATCAATCCCACTTTTTTATTTTTTATTTGAGATAAGGGAAGTTATATAATATTTATTAAAATGTGCAATATGCTTTATTTTTCTAACTACTCACCAATCAGGGGTATTGTAGCTTTGTTCCATTTATTCTGGCCTTTAAGGGAGGGAAAATTAAAAAAAAATTATATTTACGACATCATGAATGAAAACTATTTTATCATCCACACCAAACAAACCAATTCAAGTACATTATAAGTTGCATTTCTGTCGTCTGTTGCTTTAAGAGTAAAGCTCTTTCAGTTAGATGGATTCTGATTGGCTCTTCAAGTTCTTGTCATTCATCAGCTGGGAAACTAGATTCTGAAAGAGAGTGATATTGTTATTGATTGTTATGTCACCTGCGACTTTGCACCCACTCGTAAAGGCAGGGTTCTGATTGGCTGTTAATGTTTTTATGTTCTTAAAACATTCTGAAAGTAATTTCAACCATTTTGTGTTTTTGTTTCATATGACAACTATATTAGCATCTACATTAATATATAACATCATTGTTTATTATTAGCGCACACTGCAGTTTTGTGGCCTGCCACTTTAAATGCCCCCACTCTTTAAAAAATAGATTTTGATTGGCTGTTAGCATTTTTTGTGTCACAAGTTGTGATGTGACTCTTCCATTCTTTTACAGTAAGATTTAAATTTAGAACTATACTGTTAGAATTATAATTATCGTCCTTGGTGTGAACATGAATTTAATCCCGAGTATACTTTGTTTTTTGTGTATGTTAGCATATGCACACATCCAAAACTTACAAGTGATAAAAATGTCTTCAAATAGAGTTGCAGGTAAAGATCTTACCAGGTCCTATAATCTGTACCCGACCTCTAATGTAATTCATACTAATTAAAATGCAATTATGACAAATAACACTGGGCTATAGAATTTTTAAAGTGATGTTTCATCCAAAAATCAACACTAAAGTGGTGCTAAACTTTTATGATTTTTTTTAAAGTTTAACACAAAGGAAGATATTCTGAAGAATGTTTAAAACAAAAAACAAAACAAAAAAAAGCAACTGACTTCAATAGTATTATTGTGCCTACCATGGATGTCTATGGCTGCTTTTTTCCAACATTCTTCAGAATATCTTTCTTTTCCTCAAACAGGATTGAAACAAGTGGAGGATGAGTAAATGATGACCAGAGGCCACTTACCCCAAACATGTCAAATTTTAGAGATGAATTTGCTTGGGAACTTGAATTTTGGGACAGTGAAGACCTTTAGTTGTGGGTATATTACAATTTTTTGTTGTTCTGTCTCAGGCCTGATTAGTGTTGCCTTGTGGACAAACTAAACAGTGCAAAAACCATTCAAACTGTGCTGACCACAAAATTCGCATTGCGCACTATATGCATACCCATAATAATCAAAGTATAATGGGTTTTAAGAATTAAGGGCTGTTCACATCAAGCACGATAACTATAAAGATAATGATAAAGACAGTGTTCTAAAAATCATTCTTAATGTAGCAACAGCTATAACAATAAAGATGTAGAGAGATGAAATCATAGGGATCACTTTCAGCAAGATTTTTTTCCAGCTAATAAAGTAAAACAGCCAGTAAGAATCCCTTGAATTTTAAAGGGCGGAGAAGTTCACTGCTTGATGTTAAACCTTCTTTTCAAAGATTATTTAAAGATACTGACTATCTTGGTTATACAATGGGAAGTGGTAAAAATTATGGAAGCTATGCAAGCCAAGCTAGCAAATTGACTCATAAAAATAAAAGTACTTCAAGTTTTGACATTGCTTGCTTTGTAAATGCTGGAGAAAAAAAAATTGTGTTAATTGTTTTTCACTACACTGCGAACACTAAATTCCCTGCTTGATTAGATTGATTACACGAGCTGGATTCACTGGTCGCATGTGCTATAAACGCTACAAGGGGTAATGCAAAAACAAAAGCATTAGCTAAAAATAAAGAGCTTGTTTTTTTCTGCTGGTTGAGCACGTTTCCCGAATTGTCATCGCCAAACTTAAGTCAATTGTAATCATTTGTTTTGGTTCAATTTGGAATTTCCACAACCCTCGCAGAGCCTAGAGGATCGGAGAGAGACTCCAGCTTGGCCCCTCCCTGATCCAATAAAGAGCTTGTTAAGGCCCTGATATACTTCAAACTAAATTTAAAGAATTGGAAAAAAGAAGTTTGAAAAAGCTTAGTGACGGTATACTGTTTTCGAACACTCCAACACCTCCGGGATGCAGTAAATAGTTGTGTAAATGTGTCATGCTGCTGGCGTGAATCCCTAAACACAACAACAATGGCGGCTGTGAGAGAAGAACAGTTTCGTAAACATCTGGCAAACACGGCACGCCACGTCTTTACATTGTTTCTGATTTGCTGCATACAAACACAGAATGGTGCCACTGGTGTGCGCACACTCATGGAAGTAAACATTTCGTTTTTCTGTGAGCAATCATACAGGTGCAGATACATCTGTATCAGCTCTGCTACTCCACTCTTCAGTCTATTCATGACGCTAACATTGTGTTGTTGCTTTGGATGTTGTTCTTAGCTTTGATTGCTATAGAGCTTTTACAATGTTGATTGTGTCAAAGCAGTTTAACATAGAAGTTCTAGTAAATTGAAACGCCATCAGTCCAGTTTTCACAGTTAAAGTTCAGTTTAGTTTAGTTTAAATTTTACAGCTGAAAGTCCAAACACTGAAGAGCAAATCCATCAATGCGCAGCTCCACAAGTCCCAAACCAAGCAAGCCAGTGGCGACAGTGGCGAGGAACAAACTTCACCAATTGACGAATATGAAGGAAAAAAACCTTGAGAGAAACCAGGCTCAGTTGGGCACCACCATTTCTCCTCTGGCCAAAGTTCTTGTGCAGAACTGCAGTCTAGGTGCCAGAGGCTGGAGAACACTGGACGTCTATCCTCCTGTATGGCCTCTGTGAATATGAGATATGAATCAGACAAACATCATAGAAGGCAGAGTTCCATAATCATCACAGACCAATGGTAGCTCAAAGGAGCCAAAACAAACGCAGGCCAAAAGTTTGCTTCGGTGAGCTGTTTCAAACTTTACTTCTTAACAAACAAACTTTGTTTTGGCTTGATTTTGTTGGAAACAACATCATTTTAAGTTCAATTCTTTGATTTCATTTGAAGTATATCAGGGCTTTTATTGTTTGTTGGTGTGGACACAAATATAGTTATGGTGTGAACATCCTTACATCCTTAGTGTGAACAGCCCTTGATGATATGGGATACAGGATTTCCCACTCTTCAGAAATCACATTCACTCCAAAAAACTAACAAAAAACCCCCACAAAAAAACAATGGAAAGTCTTATAAAGTGTGTTATTTCTTGAGTTGTGGGAGCTGTGTTTGTTGTGCATGCAGTGTTGTTGTGCTTCAGATGTCAGATTTTGACATGTGACGACGGCATGTTTGTGAGCTCGGATGCTTTGGATATCAGAAGTGTAGGAGATTGCCTTGAAGAGTCTTTAACTTCAGTTTACCTCAAAGCTAATCAAGGAAAAAGCCTCGAACCAGATGAAGTGTTTGTCTTAAATCTGTAGTATGCAAAAACTCTGACCGACCGAGTCATTGGGAATTGATTTTTTAAAACGTGCCACTATATTGTAAAAATTATATATATATATATATATTTTTTTTCTTTCTTTCGTTCTTTTGGTACATCCTGAAATTTTACTCATATTTATGTGAATTCTCCCATTTCGGAAGGTTTATTTATTATGGATAGCATTCTAGATATTGTTTAGTGAGTGTACAAGGGCTTTGGAAAAAAAAAAAAAAAACTCGGTTTCTCTTTTTCAAACCCTCCTTTGCTTTTAGTTTTCGTTTGCATGGGGTCTTTAAATGCACTAATGCGTGTATATTTGATTCAACACAACTATTCTGAGGTAAAATACGTTTAAGGCATAAAACAATGTACTGTTGAATGGTGTGTTTTATTGGGTTGTGTTTGGATTCTGTGCAACAATGCGGTGCAATGTGTACGGGCTCTTTTTATATGTTTTCCGAAGAAGAGGTTTTGAGCAAACGGAGCTGGACAAGGAATTATTTTTCTAAAAACTTGTTGCACAAACAGAAAGCATTTATATATGAGGTTTATTCTATTTCTAAGCATTTGTACTGAGCACAGCCATGACTATATGAAGTATTTTTCTATAGAAATGCACAGCTGTATTTTGACAAAAAGCAGTATATGGCTTCTTTATATCCAGCATTGTATCTCACAGATCATCACAATTCAGACTTCACATCATATATTTCTGATTCAGTGTGATTTGAGGATGCAGGAATCCTTTTATGAACCTTCAATGCAAAAATAAAAAATCTCTGTCACGTTTCGAGCCCACAGAGCCCCATGTATTTCTGTAATCTAAAGAGTTATGCTATTTATCTGTATAATAAAATGTTATGCCTTGTAAATCAGCTTTTTCTTCTTTTTTTTTTTTTACTTTTGTGTTATAATAAACAAACCACAGGTGTGCTGCTGATTCAATTCTACTGCAGTTCTTAAGGACTGCTTTATGATTCACTGATTCAGTGAATCAGTTTGTTTATGGTTTTGCTTTACTAATGATAAATTGCTGACCAATAATAAAAAAATATCCTCATGTTACGACTGATAAATGAATAAATAAATATCATTATTAAAATATACTTTTCATAAAATATCATTAATATTAAATATGCTTCATAATGTTATATCATATCATTATAATATATGAAAATGCTCAGTAAATATATCAATCTATTAGTGAAGATTGCATTAGCAAGATTGTATTAGCGTTGTTTGTGGAAATAAAATAAATTTGCATTAATAATTTGATATCCATTGTTAACAGACATTAATTTAATTGAAATAAATGTAATCATTCAGTAAATAATTTCATACTACTAAAATAATACACAATGTGCCAGATATTGAGATATCCTAAAGATTAGATCAGATGCAATTGCTTTTAAATGATTAGTGCATTAAAATGTAAAACATGAAACTAGAGTAATTGAGCACAATTAATTATTCATTAATAAATGATATCAATTAAATAAATAAAAAATACCACAAAAAATGCTTTAAATGCTAAAAGTAAATGCTAAACTCATTACATGATATAAAAATGTAACAAAATTTGTAATATTTTTAAATATAAACAAATGTGGAAATATAGGAAATGAGCATATTATTCAATTATACTGATTCAATAAATCATTTTAAATGCTAAAAGTACAATGTGATAAACTCATTTTCAACACAAATGTTGTTTTTTTACTTCAACTTACTTTAACAAGATTGGTTTATTTTAAATAAGTTAATTAGGTTTCAACTATTTGTGTAAGTTATAATAAATAAAGTTAATTTAAACTTATAACAAATTCCTTTTCCAATGGTAAATTTCTTTAAAAAAGTCAGTTTGAAAAGTTCATTTGATTCAACTAGGCAGCAAGATACTTTTTAAAATTACTATTAGCTATTAAATTACTACATTTCTGAATATTGTGAAAATGAAAAATGAGCATGAAATGTTTAAAAACAAATTCAAATATCTCTCAAATTAACCAATACAATACTTATTCACACACATGAAATCACACATGTGGTGTTATTCTGCAGCAGACAGAAGTACAGTAGAGTTATTCATACAGTCTGTTTCTCTGAACCCTCTGACTGTTTAAAATATCTTCAGCGTTTGACTTTTGCATGACTAAATGTAGCCATGCAGAGCGTCAAGAATCAGCTTCACATGTGAAATCTTAACCGTCTTCAGAGGCGAAGCTCAGCCAAAGTAACATGTGGCTCAAATTGGATTAGGACTAGTAAGCAGTGACGGATATACAGCTAGTTATGTGTTTTCTTAAAAAAGAGCCGCTAAGACGTTAGCATAGACTAAATTATCTGTCTGAGTTTAGTTTAGAGCCACCTGATCGACTGATTTCCAGTCAGTAGACATTAAAATGCATTATGTGTTAGCGAATCACACTTGTGCCCCTAATAGTGAGCACTATGACTAAGAAGAAGTGGTCTGAGTTTAGCGTACTAGGCAAACAACTCACATACTGGTAGTCTAAACAAACCTGAGCTCTGTTTTTATCACACAAACAACTGTTAGAGGGTAAAAAATAAATATCTACATTATTTTATATAATAATACTTGGACGACTGCATCCATACTCTGCAATGACTTAACTTATTAATAAATTCATCTGGAATGGCAAAGAAAGCGTTTTTACAGGACTCCCAGAGTTTTTTTGATTTTTTGGATTCATCTTCAATGCCTCCTCCTTCATCTTACCCCAGACATGCTCAATAATGTTCATGTCTGGTGACTGGGCTGGCCAATCCTGGAGCATCTTGACCTTCTTTGCTTTCAAGTACTTTAATGTGGAGGCTGAAGTATGACAAGGAGCGCTATCCTGCTGAAAATTTGCCCTCTGGTTTGTAATGTAATGAGCAGCACAAATGTCTTGATACCTCAGGCTGTTGATGTTGCCATCCACTCTGCAGATCTCTCGCACGCCCCCATACTGAATGTAACACCAAATCATGATTTTTTCTACACCAAACTTCACCAGACAGTGTGTGTGTGTGTGTGTGTGTGTGTGTGTGTGTGTTTAAGATTGTGTGGGTTTTATTTGGTATGAGTGTGTGTGTGTTAATATGTAGTGTGTGTGCGTGTGTGTGTGTGTGTGTGTGTGTGTGTGTGTGTGTGTGTTCATTAACATATTAAAATGTACTATTTATATATTAAAGTATAAGATGATTATTAATAAATAATAATCATTAATAATTAAGAATAGTCTTTTTCTGTTTAGATAACATAAATAGTTCCAAACAAAGCCAACAAAAAAAACTAGCAACACTGAGCATGCATGGTCTGGAATAAATGTTTCTGGACAACTTTGAGTCATTGATTCATTGATCCGTTCAAAAAGATTGAATCAGCCATTTTGAACAAAACATTTGAATGCATGATGCAGTGAATTCCTCATTAAGACAGGGACCGGTTTTAGTGTTGCATTTATTTTTCCATGACAGGCCGAAACCTATTTCATTATCCTTAATAAAAAATTCATATAATATTAAGAAGCAACTTTTTGTCAATAATAAATATCTTAATGGCCTCACACCTTTTTGTGGTGCTAATGATGAAACCAATAAGATTAATAGTTGATCAGTTTAGATCAGTTTTCTGAATCAAGGCTCAACCTTTGGTTTCGTGTCAAAACATTCATTCTCAGAAATAAAGGTACAAACGCTGACGGTGTGGTATCTTTTTTAAAAGATACATGTTTATAACAGGTCCACGTGTACCCTAAAGGTATAGTCCACTAAAAAAATGAAAAATCTGTCATCATTTACTCACCCTACTTGTTTCTTCTCTTGAACACAAAATAATAAACTTTGAAAAATTTCGAAAACCTGTAATCCTTGACTTCCTTTTTTTTTCTACCATGGAAGTCAATGGTTACAGGTTTTCAGCTTTATTCAAAATATCCTCTTTTGTGTTCAAAAGAAGAAACAAAATCATAAAACCTTTGTAACCACTCCAAAGGAGAGTAACTAGCGAGTTCCCAACTATTCCTTGAGGTACACTTTTGTACATTTTAAGTACTAAAATGTACTTTCAGGTACAAACATGGAGCTTCTGAAAAGATTCCACAGCAGTGACAGCTTGTGTTCCTTTATTTCCAGGAGTATAAGAGTAAAAGCCTTCAGAGCTGAAGATCGTCAGTCACTGGCTTCTTTCCATCCGCACATGTGAAATATGAAGCGACAGAAGTGTTACGGGAGATCAGGTCCAGCTTTAGGCTCAGAGGAAAACAATGATGAATCAAATATGACAAGCTGCTATTCTTTATAAGAGAGAAGACACAATGATGCCCACAATTATATACTAAAACCTAATGTCCTTCATTTATATTCTGCCCACAGTAATAGAATGACATTTTTCAGCTGCCTCTGTCTACACTTTGACTCATCAATTTATTGATTTATTTTTCTTGAATGATTTACTTTATTTTTCATTCACTTCTTCAGATGATTTATTGACCTTTGTGTCATGTTATCAAAATATATTATTAACTGTTTCTGTCACACTTATTTATTAACTATTGCACGTCACGTCATCTCAGTGTTATATGCACGTCTAACCTTCATATTGTGTTTAGATTAAAAAATAAATAAAAATTGCAGCTTGATAGAATGGTTAAAACATTGCTTGCAATGTTCTGCAACAATATATTCTTTTTTCTTTGTGTGTGAGTGAAGGATATTTAAAAATCTGAAAAGACCCTTCTCCAATTAAAATTTTCTTAAGTTCTATAAAATGTTTAATGGATGTTCAAAGTTATTCGTGGAACCATATACATGCTAATAAAGAACCTTTATTTTTAAAGCATGCAGCTCATGATGTCATCACAGAAATATGTTTTATTAATTCTATCTGGTAAGTGCAGTTAATGTTTAATCAGTAGGTCAGATCATATAATTAAATCGCAATTTTTAAAAACTTTTATAACATGCAATTGAAATAAATTGTGGGGTTTATAATTACACAATTCTGAGAACATTTTGAGGTTTTTATTGGCAAAAAAGAAAACAACAGAATGGCAAGTTATCACACAATTCGGAGCAAAAGTCAAAACTGCAGGTTTTTATGCTATTCTGAGAAAATTGTTTTTACAACAAAATTCTGAGAACAGCCAGAATTGTCAACTTTATCACACAGTTTTTGGGAAAAAAATAAAATCAGAATTGCTTGTTTCATCATGCAATTCTGAGGGAAAATGTCAGCATTAGAAGTTTTTGCACATGTTTAATCATTAAAAACTAAAACTTTAGATTTTTTTGCAAAGCTTTTGCAAGTTTTCATAATGCAATTCTAAGAAGTCAGAATTGTCCATTTGTTATTACACAACTGTTATTACTCAATTTTTAAGAATGAAATATCAGAATTTCTTGTTTTATTATTAAACAATCTAATATCCTGAAATTATTCTCAAGTTATTCTCAAATATTTATGAGTTATTGTCAAACATCTTTGTAAAAACATATATTTACAATTTTACTTTATTAAAATTCATAATTGCGAGCTTTTAATCATACAGTTCAGAGAAAAGGTCAAAGCTGCAAGTTTTTATGCAATTCTGAGTAAAATGTTGGAATTAGTTTTTTATAACAAAATTCTGAGAAAAGTCAGAATTGTCAATTTTATCACACAATTAAAAACAAATCTGAATTATTTGTTTTATCGTGCAGTTCCAAGAAAGTCTGAATTATGAGTTTTTGATAATACAATTTTCAGAAAAAAATAAGTTTTACATTTTTAATCACACAATTCTAAAAAAAAAAAAAATTTTAGATTTTTGTTTATTTACAAAAATAAGTTTTTATGCAATTCTGAGAAAAAAATCTCAAAACTAAACAAGCAATTCTGATATTTTATTACTAAAATGTGTAATAAAGATGGACAATTCTGACATTTAGATTTTTTTTATCACGCAATTCTTGGAAAAATTCAGAATTGCAAGCTTTTCATCACATAAATCTCAGAGAAAGAAATCTGAATTGTACATTTTTATAAGAACTGTGAAATGTAAACAGAAAAAAGTCTGAATTCCATTTGAATTCATTGAAAAGTCTGAGCAAGCAGAACAAAACAACGCTACCCTGCCAACTTTTTACAAGGTCTGCTTGGGCCTTTAATCCATATTTCTGTGTGCTTGTGTGTGTTTGAATGGGCCTTTCTGTGTGTGTAAAAAGATTGTAGTCAAAGTCTCTGCCAAAGCCAAACAAAAATAGTGTAAAGCATCTGCAGTGAGAGAGAGAAAGAGAAGCGCACGTTTCTTCATCTGATTACCTGTGGAAGTGTGGGAGAAGACAGCAAGGTCAGTGATTGTTCACAAACAGAAAGAGAAGCTTTTATGTGGCCCGTGTGTGAATGGATGCATGTGTGGGATTCTTCACAGCAAAACTACAGCTTTTAAGAGTGAAAGATTACAAGGCAATCTGCTGGTTTTGATGCGATAAATACACATCTGTCACTCGGTTCTCATCTAAAGGTTCCTCTGAAAAAAAGGCACTTTAATTGTATCCTGTCAACGCCTGGACAATGCTTACTCTTTATTACTATAAAAAATAATAATAAAACAATGAATAGAGCCAGTCTGGGATCAGGTCTATTATTTACCAGGGATATCAGTGTAAAATAAAAGAAATCTGAATGTAAAAGAGTCTTATGCTTGCACTTTAAAGGGAGTGTCATGTTTCAGCTCTGCTAACATTTCCTCATAAAATGCTTCTCTCTTCACTTCAAGCTGCTGAAATAAATACCTCCAGCATACCAGCTTGCTCTTATTTCCGCCTTGCAT
>CAIGQV010000641.1:18984913-19041307 GCA_903798115.1 Danio jaintianensis
TTCTAGTCAAAATAAAACAAATAAGACTTTCTCCAGAAGAAAAAAAAATACTATAGGAAATATTGCTTGAGAAAAAAAAGGAGGGCTAATAATTTTGACTTCAACTGTATGTAACAGAAGCATAAAAACATCATCTCAAAAAAATTGCCAAAAACAAATGATGTCAGATGTCTGCTTTATTTGACTATAACCCAAACCATCATGATGTCACAAACTATACTTTTTTCTCTCTGTATTTTATACCTGTATTTTCCTTTGACAAGACAAGAGCAATTTTATTATTAATACACTATAAAATACATTACCAGATATTACTTGCTCATGAAAATATGAGCATTAAAGACATGTAGTGCAGTTAAAAACTTCAATTCATGTTACAATAGTGATACCTCATAAAATATGAGCACTAAGAAGTTTCTTGTAATGATCTGGTTGATTTCTTTGAAGGTAAACATCCATTTTCCCCTTTACTTTCTTCTCAGAGTTCAAACCTGTGGAAAAACACAACAAAAATACATTGCATTATATTTTAAGGTGACATAAAAGGGGTTCATTCAACATTATTTTTCTTTGCTTCTATTAGCAAAATGTTATAAATAGGATAATATAATATGGATAAAAGTTTGTTACTTCTTGTGGAGTTTGGAGTAATGGAGTTTTATCCATTCTTTAATGGTTTATTATTATGCAGCTGACTTATGTTTATTATTACAAAATATCTTCTTGTTTATCAGAAGAAAAAAATCATAAAGGTTTGAAACCACTTGGGGGTTGAGAGTAATTTTTTGAAGGTGAGGGAATCCTTTTTTTTTTCCAAATGTTAATTTTTTTTGTGAACTATCCCTTAAAATAGGCATTTCATCCACTTGATTGTTTTTTTAAAACAGCTGGTATCAGCTTTTCATGTTTTAACCCATAGTTGTTAACATACAGTGAAATTTAAATTAAAACCATACAAATGTGTTACTAAATCAATGCTCACTATTTTTTATTAATTAATTAAATTACCAATTAAATATTTTAGCCATTTGTTTATGGTTTATTTGGTAGCTGAAATCTAATTTTGATATACACTATTTAATAAGGTTTATTATAGTTAACTAGAGCTTAAACTAGGACCGCACGATATTGGAAAATTCTAACATTGCGATATTTTTTAATTCTGCATTGTATATTGCGATATGAATACAATTTCACTAGATAAGTTGAACAAATGCTTGGAAAGAATTCATCATATTATTTTATTTGATTCTGTAGGAGAGTGCATAAATTATAATAAACTGTCTACAAGCACAGATAACTTCAATAAAGAAAAAGATACAAATGAAATAAACACCGTCTTATTGTTATCCGAGGAGTTGAAATGTATTCAGGTATACAGTAATTTAATAATCAAATGTAAACTAATACTGATCACATTGCGATATCGATGCTGAAACGATATATATTGCACAGCCATAGCTCAAACTAACTAACTAACTAACTAACTAACTAACTAACTAAATAAATAAATAAATGTTCCTTAAAATAGGTGTTACCTGAAATGAAATGATAAATTAAATAATAAGCTTGGGTTAATATAGTTAACTGAAACAAGAATTTTTTTTTTTACTTGAAATAAATGTTGAATTAATGAATTAATGCATATTTTCAGCTATTTTACAAGAACTTGATGTAGACCTCATACAATTAATAATAATAAACTATAAATAATGCTAATAATAGTAGTAAATATAAATTATAATATAACATTATCCAAAAATACTTGATTAAATGACAATTATTCAAATGAGAATGCTAAAAACTTTTAATAATAATCTATAATAATATATCTAAATAAATAAATAAATAAATAAATAAATAAATATATATATATATATATATATATACATACACACACACACACACAAAATACTAAAACAAAAATTATCAATGTCACTCTGACCGTATTCACACACACACACACACACACACACACACACAGACACACACACACAGACACACACACACACACACACACACACGCACGCACGCAAGCACACACACACACACACACACACACACACACACACACACACACACAATCTCACCCAGCTGTTCAGCAATGCTTGTAATCCTCTGCAGAGCTGCATTCATGTCTCCTCCTTCAGGCACCAAAACCTCAATCTCCCCCACACAATAACCAAAATCAGCCCGGTCCAGATCCACCCGCACCGCTCCGTCCTCCCTCTCCAGCACATAAGAGCAGCGCTGCGTCCTGAACTCAGCAAAACACACCAGATCGAGCTCTTTCATCCACTTTGTGTCTCCTGCTGAACAGATCAGCGTGTCCTCGGTTTGGGCAATTTGTTTCCTTTGTGAGGAGTTTGATTCTCTGATAATCTTGCTGACTTCTGATTGAATCACAGGCAGGCTGGTTATCTCTCTGTATCGAGTGCAGAGCGTCTCAGCTGGAGCTTCTGAAACTGCAGGGCTTTTCAACTCCCACTGTCCGTCTCTGCATCTCAGCCAGAAATCCTTCAGCGTGAGGAGGAAATCTGGAGAGTCAAAGTACTGGTCTCCAAACTCTCGCTCAACAACGCATTCGGCTGTGGAGAGACAGGAAAATATAGAGAGAAACACATGAAGTCAAAAACTACTTTTTCCTGCATATTCAGTATTCTGTGGAATGACTAATACAAGAATGAGTGAATGAATGAATGCGCTATTTAAAGTGAGTCTAGTTAACAAACATTCTTGTACATACGTATATTTAGGGAAAGAAAATAAGAAACCATTTGAAATTTCTCTCTTTTTTATTTAAATTAAATTCAATCTATTGCATCTACTATATATTTTAGGCACATTCAAATAAAAATATTTCATTTTTCAGCATTGTAAATATATTATACATTGTTAATACAATTAATAATAATAATACAATATTATACAAAATAATTTTGATACAAATTATATAAATTTAAATATCTATGTATCATATACACATATAAGTTATATCTAAATATAAATACACATTTTCTCAAATATATGCATGCATGTTTTTTATATAATAAATATACACAGCACACACACTTAAACTTAAAAATGTCAAAACAAACTTTTATTTTGAATGTGATTTATTTTTGCCGAGCACCACTACACACACATACATTTTCAATTACTTTTACTTGGCAAAACCCATAATATTTTTAAACTTTAAGTAATATTAGATTCAGCAAATACAAAATCAAACCAAATTCAAACAAATTAACAATTACATACATAAAAATGGCTAGCACAACTAACAGTAACTATGCTCAGGGCTACTGTGGACATGACATTTCATTAAAAATGCATTATTTTTTACAACTACTTAAAATAATTTTGGATTATCAAAATATTTAGAACACACCTCCAATATCCTGTAGATTCCTCATAATTTCTGCGTCGCACACGAATTTTCTTTCCACTTCTACAGTCATTTTTGTACTGAGATATAAACAACCACCAAGAAACAATTAAATATTCGCATGTAAACTAGTGACTTTCTGCAGTACAGAACAAATTGAACAATAATAATTTAGCAAAGTGGTTTGTAAAGTGGTTTGCTTATTAATGAATAAATAAGTAAAGGTATAATAAGTAAAAATGTAAAGCAAAAGATTAGTAACATTAGTCTCTGTAGGAAGCTCGTTATGTTTCAAGACAGATATAAGCAACAAATTGCCCGGAACCCGGTGACAGGTTTACAAATGGTTAGCTTCAGATGGTGGTAATTATACTGTAACTACAACTTCAGATAAAACACGGTGGGAACAGTCATTCCGACATGAAGACAAGAAAACATCAAACAGACGGTACGAATCTTACCGGTCAATCAGTGTAATGAGGACAGACGCGGAATCGGGGTCCTGTGCAGTTTTTCCAGTCAGGCACATTTTCGGGCAGCCTAATATCTACGCGTCATTAAGCGCAACACATATAACGTATTACTTCCTGATGAAAAAATATATATATTTCAAGATTAGAGAACTACATTCTAAGACATTGCACATTGCACATTGCATGATGTTTTATAAGATACATTGCACAACAAATAACTGCGTATATTGTTTTTGCATTTGCAAAGCAAAATAAACATGCATGTTTACCAGCATTCTTATCACTTAACAGAAACATATGTTTTCGTTTCAGGTGTAAATAGTACAGAAATCCATCATACATTTTTTTTTTTAAATTAAATACTGGGATGATTGGGTACGAGTTTCAAAAATAATGTTGTTTTTCAGAAAATGGCAATATTATGGTAATAACAAATGATTTCATTTTATTACATTTATTACATTTGCATTTTTTTATTTTGTGCAACAACAACAACAACAACAACAACAACAACAACAACAACAAAAACACAAAAAACAATGCTATAAATGACAACATCAGTTGCTTAAACAATAAAACAAAAATGCAAATAAACACTTAATTTTACTTATAACTAACTATTGTAAATATAACTGTTGCAAATACAGAGACTGAGAAGTGTGTGTGTGCGTGTGTGTGTGTGTGTTTATCTTAAGAAAACATATTCAAAAATATATATGAAATGAACCATTCATGACTCATATAATAATGTAAGTTAATATTTATTTCTGCATTAATGTACCCATTAATAAAAAGTTGTTTAACCAATCATTTAACACATTTATAGTGTTTTAATGACCAAACTCTGCTTTTGTACAATACATTTAATAAGTACATTGACATTACTGCCAGTAGCAACCCTTTATATATATATATATATAGTTTTTTTTTGTCCAACTACATTATGTTGTTTGCTTATTAAATATCCACCATAACATAACATGAATAAAATATATTTATTCTTTATACATCTTCATTTTAAACATTTCTTTCATATACCTTGTTTATTTATTAAACTTGCACCCTTTTAAACCATTTTTAATCACTTAATTGAGGACACTATAACAACACTGTTCCAACATGCTTTTAGGTGTGTTGAATCATTAAATAAAGCGTTAGTGGGCAGAAGAGCATTCTTGGAGAGAGTGAGCAGTCAGCTTTTGGGGGAGCTGTCGTGTGTTTACTAGAGGAGAGCAATGCGAGAGAGAGAGAGAGAGAGAGGGAGAGAGAGGACGGAGTGAGTGAGTGAGTGAGTGAGCGAGCGAGGGAGGGAGAGAAAACTTTTCAGTTTTAAAGAGCGAGAGGAAGCGTGCGCTGGAGTCCCAACCATGCAGGTAAAAGCCTTTGCTAATTGCTTTAGTGTTAATTAAACGATGTTGACGAGGAATTGATCAAGAAGTTGCGATCGAGGGCGCGATGCGGATCTGATCGCGTCCCGAGCCTGATAGATCATTTGATGCATGGCATTTCATAGCGAATATTTAGTTGCAATTCGAGTGTTAAAATCCAAACTTTTTCTGCCTCGGTCTCTCATTTTGGCCCCGCCACCCCCTTTCGCTGCTCGTTGTGTTGCACGTCTCTCTTTTCGAGCAGCAATGCGCTTCACCCATCGTTAATTACTGCGTTCTGCAATTATTAAAACACACTTATGATACTCAATAACTATATTAAATAGTGAATGGCTAACGCAGAAGGCAAAACGCTATGCATCGGGTTTGATTAACGCCGAATGGGGACGGTGAAACGGCTTGTTTTTTAACACATCTGTGGGAAGCGACCCAAATTCATTAATTAAATAGCTTAGTCGATGTAGGCCGCAATTTCCGCTGTGGAGCGGGCGGCGGGCAGGGAATGTCTCAATGCCCGGCCAACAGGCCACAATCAGGGGGGCGAGTAACTAATCAAGCCCGAGGTTTTACATCTGAGAGCCGAAACTCTATTTACACAATTCAATTAGTGCAGAAAAGCAGACTTGGAATGCAGCATCTCGAACGTGCTGATTGCTGTAGTGTTTAATTTACAATCTCAGATTTTATTCGCTGTCTTTGAGAAGTTTGTGGGCGATGTGTGGCTTGATACGCGATACATAATTAGTTGACCAATTTGTTGAGTGTGTTGTTAGCCGCGTTAGCCATGTGAAGTGCCACGAATGTTTATGAGAAAACGGCTTCTTTTGTTTTAACATCACCCTTCAAGTAAGAAATCGGTCGTTTTGCAGCGATTAAAGTTAGGAAAGGGGGTAATTAGGGCAGCAGACTGCAGTGCGATGCACTTTAATGGGGTATTTGTCATGATTACGCTGGAGTGAATGTGTGCGTGCATGTATATGTGTGTGTTAGCGAGGCAGGCTAAAGCTCTCCGTTTCCAATTGATTCAACAGCACACGGGTCTTGCTAATTAGGCTGTGGGTTAATTAACGAAATCATCAAGAGTTATGGCGGCCATATGAGCTCGCTGTCGAACGACGGTGTCCCGCGGCGTATGGGTTCGTCTGTATTTGACTTTTGGGAGAAGTTAATAGTACTTGTGTTGAGGATTCAGTGCATGTTTTCAGTCTAGCAGGGAAGCTAATTGGCGTGGCATTGTAGCACTGTTGGCATTTGATGTCTGTTCGTTATTTGACAGTGGCATGCAAAAAGGAAGCTAAAAACGGTATATTTTGACTTCTTTAGCATTATACGTTCAAAATTCAGTGGTTTAGATGTCAGCGAAGATCTGTTGTGTTATTTATTTGAGTTATTGTTTTGAAGAGACGTTACTGTCATTAACATCCCAGGGGATTTGCGCCCATTATCTGTTATTTACAGCCCGTGTCACTTAATTCACAAAAGGCAACATGTTTTCAGACCCACACTATGATTTTACTCACATCAGCATATTGTAAGACTAGTCAAGGTCAACATTTAGGCCTTCCCTGACGTTAAATAGCCTAGTTATTGCAGAACTGATTAATGCATGCATTATTTTGGGTGATATTAGCTTTGATTTAACATGGGATTTGAGAAATAAAGTGATCGTGTATTTAACTGCATTATTTAAAAACAGGCCACAATGTATCTGTGTTTGTTGTCTAGCAGAAAGAACAGAACTGAATTAGGTTTGTTGTGTTGCACAAGTGTAAGTGCAGATTGTATGGCCTATATAAAGAAAGCGTCAGACATTGTTAATTTGCTCAATTAGATAAAGGGCATAGTTTGGTGATGCAGTATGTCTCAATGCAGGTTTTTTTCTGTTCTGGTTCCTAAACGTTTTCTTGCATCAAAGCCAATTAATCAAAATGAGTATGTTTTTGCGATTCTGAATATATATATATTTTTTAAATAATCTGAACAGTTGTTTCTACTTTATTATGTACAATGTTATGAATAATTTTTACTTCATATGCAGTTGTTTGTTTTAGTTTTTTTTTTTTTTTTTCTAAAGATATTACATAAAATGACAATGATGACAGACCAAATGATATTTTTTAGATGAGCTAACTAGGAATGGTTTGCCCCCAAAAATGAATATTTTCTTGCCCTCAAGTAGTTTCAAATCTTTGAGTTTTTCTATTTTCTGTTCAACTAAAAAGATGCTATTCTGAAGAATGTTTGAAATCCGGGTGCCTTTTACATCCATGGTAGGAAAAAATATACTGTAGTAGCTACCGGTTTCTGTCATTCAACAACATAATATCTTTTATGTTCAGCAGAAGAAAGAAATGCCAGCATGTTTAGAACAAGTGGAATGTGAGTAAATTATGACGATATTCATTTTTGGGTGAACTGTAGACTAGCTTTGGTTTACATTTACGTTTTTCTTTAACTACTTTTTAAAATGAAATGAGTAATAATTTGTTTTTGTTTTTTTTGGTTTCAGGAGGAGCCAGAAGAAACACTGGGAGGTGCCAGTAACAAGGGCTCGATGTGGTTATGCCCATTATGCCAAGAAAGTCATCCAGACCATGAGAATCTCTCTCATCACCTTTCGGATAAACACAGTGTCCTCCCAGCTTGCCTTGATAAGTTACTGACTATTGTGAGTATATTTACAAAGTTGAAGTCCCCATTTTGGATGTAATATTATGTACATTTTGATTGTGCAGCCTCTGTATATATTAAGGAAAGTAATGACATTGATCACACTGTGCATTTAAGTAAGTTATTGTTTTACTCGTTTCATAAGGCTGCTCCTAAACACCCTTCCATTGCTGAAGATGAAGAATCCAACACCCAAAATCATGCAGGTGAGTTTTGAATACCTACAGCAGGGGTGCCCAAACTCAGTCCTGGAGGGCCGTTGTCCTGCAAAGTTTAGTTCAAACCCCAATCAGACACACCTGGGCCATCTAATGAAGCTCTTACTAGACTTTCTACAAACATCCTTGCAGGTGTGTTGAGGCAAGTTGGAGCTAAAATCTACAGGACACCGGCCCTCCAGGACCAAGTTTGGACACCCCTGATCTACAGTATATCAGTGGTTCTCAATCCAGGTTCTGGAGTAGTCCCAGCTTCGCACATTTTAAATAACAATGCCACTGCTCTGGGGCATGTCAAATTTAAGGCTGAGCACGAAATAATTATTTTTATGAAATAAAATTCATACATGCACAGCACAATTCACATTTACAAAATCCAATTTGTAAATTCAAAACACATTTCATAAATACAACACACAATTTGTGAATTCACAAGTAAATTTCATAAATATGTTTGCCAAATGAATTGGATTTGTGTATTTATGAATCGTGTTTGGATTTTCCGAATTGGATTTGTGAATTTTTGAATAGCGTTTTGAATTTCCGAATTGGATTTGTGTATTTACGAATCTTGTTTTGATTTTTCCGAATTGGATTTGTGTATTTATGAATCGTGTTTTGAATTTCCGAATTGGATTTGTGTATTTACGAATCTTGTTTTGATTTTTCCGAATTGGATTTGTGTATTTATAAATCGTGTTTTGAATTTCCGAATTGGATTTGTGTATTTTTGAATCGTGTTTTGAATTTACAAAATGGATTTGTGTATTTATGAATCATGTTTTGATTTTCACTTTTCATAGTGATTGGTTGCCGCCTGGCATTTTTCACATGACATTTGCATAGTTGAGAAATGCCCAACATTTCTGATGTTCTCGACTGCTCGACGCTTTCTCCGTGCCGCTTTCAATCCCAAAATGCATTGTGTGGGTATTTACGATCAACTTCCATATGAAGGAACTAAAAACGCTCACTATGCTGCACTCCCAACAAGTCAGTGGAAATGCGCAATAATTGAACACCTGATTCAGTTCATTTTTAAAAATGATGTTAATGGTATGTAGGCTTAACTATACTGAATAAACTTTTTTTTGCTTTTGTTGAAAAATAATTTTAGGATTCAGGAGTATATTGACTAATCTTTGACTAAAATATTTGCCCTTAAACATTACATTGTTGTTTGATCTATTTTTAGAATTTACATCAGTTTTAGTAGAGAATGTACTGGTAGCGTCCAAAATACAGCATGTTGCACTTGTCATCCATTTCTCTGGTTTCCACAAACTCTTTAGTGATAGTTTACCCAAAAATTAAAATGTATTCACTATTTACTCACCCTTCACTTGTTCCAAACCTGTTTGAGTTTCTTTTTTTTTCTGTTGAACACAAAAGATATGAAAACTGAAAATCTGTAACCATCGACTTCCATAGTAGGAAAAACAAATACAATGGAGGTCAATTCTTACAGTTTTGTTTTAGCTTTCTTTAAAATATCTTCTCTGGTTTTCAACAAAAGAAAGAGACTCCAAACAGGTTTGGAACAAGCAAAGGCAGAGTAAATGATAACAATTTTCAGTTTTATGTCCATTTAAACTGATGTTGTATAAACTAAGTGATTTAAACCCGGTCTATAGTTACATTTGTATAATTTAGTTGTAATTTATCTAGAAAAATGAATTGTATTCATATACTCTTATGTTTTAAATAACTGAATGTGTAAAGCAATTTAGCCATTTTGTGAAACTGCTTGTATTAACCTGTTGAAGATGCTTTTATGTATTCTGCATAATATTAGACAATTTAGTATGACAAATTATTTTTTACTTTTTTTTTATTTTAATTTATTTTTTTAGAAGACATACTAACATTTGATTATTTCTTTCTCAATTTATCAGATGACACATCTCAGCTGAATTCAGAGAACAGAAATTCCCCCACACTGGCTTCCCAAAATGAGAGCGAATCTACAGATGTAGGTGACAAATGTGGTTCTTCTCAGGAAAAAGTGCTGGATGAAGAGATTGAAGGAGGGAGAAATGAGGAAAGTGACATGGTGGCTCTGGAGTCAGATCAGGACAATGGGGAGCAAACTAGAAAAACATCAGATGCATCTGTAAGCAATGGCAGATCTGTCTGCAAAAACAGTGTAGCCTCTGAAGGTGATAACCGTCCATTCAAGTGTAATGCATGTTTGGAGTCATTTCCAACTAGAACGGCTTTGAGTGTGCATTATAATTCAACCACCCATATTCAGAGAATGAGAACCGGGACGGTGAAAGACAGTGACTCAACCCCTTTCCTGGCTCGACCTTACGTCTCCAACAAACCATACCAGTGTGCTGTCTGTCGTGTCTCCTACAATCATGCCATCACCCTGGAAAGTCATTTAAAATCTGTGTTGCACCAGAGTCGAAGCAGGAGTGCTGGGAATGCTACTCCTAGTTCCACTGCAAATACAGGAACTGGAACCATGGTTACAAGCTTGGCTGCAACCACTGTTGGAAGCACCACACAGTTAGTTAATGCCTCCACCAGCAACTGTGTCACCCAAGCAAACCTGACTGCATCAGCAGTAAAGACCAAAGATGGAGAGCAGGTGCAGCCTCAGTTAGCTTCCTCGTTACTTTCTTCTCCAGTGGCCTCTGCACAAGCAATGTCTGCTATTCTCACTCTTCTGACTTCCAGCCCAAATTCTCTCCCACACTCCATTCTTCCTCCTCTCTTCACAACTGGAACATCTGCAACTCCAGGGGCAGCTACCCCACAGCTTATACCCCAGCCTCAGATGCTCATGCCTCTGGTGTTGAATGGGCTCCAAACTCAATCCCAAATCCAGGGCCAGAATCAAGAATCTCCAAAGCAACTTTTGCAGCAGGCAGTGCCAGTTCTTGGTCTCAGTGCAGCACAACAGGCTCTCTTGGCTCAAAGACTCAGTGGCTTACAAAGTCAGTGGGCTGCATTTGGCCTCCCTACCACTAACATGAGTTTAGAGGAGGGCAACAAGATGGCAGAAAAGAGTAAAGCCATGGGAGTACACGGCATAAAGGTTGAGCCTTGTGATCAGCAAATGTCACTAAGATCTGAAGAGGACTGGAAAATTGACAGGGTAAAAAAAGACTTGTGTTTTAAAAGTGAGAACATGGTGGGCGATGGCACAACTGATGACGAAGAGAATGAAATGGATGTTGAAGGGAATTATGAAAATTTGTGTGAGGGGGAAGATTCAAACTCTAACCTAACTAAATCTTCAGTTACCCCAGGTCTTCAGCGTGATAGCCCATTATCATGTGTTTTAGATTCAAATCAAGGTCTCAACCACCCCCACAACATTAACAGCTCTGGCACTGCTAAATGTACCTTTCATAACACTAATTTTGCCTTACGATTTGCAGGCCACAGAAGTGCTAAAGATCATTTACTCTTGTCTTCAGTACGGCCTGTGCTCACTGAGTTCCAGTCTCAGGTTCTGTGGGCATTCTTAGAGTCTCGAGATGATGCTGAAACATCTAGTCCTCAGCGGGAGGACTGCGAAGCCCTTGGCAGGGAGGTAGGGCTAAGTGGAGAAGAGGTACGCAAGTGGTTTTTAGATGCCTGGAAATCCAAAGATAGGGACAGATTAGATAGCTTCCATGATGATAGAGACATAAGTATGGAGGAAGAAGAAGGTAATTTAATGATAGATGAGAGTGAAGATGGACACAGCCCATCAGCAACAGGTAGTCATGCAATTGACCTATCAAGTAGTGGGGAGAGACACAGGATTGGTAAGGGAAGTCCAAGAGAATTGCTGCTGACTTCTGACTCTGAAAATGAAGAGTTCTACACATCAGTTATTGTGACTGATGAAGAAAGTCAGAGCAGTTCTATGAGGGAAGAGACAGGTAGCCCAATCAAACAGTCTTCACAGGTAGAGCCAACTGCTGAAAAGTCAAGTGGTGGTGGAAAGGTTCTTCGCTCTACCACAGTCTTCCTCTCAGATGCAGAGGACGAATATGATGATGAACAGAGTATGAAAAAGAAAAGGAGAAAAAGTGAGATTGCCAAGGAAGAGATGGAGATCAAGCAGGAGAAGCAAGATGTAGATCTTGATCTGCAGTTAGAGGCACAAGCAGACCCCCCTACCCCTCTTTCAGTCACAGTCGATCAACAGGGTGTTCCAGCTAGCATCTTGCAGTCACTGCCCATTTCCCTGTCATTAGCTCCACTTTCTACCCAGTTATACAGTCCGTATGTACTCTCACTTCCTTCATCAGTTATTGGGGTTGGAGTTTCTGAAGGAGATCGGGCTAAAATAGCCTTTTCAAACACTCATACAGTTAGTCGACCAGTATCAGCACTTTCGGGCCCACTTTATGCACCTTCAACCACACACTCCTTCTTATCCAATGGTAATGATTGTGAGTCGGCTTTGGACCTAAGCATGGGGAAAAACCACAGCTCTACAATATCATCAACTGTCTTCACTGCTAACAAGCCCTCTATACAGAAAAGTCATTTGCTTGATGGTCTGGGATTAAGACCAACCACTGTTGGCGTTCCTACAGATGGAGGTCTCATTGTTGTTCAGGTGAAGCCAGATTCTGCCATAGCTATCCCATCTTCCACTAACAGTACTTTAATAAATCGCAATAATTTGGCTAAGACTAGCACTGTGTACATGAGGGCAGCAGAAAAAGTTAACACATCACTGATAGAAAGGGAAAAAGAGAAGGAACGAGAAAAAGAGCGGGATCAAAAGAGGCCAAAAGTCAGAAGGTTCAGGGACATGAGACGCTCCAGGACCATCATCCATGCTGACCAGCTTGATATTCTTTATGGATGTTATTTCAAAGATCCAAACCCAGGAAAACATGAATTTGAACAAATATCTGAGTGGGTGAACCTTCCAAAGAAAGTGGTTCAAATCTGGTTCCAGAATATGCGTGCTAGGGAGCGAAAGGGAGAGGTACGTTTTATCAGTGATGGCACTTTGGCAGCTGTTGGAAAACCACTAATTAAGTTCACCTGGCCACTCTCAAAGCCAATATTCTCAACCCCTCCTAAGTCCAACCCCAGCCCCTCTACCGGCTGGACCTCTGCAAAACCACAAACTGGAAATATTCTTCCAAAGATTGATAAGTTGAAGGAGGTCAAGGAACCCCAGAAAGTTCCCACTCAAGGTCCAAGTCGACCAAATCAGACCACTTCCTTCACCGTGGTGTCCACCAGTCCATTAGTTCAAAAGATCAAAACAGAAGTAACTCCTATTACAATGGTTAAAATAGCCCCTAAGACAGTGGCTACCCCAGTTGCAGTTCCTCTGCTTGTCAGTGGAATTCCTACATCTCGATCTGCTCCAAAAAGGAAGGTTGAAGATATACAAGCTGAGTCTGAACATACTGATGAAGAGGATGACAATTACCAAGGAGGGGTCGAGTCTGGGAATACAAACCTCATGGTGCCAAAATTGACCACTACGCCAATTAACAAGTCTTCTGCCTTGGCTTCTCAGAAACAAAATGGGCTCAAATATTGGCCTCAGAAAGGTCCATTCAAAATAAACACCCTCTCAAGAGAACAGTTAGGCCTCAGCTCACAGCGGCCTACACCCACTACCACCCCCACTACGCCATCCCCTCTGACGGTTACAGCATCCCCTGGTCAAAGCCAAAAAGAAATAAGTTACATGCAGAACTCCACCCCAAGACGACCTAGAACCCACCTAACTAGTCTTCAGCTCTCCATCCTGCAGTCGTGCTATGAGACGTGTGCTCATCCCAATGCACTGGAGTGTGAGGCAGTAGGAACAGAGCTTGGGCTTCCACTAAAGGTTGTGCAGATCTGGTTCCAAAATACTCGTGCCAAGGAGAAACGGTGGAGGCTACAGCAAGAGAAAATGGTAAGGACATTTTGTTGTAAAATTGTGAAGTTGCTCTGTTTTTAATAGCTGATTTCTTGTCGGAATTTTTAATTTTAGTGTTTTGTTAAAGTGACATTGGCCTAAGACTGTAACCAATTTTGCTCCCGAAGGGCCACTGTTCTGCAAATTTTAGCTCCAACCAGCAACAACACATTTGCCTAGTTTCAAATAAAGTCTAAAGCAGGGACGTCCAAACTCAAGAGTTTAGTTTCAGCTTGTCTGAACACACTTACCCGAAAAATTCTAACATAATTGGGGTAGGAGCTAAACTCTGTATGACCGTGAAGAAGTTTGGAGACTCTGATTTTCAGATGCTTTGTCATAGCAACACATTATAATATATATGTTGTTCAGAAGACAAGATAAAGTAAATAATTTAATTGAAAAATTGAAAAAAAAATGTAATGAATGTAACATTGCAAAAATGTTTTTCTTATTTGGAAAAAAACATTTTTAACAACAGGAGTTGCTTTGTGTACATAATAGTTGATGCCGCTTAAATAAACATCCGGAAACAAAACTTCTGTCATTTTCTTATCGTTCTGCAATTTCAAACCTGTGTGCCTTCCATTCTCATTTGTCTCTGTTACATTCTTCTACACAAAAGGAGATAATTTAATCTGGTTGGGTAAATTCAATACACTGGCAGTGCATTGTCAATTCAACATGTAATAAAGTACCTAAATGTATCAGCAAACAAGTAGAATTGACTCATTGAATGTTTAAGTGCTTTGCTCAACCGTAAAGTCATAAAATCATAGCAGCTTTAAAGGACCTTTTTAAATGAATGCCTAGAAGCAGGCGAACATTTCCGCCACCTCATGGAAGGCTAGATGGTACACTTGAAAGCAATGGCAACTGTTATGATTTTGCAAATAAAATGACTCCCTTTTCAAGTACATTGCTTTTGCAACTTTTTATACTTTGTCTGTAATGGAATGAAACTTATATCTCTTCTTACTTTTTCACTCAGTCTCCTAATCCCACTGACCCTTCCAAGAAGATCGATGTCAGCTCTGGTAGCTACCTACAGTACAATGCTCTTCGAGCCAACCGTCCTATCCTGCCCAAACCTGTACAGCTGACAGTTGTGGATCCTGCTCCATCATACAACATCGGTCAGACAGCAGTCCGTGAGACTCTGATAGGCAAGTGCGACGCCTGTGGAGCTGAATTTGAATCCAGGGCCGCAGCACGTGATCATGTCTTCTCGGCTAGACATCTTGCCACTCTGAGAACCACTAACTTTGGTCTACAAGCATCAATGGTCAGCAATGGATCTGGTACGGGGTCTGCTGGTATTATCAGCCAATCCTCCACCCCATCACCAGCTAGCAGCTCCAGCTAAAACAATAAAGTGAAGCTGGTGTACTCTACGGACCCACCAGACTTGTTGGCTTTCAATAGACAGAAGATGGGTGCTGGTGTTTTAAGCTAATCTTCTCTTGAGGCTCGAAAATCGAAGTGGCCAGGATAACTCTGGCCATCTTTGTCTCGCTGATATCCAAGGAGAGAGGACATTCTTATTATACAGAGTCTTTGCTTACAGGGCTCCTTTTAATGACCTATTGCCACAGCATCATTTTACTATGAATAATCTACTGAAATGATAATCATGGACATGCTAATGCTTGTGTGATTATGGTCCGTCTTTCACAATTTCATCTCGGTTTAGACTCTTATTAAGTTGGGTAATATTCTACTCGCATTTACACAAAACACTTTGTTTGATTGGGAGAATCTATGGTAATGAAGCACCCAAAAACTCAACCAAAGTGCTCTGGGTTGTCCATTTATGTTTGTGGTACTGATTTATCCTGTTTTAAAGCCTATATATAAGAGTTGTTTCTAAGCTGATTTATCTCCATTCGTCTTGTTAATTCAAAGAAAATTTATTCTGTAAACAGAGGTTTTCCTTCTGGCTCAGTTGACACAAATGTCTAGACTATGCTAATAGTTGATGGTAATGAAATAGAAGTGACAGGTAAGGCAGTAATAATGCGCAGTCTGAAATATAGAGAGTTTTCTGGATTCAGGTGCATTGAAATAAGCATGACTTAAGCAACCATCATGACAATCCTATAGCCATCAGCTGAGCTCTCGTTGAAAGATGTCAGATGGTCATCAAACAGCACTTTGACCCTTTTTAAATCTCAAAAACAATTATTATTATTATTTTTTTTTTTAAGGTTTTCGTGCTCCGCAAAATAAACAGTTTTGTTGTATGGTGGAATCTTACTGTATGTCAAACTATAATGAAGTATTAATCAGATTTTAATGTTATTTTTAAAGGGTTTGCATTGCACATCGTTAAACACGGACAAAAAAATGGATCAGACCCAGCCGCTGTGCACGAAGCCAAAGTCAAGTCTGTACTTAACACAATTTTATATGGATTTGTGGGAACATCGAAATTATATTCCTTTTACCCTCTGGATAAACCGTTTGGTTTGAATTTTTTTGGGAGTAACTCCAGCTTATCGATATGAACGAAACACAAAAGTCATTTATTTATGCTAAAAGCGTTTTAGAGTTATGGGAGAGAGTTGTCATCTTTTTTTTTCTTGTTCTTTCATGGAGCATTTTGTGTTGCAAACTGCGTGTGCATACTGAGTATTTTCCTTAAAACCCACCAGGAGAGAAGACAGGGTGCTTTAGTGGGCCGGGAAACTTTTCATCAGGGCAACAGGAGGTGCAATTTGAAGGACGTGAAATACTAAAGACGATTTTTCCTTTTTGGTTTATTTTGTATATTATTATTATTGATACTATTAATACTTTAACAAAATGCAAAACTAAAAAAGATTTTTTAATGAACTATATTAAGAAAATGATATTCCAAAGTTATTCTTTCTCTTGCTTTGTCTCAGTAAAGAAACCAAAAAGCAATCTTGATTGGAAGTGTTCGTAATGCAAACCACAAAGGAGCTCCCATGCCTTGGCACTTTGAGCTAGTCCAGGGTTTAGGCATGAGCTACAGATAAATGCATTTCAGACAACTCAACTTGGAACACTTGAAGTTCATTGAAACGTTTCACTTTTTCACGATATCCCAGCAAATGCAAGGTGTTTTTGTTAAACTTAGTGTCGAGTTGTAGCTCACATGAACTGAACATGGACTGGGTTGTTTGTAGTGCAGTGCTGCAGGACGTGGGATCACACGGTGTTGCACTGTTCAGAGTATATTGGTAGAGTATGGAGAAATGCTTTTATATTATCTTTTCACTTTTTCATTGACACTTGATTATCACTTGTTATAACTGTACTACTTACTCTTTTTCAGTACTTTCATCACTTTTGATTATTATTGATTCATAACGGTTTTGATGGCATCTCAGACTTAAGAGATGCCATTGATATGAATATTGAACAATAATGGTGGCAGTCTTGTTATGAAAATTAGATTATTGATTAAGCTTGTTTTCCCCTCACTTGTACCTTCATTTTGTGTTGGTTCTACTTTTTTCTTATGCAGAAAACAAATAAACTGAAGTTCATGTATAGAAGTTTCTTGTTATGTCAATTACACATATGTGGGTATATTTGCATTTTATGTTGCAGTTGTGTATTATCTATACTATTTAATGACTATTTTGTACAGTTACATGAGAACTTACAGTTACATCACCCACCACTGCTTTAGCTTTATTCATGCACTGCTATAGTCAATTGAATATATTTAAGAAATACTCATCAGATACAGTAATATCTGAGCCACATAATGGTAAGATTAATATGCACAATTTCAGTGGCCTCCGGTTAAATTGCATTGAAGATATCTGAATTCCACGTGTGGTTACGTTGCCAGATCTGACTCGAAAATTTGGTTTTGCATAAATCGTATATTTAAAAATATAAAATCAAGTACATACATAAAATCATTAAAATACCTGACATTTAAAAATGATAAAATTCTAGAAAAAATGGTGATAGCTTGTACAAAAACCCGAATAGAAAAATTAAAGACTCATTGTGGGATTTAAAACCATACGTTTTAATATGCCTTTCCATAACTTCAAATGATAATTCACTGAAAAAAAGAGAAGATTCTATTTTTAAATAATCATTTTTAGATCTTTAGTTATAAACATTACCTTCTCTGGAAAAAAAAGACAATACCTTTCACAGTGTAATGACAAGATACAGTACTGTTTGCATATTCTAGTTACTTCTAATTTGGGAGCAGTCTATACCTTTTTTTTTGCAGTTAAAAGTAGGGTAGATCGATAAAACGTAATTTGCCTGGAAACTCTGGCTTTGCCTAATTTGCTCTGAATGTATTGTGTTTTTATCATGTTGTGCTTACTTTTAAATCATTAATTACACAAAACCTTACGCTATTTTGGCCAAGTAGCAAAGTTAAGTAATAAACTTTGTTCTGGTAATATACGCGCGACTTTGTGACATGCAAATCCAAGTATATATTATTGTGCGGATTTGGCAACATTGCATAGTTATAATCCGGCGCAATCTAAAGGTGGTCTGTGAGCCTTGACTGACGCTGTTTTCATCCAATCACCGTCGCTGTTGTAAAGGCTGAGCGGCTAGCGCAGTGAAATATCTCAATAGAACACCAATGACAGCTCTCCATACATAAAGAGGGTGTGTCTAAAACGCAGAGTCGTCCAATCACCTTTCGAGAGTTCGCCTGCAGTGCTCAGAATCCCCGCCCACGGCTTCCATTTCTGTTCTGGAACACACGAGCACTCGCGAAGAATACACATTTGCTTTTCTGAATTTGCCTTCTAATGTAAATAGAGTAGTAAGTGCGATTGTCTGACAGAGCGAAAGGTGTTTGTATTTTGATTAATAGTTTTGTTTATTCCGCTGGGGGACACGTTTGAGCGCCGGAAGAAGCAAGGCGGGTTTTTATTCCCCATTTTAACTTTAGTGAACGGCGCTTTCCGCCGTTTTTTTATTCCCTCCCCTGCCCCCCCCCCTCCCTCTCTCTCTCGTTCCCCCCCCGTGAGAGTCGCGGCCTGTAGTGCAGCCACGAGGCGCGTCGGACCACCGGGAATCAGGCGATGGCGGAGTTTGGTAACGGACTGGCAGAGGAGTCTCTGCTGGACTCAGACCCGGGTCACTCAGAACTTGAAGACCCAGGCGTTGGCGATGAAGAACCGGGATTAGACGAGGGGGAGGCCGCTATTGAAGATCCGGTGAGTGAAGGACCTACTATACTCGCTTTAATGACTACATTTTTGTCTATACGTATACGCCTCCCCCCCCCGCTAACCTCTGATTTAAAGTAAATTTAAAAACCACATAATCATATAAACGCGAAACCGGTTTTGTCAGGTCAGTTTGTCCGCCATTGTGGCTCACGCTATGCAGTAGAATGGGTGAGTAACATGCGTGCTGCTGGCCGCCATGTTGGCGCAACATTGGTCTGGGTTCCTCTGCGCCAGATCTGTCGACCTAGCGGGGGAAAAAATCTTCATCGCAAAAATGCGAGACGGGAGATGTAAGAGACAGGGGCGAGGGTAGGACAGGCCGCCATTAGCCGCACCAGTGTGGGTCCATCCGCAAAGAAGCAGACGGCTCACGGTAAACACGCCTCTTTTCTGATCAGTGATATTTGTGGAGTGCTAAAAGTAAGTCGCGTTGGAAACTGCGCGTGATTGTTGTTGGCTTCTGCGATGGAGTAAATCTGTATGCGACGTGTGTGACATGCTAAGAAGGCGAGAAATGGTTTTATTTTCAGCTTTTGCTTCGAGCTGGAGGACAAACGCACACTTGAATCGCTGTCATTGTTTTCGACGTGCTTTAGTGATTAAATGCCGCTCGTGATGTATTGCATCATTTGTTGGTGATTTTGTGATTGGGATGGTGCATTAGGGCAGGGCTGGTGCATTTATCTCCATGCACATTAACATTGTTGAAGCTAGAGTAGGTCATGCATTTGCATGCCGACAGAAAGTCTGCTTTATTTCATCATGCATTGGTGCTATTTTTAATCCTCAGCCGCTGTATAATATACCTTATCTTCTAATCGATGTTTAAGCTAGATCATGCAACATCTCGTTTTAACTGCATGAAAGGGACCATCACATGCATGCTGTGTTACTTTAGGAGCGATCCGTAGCGACTCCCACTGCCCTGCAATGCAGCATTGCTGAAACGTGCGTGCGTGAACACACACCAAAAGTGTGCAACAATGCATGCACGGGTGGCATCATGTTTAGGGCGTCTTGCTGACTGGACACTAAATGATGGTTTGAAAAAGCTCAGTGCATAATCACGTGTGAAAGTGCATGTGCTTGCTGTGTCCACCGCTGAGGATAATGAATGATTGTGCCTTGTGGGGAAGAAATCGCCTGTGCATGTCAAAATGGCTTTAGCAGGGGCACAAGATATTGATGCAGGTATAGATCCAACGTGGCTGTCAATCCTTGGTTTAAATGACATGATCTAATTGTGCAAAAAAAAAAAAAAAAGATGGGTAAATTCTATATATCTACATTACTTTGTTTTTTTTTCTCAGGAGCTGGAGGCAATTAAAGCCCGGGTGAGAGAGATGGAGGAGGAGGCAGAGAAACTGAAGGAGCTACAGAACGAGGTGGAGAAACAGATGAATCTCAGTCCTCCACCTGGTAAGTGTGACTAAATGAATTGAGCGACAGAAGAATCTGACAAACTGAGCTTTAAGGGGAGCGCTGCAGAAAAGACAGTGCTGATGAATAGGACTGCATTAGCGGCAGAAGAATAACTAGCATTGGACCATTTGAGGTCAATAGAGATATGGCTTGGAACAGAATGTAACCTAGATTTTAGCAATAACCTAGTAGGCAGTGTTATTTCTAGGCGAAACCCCTGATATACTTGCTTTGAGTGTTTTTTTATTATTTATTTTTATGCTATTTTCTCACGTCTGGAACACAGTAGACTTACAAATCTTAACCGGTTTTGAAGTCATGGGAGACTATGGACATAATGACAGATTCAATAGATTTATTTATGTGGTAATGCTAGATGGTTTGGTCAGAACACGAGACCACACAATTGCTGATTGTAGTAATAATTTAACAGTGGTAATTCAACACACAATCTCACTGAAACTCATGTGATCAAACATGACTTTAGAAAAAAGTTGGACAGTTGATGTGATCCGTTGGTTTTCCTGGTGTGCATTCAATTGTAATGCACCAAACTGATGGGGATATCTTGTGTGAGAAAATTCTATTGACATTGACATTTTTGTGACTGCCATATGAAAACGGTGGACATCTGGTAGGGTGATTTGTTTGACCTCATCTGTTTCCATCCAAATTAGCAAATTTTCTTTTATGCAGAACGTTTTAGTATCCAAAATACATTAAGGATTAAATGTCAGTGCTGGTTTTTGTTTGTAAATTGGTTTAAAAAAAACGTCATTCATAAACCAAGCGGAAAACACTGCTTGAATCCCACTGGAGAGACAGATTTGATCATTGAAAATCTTAGGTTTTGTATTGTATTCAAAAAAAACTTTGAGTAGAATGTTCTCTTACCAGTGCCGATATGTTTAATTATTTTTATTTATCTTTTGCAAAAATAAATACACATTTGACTGCAAATTACATTTTTGAAACATGCTTCATTCTCCTCAAACTGAAGCTCCCAGCATCCGTTAATTGGTGTTTTTCATAAGATACAGCTTTTTGAATGTTTTATTCATGTATACAGTCTTTGTGCTTTTAATAATTTTATTCTATTCAAAGCAACATTCATGGATGCAAGTTTAGCCTTGAAAACTTTGGATGATGGCATTGCGTGTGTTGGATAATTTGCACGTGCGTGCGTGTGATCAATTCCTGATTCGTTGCCATGTTTTTAAACCAAGACACCTAATCAAATTACTTCCGATGTGCTACAATATTTATTAAACGAATTTTCCAGCAAGAACTGATTTCAAACTACTGAAGCAAATAAAAAATGTTTAAAAAAAAATTATGTCTATGGTGGATGAGTTGCATTAGAAAATAGAAATTGATTTATTTTTTTCCTTTTTACAGCTGGCCCTGTCATTATGTCCATTGAAGAGAAGATAGAAGCTGATGGGAGATCTATTTACGTTGGAAATGTATGAGTAATTATTCTCACGCCTACTTGTCAATCTTTTCATACCTTTGTTGCACTTTGTGATATT
Organism: Danio jaintianensis; assembly: GCA_903798115.1. Taxonomy (NCBI): domain Eukaryota; kingdom Metazoa; phylum Chordata; class Actinopteri; order Cypriniformes; family Danionidae; genus Danio; species Danio jaintianensis. The sequence continues at coordinate 19,007,078 of CAIGQV010000641.1, forward strand.
TTTGCCCAGCCTTTAGTAATTATTTAGTCACATGGTAGAACTGCTGGTGATTTAGGTTTGGTCTCTCTCACAGGTGGATTACGGTGCTACAGCCGAGGAGTTGGAGGCACATTTCCATGGCTGTGGATCTGTAAACAGAGTCACCATCTTGTGTGACAAGTTCACAGGACATCCCAAAGGGTAATTCATCCACTCATTATGTTTCCTTCTTAACCTATCCAATAATTCATCCTTTTCCTTTCAATCAAATTTTTTTGAGTCTCTTCTCTCAAATCTAATTTATCTGAGTCTATTCTTGATAGGTACTATATTTTTAGAAAATGCACTGATCCATTAACTTAACACTGAAACTAAATGATAGCCACTGAAAAAATAAATACGTACATCTGAAGTTTCTCTATATTATTGGTAAATAGGGTTGTCAAAAGTATTGAGTTCGGTACCAATCGATACAGAAATTTAAAAAATGTCCATTTGAGCTCAACAGATATGACTGTGATTGGTTTCACAGCCGGGTAGATCAGTCAATTTATCAGCAGGTTTCTAATACGTCAGCTCATAGACAGACCAGCTGATCTTCATGGCTCTGAAATGCCCCAGTCTCCCTGTATCTGTGTTTGCACTTGGTTAAAAACGTTGAAGAATGGTGATCTGATGACCTTCACAGCCAATTGCAGCCATTTTTGTTGAGCACGTGAACACAATCGCCAATTAGCAGTGTTTAAGTGCCCGCTCAACAGCACTTAAATGTTAGCTGGAAATGGACTTTTTTAAAATTTCAGTTCTGATACTTGACAATGGTACTAGTAAAGAAGATTAGTTTTAAATAAGCGAAACAAGGAACACATTATTAAATGCAATTTATTTCAAACCTTGAAAGCATTTTTTATTTCAGAATGCCTTAAGCCTTATACTTCTGCATTAAGTAATTGCTGTACCCCAAGGCACATACCTTGCACATAGCTTACGCTGTTGTGAGCATTTATACTTCTGTCTGTTTTCTGTCCATGTTGCTCTGTCAATAGCTACGTTTCCATCCACCTATTTTTATGCACATTTGGATATGCTCATAAAAAATCGGTTGATGGAAACGCTAAGATGCGCATAAATTTTGAAAATGTGCATAAAAAATTCATGCTCATAACTGAGTAGGATAAACTTTTTATTTCGATAAGAAAAGATGTGCATAAACTACGATGGAAACACTTTTACTGAACAAACTCTAGTATGCGCATTAAAAAAAGGTCATGTGATTTGGTTATAAGAGATCATGTGATGATAAAAATGTTTGTAAATGGACAAACCAGCAGGCTGACCACACTGTAAAACATCTGAAATGTTGTTTTGGTCATTCTAAAATGCCTTAACCATTTCAGTATTAGTGTTATTATATTATATTATTAATTACCTCCAGAATCAAGAGCGTCTGTGCTCTGCGTCTCACGCCTTCAAACGCCACCATGCGTTCACTGCGTGTCAGCATTGCCTTCTGAGGCGCAAGTCATTTAATAAATGAAGAAAAGATTCACGCAGCTTCTCCTACCTCAGCAAATTCTGTTTTTACTGTTGATATTTGGCGCCATTTAATCAGGAAGTGACGATTTTGTTCTCTTTGACTCGTTGGATGGAAACGCTGCTTTATTCGCACATCTTTTATGCGATATTCCAGTTTAGCGCATAAAGTTAATTCGCATTTTTGGATGGAAACATAGCTAATAACACTTCTGAAACACTAGTAGGTAGCTGCGCTCAGCCCTGCCCAGACTTATCACCGATACCAATTCGACCAATCACAGATCTTGCACTTTGCATTGTTGTGATGTGTAGTTAAATTTTTAAAGAGGTGTGTCAGTATGATGAAGTGTATGCAACTGTGTAAAGGCTACACTGGGCCCTACCACATGCAGTCGATGAAGTCCAGAAGTAAAAAAAAGGCCTTTAGAAGATATTTTTGCACAGTCACTCAGTATATGTAGGGACATTGGAATCATCATTATGGCCTTGTCTTTATGTGGCATGAAGACAAAGGTGCTAAAATAGCCCTTACAGGAAGAATAAAGGAGTGCAAAATCCCACCTTCAGATTTAAAGCCGCTAATAAAAGGCTATATTCTTAACAAATGGCAAGCTGAATGGGATCAGTGCTCAGAAAATAAACTTTTTGAGTCGAGCCAGTAATAGCAAGAAAATCAAGCAATTTGTTTAAGCTCAAGACATGAGATTGTTTACATAGTGTCGTATCGGACACACAAGATGGACATTTACTCATGGACATTTACTCAAAGGAGAAGAACCCCCAAAATGTCAATATTGCAACAGAAACTAAACTGTTAAACATATACTTGTGGAATGTCCTATTTTTAACGTTTTTAGACAAGGATTTTTAAAACCTTAAACTGTTTTAAATTTTTATTATAATATATTGATTTTGAACATGATTTTGCACTATTTATATGTAGGCTTGGGACTCTGAGGTGTGAAATTGTTCTCTCGCTTTGTACTATTCTGGAGCACAGCATTTTCAAGCTGTTCCCATTAATAATTTGTCAGCATTATCCTATTGCATGGGGTAACATTTGATGCAATGCTTTAATCACAGCTACTTTGCACATGGTGTTCTCTATTAATCTTTAAAAGTTAACTTGATTTTTCATATGTGCATCCATAAGTACTTGCTTAAAATGAGTATTTGCTTACAATGATGAATAAATCATACTGGTTTCAGTTTACGCTGGTTGTTGTTGTTGTTATTATTATTATTTTATTTCATATTATTATTTTTTTAATGCTCTTGACTGCCCTCACATTATCATATGCCCTCTTCACATTTCAGGTTTGCTTATATAGAGTTTGCAGACAAGGAGTCTGTTAGGACAGCCATGGCATTGGATGAGTCCTTATTCAGAGGAAGGCAGATTAAGGTGAGATGAGGCATCACATTTTTACTAACTAAGATTACATTTACATGATGGTTCACTATTTAAAAAAGAAATGTTTTTTAAAATGATTCACATGAAAAGCCATTCATGCTGATCTGCAAAAATGAAGCTTTGTTATGATTGTCAGTGTTTCTTTGTAATGGATCAATATGCATCTGCACACATTTGGTTCTATAGTTGACCGGTACTCTCTTGGTTCACTCTAGTAGACATAATTTTCAAAATATCTTGTTTTTGTACTATACACAGAAGTGATGGCATTTTTAAGATTCTTGCATTTTGAAACTCATTATCAGGTCAACAAAATGTTGTCTTGAATGGCCAAAATGCAGTTTTTGGGTTTAGATGAATAAACATTTCCTGACACAGTAGTCAAGACAAGTTTTGAAATCTATTATTTCCGTTTTAATCAATTTTGCAAAGAGAAAATATAACTTTCATGCTTTCGGTAGTATACCTTTTCCATTCACTTAATTAATTGGCATTATATTTACAAATTTCCAGGTTGGGGCCAAGAGAACAAATCGTCCTGGCATTAGCACCACAGACCGCGGTTTCCCTCGGGCCCGCTTCCGCTCACGGGGAGGAAACTTCTCGTCCCGGGCGCGTTACTACAGTGGCTACACACCCCCCAGAGGCAGAGGACGGGCCTTCAGGTGAGCTTCATGCCAGCCTGCACGCTTGACTGTGACTGACACACAGGCTCCATCCTGACAGAGAGTGCTGCTGCTGTCAAAGTGTGTGCATCAGTGATGATCTAAAATAAATTAATTAATTGTGAACTTTTTAAAGTTTTACTGATTTTTTTTTTTTTTTTTTTCCTTCGTGTCCTATAAAACATTTAAAATGCAAATTAATTAAAAAAATTACATTAACAAAAAAGCTTAATTTTATAACTGCATGCAGTTTCTTGAAATCTTTCAAAACTACTGTTTTTTTCTTTTCTTTTTTTCGATTGTGTTTGTTTCCTTTATTTGTTTTGTTTTTTTTGCTGTTTGTTGTTACTTTTAAAAGTGTTCTGTGCTGGTCTGAAAATGTAACTCTGCCTCCTGTACCTATGCATGCTGCTGTTTAATTCTTTGTGCGTGTGTGTGAGTGAGGAGAGAAGGAACTGCACCACTTTTTTTCTTTCTTTTTTTTGTAGTCTGCACTCTCTGTACACAAACCTGTGTGTCGTCATTTTTAAAAAAGGAAACCATCTTCTTCTCAGAAACCATTAAACACACACATGCAAAGCCATCGTCATCATCCCTGTCCATTTTCCTCCTGCAGTGTAAGATTCTGAGAATTGAATGATTCTTCACACACAGCAGATATTTGCAAGTTAATAACCTAGTGCACAATGTGAAGATAATTTTCAGAATTGTGTTGCTAGGTGTCAAAAGATATCCCGCTAAATCCTGTTAGGCCCTCTGAACTAATTTGGCATTCAGTAGCTTTACTCTTGGCTTTAAAGGGGCTGTATGTAAGAATTGTCTGCTATTATTCTTTTTTTGACTCGTGAAACAAATGCTTATGCAATCTTAAAGATAGTAAACAATAACAAACAATTATTTAATGTCAATAACAGCGTGTCCTAACTACGGGTGACACAACAAAAGCTTATAAAAAAAATTCTAATTCTTTAAAGTCTTTTATATTAAAAGCAGTTTTTGACCTAATCTGCAGAGTCCCAGCTGAACAACAGCATAATCCATGATGATGATGATGATCACCTCAGGTGCTGTTTATGTACTTTACTCAGTTAAATGCAACTGATGTGAGTTTGAAGACCATTTTACGTGACATTTATTGCCATACTGAAAGCGGAAGCAGGTAGTTTACCTCAGATCTTGAAATTAAAATGACTAATGCTAACCAACAAATCTCAGTCATTTAGCATGACATTTTTTATAATGTTAAAGAGATTTAATATAAATTATTAGATCAGGAGTGCAGTGCTGTATTCTGCGCTTCTAAGTGGCTCCGGTATTTCAATTTCTTCCAATGTCACGTTTGGGGCAGACAGCCAAATTGCATGTTGCTGGAATCTGGTCTCTTCACATGTAGTTAGGACACGGCATAATATACTCCTGATTAAAAAAAAAAAGGTTTTTAAAAGTTTTTTTTTTTTTAAAGGTTTAGTAATTTAACCCAACAGTTGGGTTGGTCTGCACAACGTTCAACCTAAATTTGAGTTTATTGATAATGAGTTGCAGAGCTCTTGCAAACATGTTAATATCGCTATGATCAAAGAATTTCTCAGCAGCTTTTCACTTATTTCAAAAGAGATTAACAGAGATTGAAAGTTATTAATATTGTTATTGTAAGGAAAAAGTCTTGCACATTTATGTAAGCATTTAAATGGGATTCTTGTCAAGTTTATTAATGCAAACAGAACTTTATTTTTTTTCATAATGTTACCCATGTAATCATGAGCAGTAATTCGTTAGCTACAATTCACTTAACAGCCACCACAAGGGTTTCTGAATTCAAATTAAAATAATATATAGTGTGAATGCATTTTATGAATCAGAATCTTGTACATCAGTTTGTTTTGGAAACTTTTGTACGTTCACTGCCACACTTTCGCTTTTTTTGTTCGAGTAGAGCTGGGAAAATAGTTTTGAAATTGAGGTTTTATCCCAAACCACAAAACTGACATAGTAGGGTCAAAGTACTATCAGACAAGATAAAAAAAGGTCAATTATGTAGTAGGCATGTAATGGTACACAAAAATAATGGTTTGGTACGCATCCTTGATTTTAAAGTCTGTTCAATATGTTTTTGGTTCAGCATGGGGAAAAAACAAAAAAAAACAAATCAGCTTCTTTCTTGGCTTTATTAAATTGTGGTTTATTAAAATTATGGCTCTGACTTTAAGTGGAGTTATAACTAGATTTCTAATATAAGCTAATTTAGTGCAAATATTTCGAGAAATGCTCTTTTTCTAGTGTTCGTTAATTGGTCACCTGAGGTAAATGTAATGCTGTGTGACAATGGGTCTCATGCAAATGCACAGTTGTGTTGATAATACAGTATAATTAAAAGTCCAATTATTTAAATTGATATTTTCTATATATAATTAGAGGTCCAAACAACAATCACCTGATCTATCCTTATATAAACGGTGATTATTGGCATGGTGTGGCTTGAATACACTCTCTTCTTAGAGCATGTGTTGTTATGTGTCTTTACAGAGCTCACAGATATGTTTGCTGAGAGTGACAAATGGCTGTTCAGTCACTTTAGGTTACCCAGAACAGTTCTTATTGATTTATGCAACATTTTGTAAATGGCACGTTTTTCTGACCTCTGACAGCAAAACCTTATGTTTATTATCATAAAAAAAAATAATAATTATTTGTCTTTTGTTTCCGTGCCATAACGATCTTCTCTGGATGAGTACTCATTTTGCAGAAAGCCATTATATGGTGATGGTTTGGGAGTGCATTATGCAAATTACCAACCTTGTGCAAGCGGGTGCTCAAGACTCCAAATTCACGATCAGAGAAATAAATTTAAGAACAAGCTGATGTGCTTACTCGCGTGTTGAGAATTATGTGGAATGTTTTCTTGAAGTTTGAATGTGCTATAAATATGAAACAAGTGTGTAATTATTAGTGAATGAGACCCTTTGTTTGTAAACTGTTTTATTAGCATCTCTTCATGGTTAACGCTGATTGAGCAATTACATGGTCAAGTTCAGTGAGGTGTTTGTGCTTTAACTACTTGTGAAAAGCAAGGAATGATTACGTTTGCTTTTGATTTGTTGTGACTTCTACACAGTCATTGTCATGTCACTTCAAAAAGCGCCAAACAAGCATTTGTTGTCTTAAATTCTAATAAAATGTGGAAAAAAAAGAAGATAAGACTCTAGTGAAGCTCAAAGCTTCTTGTCATTTTGTTAGGTGTTCTATATAATATCTAGTTTTCAGCTGAAACTGTTGACGAAAAGATCTTGGGATTTAAAGTCAATATTGATTTAAAGTTAAGACCTATGTAAAACACAACCTTTCAAATTAAGCTTTGTTCATACTAAAATGTCTACTAGAATGATTTTAGTTCAATTAAATGTACCGTTTCACCCTAAGCTCAGCTCTGAATAACTTAAAGGCAAGTGTGTGTTTAACCACAGGCAAGTTTTTTTTCTCAGAAATGCCCATTTTTTGCTGCATTTTCACCCCCCTCGCATGAATAACAATGTGTTCACTTCCAGAATGGAGGGTTCATTCCTGCAGCCTGATATTGACTGTTTTAGTATCCAACCGATAACGCAGTGCCATAAAGTGCACAAGCTGTTCCTGGAGGGGCTTTTGTGTGAATGACGAGCGCCTCTTGCTGCCTGAATGGATGTCCATGCATTTATTGATGTATATATGTGTGAGCGTGTGTGTGCTCTGTGGCCCAGTCCATCTGTGGAGAGCTGTGTGTCTGCGTGCATGTGTTTTGAGGGTTCATGTCCCCAGGATCTCTCCCTTTACAGAGACCACAGGAGCCGCCCCGTTCAGAGAGAGAGAAAGAGGGAGAGAGCGTGTTTTCACTTTCCCCTACACTGGACACTAGACCTTAAATAAAGCCTGATCAAACTTATCACACACACTTACATTCTGCTGTTGGAGAATCTTCCTCAGCTTCCCTTTATATTAGATTTATTCATACATGTTTGCATCGGTCACTATCAGAGGGGTATACTTTGCATTTGATATTTTGGAATTATGTGTATACCTGAAACTTGAGTGCGTAAACGTTCAGCCCTAAGGCCCTTTTACCGACACGCAAACACTCACTCATACCCCAATCAAAACTGAATTGGTGTCCATCTTCTTAAATCAACCACAAAAAAAGAACTCACCCTCTTTTTCTCTCTCTTTTCCAGGGGCCGAGGGCGAACAACATCGTGGTACTCCCCTTACTAATACTTCCCCACCCCCCGATGAAATCCCCCTTACTTTCATCCCATACCCCTCTATAGAAAAGAAAAAAAGATCCCTCAAAAAAGGAAGGAAAAAAAGAAGAAAAAAAAGACAAAAAAAAGAAAAAAAAAGAGCATCTTCTGGAAAGACAGACTGACTGGCCGCAGTGTGCGATTGTGTGTGCGCGTGCGTGTGAGGAGGTGTTGCGATCGCCCTGGTAAGGTACAATATGGCTGTCTGGGAGATTTGGTGGCATTTGTTTCAATTTGAGAAAATGATGTAATCTCAGGCTGCAGATGTGTGTCCTTTTTGTCTGGCTGTGATTTTTCTCTCACCAAACAGCCCCTCTTTATGTTTGCACTCAAAGGCAAACAGAAAAAAAAAAATGTTAACTTTTTTTTGTTTTGTTTTTTTAATTATTGTAACGTGAACATGTGAACGATTTAATAGCAAGAATGTTGTTGTTTCACAAAGTTGTGCTATTTGAAGAACACATTTTCTATTGTCTATGCTCTCTGGAATCCCTTTCCCCCCTCCCAGCGCTGGTTTCTTTTCCTGTTCATCCCTCACTCAGATTTTAGCTCCTTCACCTGCGTTATGCGGTTTAGAGTTCGGCTTTGTTGTTAAGCTTTGTTTTGTTTTTTTAATAATGTTTCACTGTTCTCAAACCATCTTCCACATCATACGACTATTGTAAGATGGCATGGCCTGAACTCTCAGATCTTTTCTGTTTTTCATTTAGATTTTTTTTCGTCTCATGCTGCCATACGCCATTCCCGCCCATCTGTGTTTTTCCCCTGTTCCTGTGCTTCTCCTCCTGCCCCCTCCTCTCTCTCTGTCTCTCTTGCTCTCTCTCTGTATATTAGACCACTTCTTGTCGTTTCAGGTTTCAGGACCAGTGGAGGCTGACAACCCCTCCTCCGGTGGCCGCGGCGCCCCCTACCGTCTCGGCGGCGTCTCTGTCTCTTTCTGCTCCCGCTATGCACACTCACCCCATCCTCTCGGTGTGGGGGGGGCGGGGGTGGGGGCCAGGGCGACCACCGGCCCACAGCGGGAGGCATTTATTACAATAACAAGCGCTGAGCTTTACTGCTATCAATATACTGAGATGCACCAGGCCCATGTTAAACACACACACAATCACACATGCATACAGACAGATCACACACACCGCACACATCCACCACACAAGTTTATATATCATGAAGGCAGAGCCATGGTAGAGCAGCGGCTGCTTAAATTGCGAGTGAAATGAGAGAGGCCGGACCAGAAAGGGGTTTTTGGAAGGGGAGGCTTCTTCTGGGGCCTTGTCTTTCTCAGTGCACAGTGCAGTTAGGGCATGATGGGGCACTGACGCGTGGGCTGCAGGTATCGGTTACTTAAAGGAGGGCTTCGGAGCTTTTATTTCGGGCGTGGGGAGGGGATTTGTGTGCAGGAGGGTTTTCTCGTTTCTGTTTGTTTTGTTTTTTCTTTTTCAGATGGGGGAGTGGGTGTGGACGAAAAGAGAAAAGATGTTTTCCTTTTTTATTTTATTTTTAACCCATGAGTCTGTAATTAGAAAAAAATAAAAGACATTGTGTAAAAAGTAATGAAAGTGGTCGGTCTTTTGTTTGTTTGTTTGTGCACAGTTACAGAAATGTTCTTATTTTTGTTCCGTTTTAAAATGAAAGCTAATGCAATGGTTAAGTCATGGTGGTCCTGTAAAATTACTTGCCTTCATTTGTCACAAACCTGTTGCAGTTGCTTTTGAAAGTTAATTTGAGAACATGTTGGAAATCTGTAAACCTTATTTTCCAAGTTCTGTTTTTTCTACTGTGAAAGTCAATGGTAACAGGTGTCTTAACTTTTTTCAAAATATCTTTTTTGGGTTAGGGAATAAGGAAACTCATAAAGGTATGAAACCACTTGAGAGTGAGTTAATGAATTTTTGGGTGAACTAGCCTAAACTGAAAAATTTACTCTCAAGTGTCTACAAGATTCTCATGGGTCATGGAATTTCTGGAATATCATGGAATTTTAAAGTGACCTGTTATGAAAAAATCACTTTTAAACAGTTGTGTTGACAGTGTGAATATAGTCAGCCTCTAATGGTAAATATAAAATTTTTCATGACTACACTTGATTAAAAAAAACAGTCTGCAGAAATGGTTTGATGGACATTCTCCCTTTGTACATGTCATCAAAAGAGGAAAGCCCCGTCAGTTAATGACAATCTGTCATTAGCATAGACAGCCCGGAGTGAGAAGCAGCCGTCCACCATTAGTTTTCACACCGTACTGGCTGAAGATAATGTCAGCAACTAAGAGACATTATAAATGTGGGGTTTTAGGATGCACAAATGAACACTGTATTGTCCATAGACTGCCTTTTTCAGCTGCTGCTTTTGACATTTTCAGTTTTTCACAGACAACCTTTGTCCTGTTGTGAATCTGCTGCTATGCTGACACAGGGATATGTAGCTCCGCCCTCTTTTGAAAAGAGCCTAATCTCATTTGAATTTAAAGCAACAGTCACCAAAATGGCACAATTTGAATCCAAGCCTTAAAGGGCCAGTTTCAAAGAGTTGTAAAATATTATTTGTGGAGTATTTTGAGCTGAAAATTAACATGCACAATCTTAAAAAGGGGCATAATAGGTCCCCTTAAAAGGCCTATTGCAGACATTGGAAGGTAATTATTATTTTATTTTTTGTCCAAGTCACGGAATATCAGGAATTTTTGTTTGACATTTTAAGTTTTACTTTTTTGTACCGTTTTATGATGTTTTGTCTATTGTTATGGTTAGGCATTTTTGTCCTTTGCCTTCTCAATTGGCAATCAAATGCAGTCACTGGGTTGGACCTGGCAGTTTTTGGTCTGCTCAGTGCTCAACCAGTACTGGGGTTTGCGAGGAAAATTGTGATTATTGTAGACTAAAGTGCGGTGTCTTTGCTCACATTGCAGCATTTTGTGTGTTTTGCAGTGGCTGAATGTGCATTGCGATAATGTCACACATCACAGAAGCCATGTCTGTGACAAGTTGGGGTATCTCACACCAGATGGGCACTTTCTATATGCAAATATAATGTTATTTAATACAAAACAGTGAATAGTGTCCTGAACAAAAGTGGGGAATCTGCAGCAATTAATTAAATAGCAAGCTTCTCTAAATTTTACATTATTTCTTGTTTTTGCCTTAAAGTCAGCAATCACAGAATCACAAAAATCTGGAGGAACTGCTGAACAACTCCCTGTTTTCTATTAATTGTCATGGAAATTCAGCTTTTTAGTCAGGGAATTACACATTTTGATTTTTCTGATGAAAACAAGATAATTTGAAAAATGTTGGAAACCGGTAGACATTGACATCCACAGCGAGACTACTAATGGCTACTGGTTTCCAGCATTCTTCAAAATGTTTTTTTGTGTTCAAAAAAAAAAAAAGGGAACTCCTATAGGTTGGGAACAAGTCAAGGGTAAAAGACAATTTTCATTTTGGGGTGAACTATCCCTTTTTAATGCTTTTATGAAAGTCTTTCATGCCAACCTAAAGGGATAGTTCTTCCCCAAAAAATGAATGTTCTGTCATTTAGTTTCATTACAAACCTTTATGACTCATTTTCTTCAGAAAGACAAGGGATGTTTCTTAGAATTGCAATTAGTTTTATCTCCTAACTCTGATGTTCTCACATTTGCAAGGCTACATTTCAAAGTTCTGACACTTCTTGTTAGATGCAGTTTCTCAGTTTTTGAACTTTTTCCCTCAAAATTGCAATTGTTCCGAAAAAAGAAAGAATTATGTGACGTAAACAGAAATACAATGTTGCTCTATTTTCTTAGAATTATCTTGTGGTCTATGCTTTTTAACCAAATTGACTTTCTTGCAGTTCTTTCCTAATTTGTTTCTAAATTGCCTTTTTTCCCCTCCCAAGTATAACTCTCACAATTTACATCTTATAATTGTTACTCTTTTAACTGGCTTTGCCTCAATTCCGACCCTCTTTCTCTGAATAGACTCTTGTTTCACAATGGCATGTTTTGAACTCTATTTATATTTCTCCTCATTGCAATTTTGACCTAATTTCTCACAGTTCTGATCTTTTCCTTGTCATTTTAAATTGAGGTCTTGCAACGTGTGTTTCTGATTTTATGGCAAAACAGAACTGTAAAATAAAGGAATGGTCACTATTATGTGGTGAAAGTGGTTTAAAATGACGTAAGGGTGAGTAAATTTTCAAGTATTTTAATTGTTCCAACCTAAATTATCCTTTAGATACCCAATGAAAGTTTGTGTTTTAATTTTATTTAATATCTGGCCACAAAAATTGAACCATCATGTTTTAAATTCACAGAGTTCTGGTGGGAACAAAAAGGTAACTAATGCAGGCTCTTTGCAGGGGTTGGAAAAAAGTGTTTATACTCATGGTTACAATTTCATGTTAAGGATCAGCAATTTGCCACTAAATGTACTTAAACAGCAACATGGTGGCTTAGTGGTTAGCACTGTCACATCATAGCAAGAAGGTGCTCCGGTTTCCCCCACAGTCCAAAGACATGCGCTATAGGTGAATTGAATAAACTAGATTGGCCATAGTGTATGTGTGTGAATGTGAGAGTGTATGGATGTTTCCCAGTATTGGGTTGCAGCTGGAAGAGCATCCGCTGTGTAAAACATATGCTGGATAAGTTGGCAGTTCATTCCGCTGTGGAGACCCCTGATGAGAAAAGGGACTAAGCCGAAGGAAAATGAATGAATGTACTTAAACACACCACTCACTTTTTTTCTTTTTTTTTTTTAATTAGAAACCTAATCGACATACAAATTAAACTAGTTTGATCAGTGCTGACATCAATGGCTTACACGACTGCCAAACAACAATTTTGAACTGAGGAAAAAAATATTTTTAGTCATTGTCTCCTTGCCCATCAGTTTACTTGCGTTTCCTGAAAACTGAAGGAAGAAAAAAACACTTAATAATGTGTCATGTACAGGATACATGTATTTTGAACTCTAAATGAAACGCTTACCTTTCTTTTTACCTTTCTTGGTTATTTTCTTTTTCTTGGGTTTTGGATTACCAATATCCTACAAAAAGGGGGAAAAGTACTTCGGATGATTTTATGTCAGCAGCTGCTTAACTTACTTGGAAACTGCATTTAATTTTACCTGTACAACAACAACAACAACTAAAAGATTTGTAAAACTACCCATGATGCCACAGTCCAGCTCACCTGCACTTCTCCTCCTGTCAGAGCAGTGATGTCACTGAATCGTGTGATGTTACTCAGCTGTGATGTCATTCCCGTCATTCCCCTCTTCCTGAGATTCTGATCTCGTGTTGTACTGAGACGAACCATCATGGACTCCTCGTAGTTTTTCCTTTAGCAAAATATTATTTTAAAAGGATCAGGAAAAAACAAACTCAAAGATTGTCAGGTTTTAATTTTTTTTATTCATTTAGTTGTTTAACCCCATATTTTTAAGATATGTAACATAACTATTCCACCTGAGTTTATCTCAGTATTTTTGCATGCCATACATCAATACATTCCTTGCACTCCCAATTTAAAGGCTAATGAAGCCATAGTAACTAAAAAAAAAAAAAAAAGATATATATAATTTAGTAAATAGCTAAAAAATAAAAGCTATTTTTAATATTTTACTAATTACAGAAATATCAAAAATGTTTAAACCTTTTTAATCCCAAAAATGAAGCTATATTGATGTGCGTATCTGCAGCTGTATCCTATCTAGACTTTACCGTGGTTTAAGGCTTTTGATTGTAAGGTGTGTGTGGGGTTAATTAGTTTTCCATTATATGTTAGATATTTGATTGTGCAATCTCTAATATTTGGGAAAAGAAAATTAATTCATTAATATTCTTAGTGGTCTAGAACTAATTAGTTATCGTAACTTAACATCTTAAGTTATTTAAGATAATTAAGGACACTGTTTTTTCCCCAAGAATTTTTATTGCGTTTAGTCTTAAAGGGATAGTTCACCCCCAAATAACAAAAATGTTACTATTTACTCTTCCTCAAGTGGTTCCAAACCATTATGAATTTTTTTCTTCTGTTGAACACAAAAGAAGATATTTTGAAGAAAACTGAAAACCTGTAACCATTGACTTCCATAGTAGGGGAAAACAAATACAGTGGACGTCAATGGTTACAGGTTTCCAGCTTTCTTCAAAACATCTTCTATTGTGTTCAACAGAGAAAGAAACTCGAACAGCTTTGAAACAAGTGATGGGTGAGTAAATGATGGTAGAATTTTTACTTCGGGTTTAAGAACGTTCTAAAAACAGATGGTTCTCCCAAAAATGAAAGACTCAAATAGTTCTAAACTCATGAATTTCTATCTTCTGTTCAACATAAAACGATATCAGAATGTTGGAAAAAAAGCAGACAATGACATCTATAGCAGCAAAAATACTATGGAAGTCGATTTGTTTTTTTGTCCCCAACATTCTTCAGATTATCTTCAAAAGAATAAGAAAGAAACTCAAACAGGTTTGGAACAAGTGGAGGGTGAGTAAATGGCAGAACTTTCATTTTTGGGTGAACTACCTCTTTAAGATTTTTTTTTGGTAATACAAATATTCTTACATTCATTCTACATTTTTTCCTAAGGTTTTGGGAATCCAGCCCCAGGATTTATATGATTAAATGGGTTATTCTAGTACAGGAGATTGGCTGTAAATCTCTGCATGTTGTACCTGTTGAGCTCTTCTCTGCTTTGGCGGTCAGTCTGGAAGTCTCTGCGGTCTCGGATCTCCTCAGGAGCGTCGCTGTACTGCTGCCGGAGCTCCTGAATGACGGAGCTGCGCAGCGCTGCTCTCTTCTGCTTCTCTACTCTCTCCTTCTGACGATCCGCTTCCGTCAGGTCTCCATCTGTGTGTGGACAGCAGAGGCTTTGCTTACACTTTCAACTAATTAATGCATTTGAATTTTAAAGTGAAATAAAGTAAACTGCAAGAAAATAAAGGGATGCACCATAATGCATCGGGGCAATTCGAGGAGGTATGTATCTCCTGCCGCCTGAAGAGTCTTTTTGCTCCTTTGTTTTTCCTCCTTCACCCTCATCATCTGAATCTTCAGATTCACTGAGCTGCAAAATAAATAGATCAATTTAAACTCTGTAAAATCTGCATTTTTTTTATGTTCTGTTTTGTTTTTATAGCTTTTCTATTTAATATTTTTAAAAAGCCAGATAGTCTGTATTTTTACTTAAGTCTTCATCATCACATGGTGCTTCAGAAATCAATACAATATGCTGTTCTGCTGCTCAACTCCATAATAATTTTTTTCTGATTAATATATTTGTGAAAACAGATGCATTGATGGCATTTATTTGAAACCAACATATAATGTTTTGTAAACAAGATACTGAATCATGGTTTCATATATCATAGACTTTCCATATATATAGATATATAGATTAAAGATGAGATGTGCCATTTTGGTGTCCACATGAAATTTAATTTAAACAAGTTTTAGGAAACATATCTAGAACACAGAAAAGATTTTTGTAGATACTACTAATGATTTCTAATAGATTTTATGAAAACAATGATGAAAATGAAAAATCTTATCTTCAGAAAAAAAAAAAAAAGGTTTTCAACAAGGACCTCTGGTTGAGTTGACGCAGAATGTTTCCACATTATTATGGTGGCTAAGAGAGCTCAAACACACTTAAGAAAGCACATGTAAATAGAAAAACACTAACAAACTGAGAAAACATCAATTTGACAACACACGCGCACACATCACATGCAAATACAGAAACGTGCTGGAAATAGCGCAGACCACAAAGGACATGTTGTCGGGGACCTCAAAAAGTGCTGAAAAACTTCTATCTCAGATCTCTAATGATCTCACAAATCTCTTTATTTGCAGAGTGTTTGAGCTCTTTTGGCCACCGTACATAATGCTTTAGTCTTAAGAAGAGTTTTACCTTGCTGACCAGATTCTGAGGATTAGGGCGAAAGTGTAGAGGGTCATTTTCAGCTGGAAGAAACAAAGAGTACCATTAAAGTCAGTCAGCTTGAAAACAATTGCAAACTATGGGTTGTTTTTTTTCTGCTAAAAGCATTGCACTAGGGAATTGGTGAAAATTGTTTTTTCTCTTTGATGCACTCAATGAATAGAAGGGAGAGAAATTTTGTGGCCTTGAAGATCAGGCTTCGACTGTTACAGACGGTTAAAAACAGCATGATGGTTTTCCTCAAAACGCAGGTGCAAAATGTTTGACGTTGATCACATAACCTCAGGACGAACTGTTTTATGTAGTTAAAAAAAGTGCACCCAACTGGCAGGTGAGATGGAGTTTTAGCGATAAAGATGGACACCCTCTTTACAAGGGTTTGGAAGCTTGATCATGGGGTCAGTGAAACCGGTCGATATTTCTTGGACATACGAGTTGGTCTTCCAATGTGACTGCAAACTAGGGATATATTTACACATTCAAGTCTAAATTATTAGCCCTTCTTTTTTTTTCCTTTTTGAAATATTTCCCAAATGATGCTTAACAGAGCAAGGAATTTTTCACAGTACTTCCTATAATACTTTTTCTTCTGGAGAAAGTCTTATTAAAGTTTTATTTCGACCAGAATAAAAAAAATTATCATAAATGTATAGTTTTAAAAAAAAACATTTTAAGGTCAATATTATTAGCCCTCTTGCCTAATTAACCTAGTTAAGCCTTTAAATAGCACTTTAAGCTGAATACTAGTATTTAAAAAAAACTAAAATATTATGTACTGTCATCATGGCAAAGATAAAAGAAATAAGTTATTAAAAATTAGTTGTTAAAACTATTATGTTTAGAAATGAAAAAATCTTCTTTCCATTAAACAGAAATTGTGGAAAAAAATATACAGGGGGGCTAATAATTCAGGAGGACTAATAATTCTTACTTCAACTGCATATATGTATATATAAACACACACATATGTATACACACACATATATGCATACATACATACATACCTACCTACCTACCTATACATATACATTTTGTTGTATTTTTATTAACAATGCATGATTATTATTATGATGATGATGATTTATATCAGCTGTGTATATCATCAGTAAACAGTTGTATTGCTTGATTAGTGAAAATGGCGTAAGGACCTTTTATTGACATCTGCTTTCTGCTAATTTACATGCTAATTTATTTAAGCACACTTGTCTCACGTGAGTGTTAAATAGACACCAATAAATGCAAACCATACAAAAATATCTGGCAAACTAAAACAACAACACATTCTTAACATGTGCAATAACAAAAACACATTGGTGTGCGCATAAGTATGAAAAACTCACCGAGACTGCCTGTCACTGCTGTCCGCACCAACTTATCTATTTGATATTTCAGCTTCTGATCAAGGGGGCGCATCTTCTCCAAAACCTGTATCAAAAGCACAATTTTGACAAAGTGAAAAACTATTTATTATTATGACAGAGCCTAATGTATAATTAAATTCAGAATCAGAATGATACATTATGAAGTTGTACTTCCACATACAAAAAATTTGTTTGGGCAATAGGGGTATATATAACTATACAAATGGAAGGGAAATGTTTTAACAGTGTTATAAATAGTGTTAATAGTGTTGTGGCTAAGGTTTAATTTTAGTTTTGAAATTATTGCAGTGACTAGAAACAAACTAAGAATGACATAATAAATCAACTCAGGGGATAATGAGGTGGTGTTATTCTTACTTTTAAAATAATATATTACAATCTTAAGTCACTTTTTTAACTAAATATGTTACTTAGTTTCTTTTTAATGAAAATAATGTGAAAGTATGTTATGTCTCCCTTCTTTTTAAGATTAAGACTGGCTTAAAATTGTAATATATTAATTGTAAAAGTACCTTTACCCAACACTGCTCCTCAAACACCACAAGCAAATTTTAATGCGAGTTTTAAAAGTAATAGCAAAGTACTATCAGCAGACCATGAATAGCTGTGAATTTTGTCTATATTATGTGAGATATGTTACAATAATCTAAACTTTTCTAACAATGATTGAAATTTTTAAGCATTTTCCCTCATTTTGACAGATATATTTTGTATATTCCAGCCTTAGAAATATTTCTGTAAGTTCTGTTTGTAAGGATTAAAAGTAAAAAAGGGATGAAAATAATAAAGTACTGTGGAGTTATAATACAGTGTTAATACAGCAAAAAAAAAAAGTAAACAGACTTTCAGATAGACTTATGATGCCAATGTCACATTAAAATACTTAACATTGTATTGATCTTATTATGGGTAAAAACAGAGCTTGACAGAAAACATACCAATGATACCTTGTGATACCTTATAATATCTACTAGCAATCTATTCAAAGTTTACAACATTCTTTTTAGCTAGCTAGCAATTAGCAAACTAGCTTGAAATCATCTTTTCCAGAGATGCAGGTTTTAACATTAGTATTCTTAACTGTGACATTAATTGCACTGATGTCATTCATTCTATAAATATGATAAAAAATAATACTTGAAATGACCCTACAGTTTTTTTTAATGTAAATTGTTCTATTCTAGACAAAGCTGTTCTTCAAACATCTCTGTTGTTTTCGAATATGCACACGTCAGAGATGGTTGGAGCTTTATCATGTGGCATAAAATAAATAAATTCCAAAATTATTTTATTTACTATAGGTTTAATCAGTATTAGTGTGCACATATAAAAAAGGTAATGATTTTCAATGTATGAGCTGTATTTAGAATGTCGTTTCATCACAGTTTCTTGTCATTTTAAGATTTTCATGTCATATATTTTTTATTTAGCAACAATGGCTATTTTCATGGCAAAAAAAACCCACTGTTCATTGAAAATAAATCCAATTAGAAACCATAAACAACATAAATTAGATATGATTTTTCATATTATTGGAATATGCTATATTAGCTCTCTAAGCTGGAAATGCCACAGTTTAAAATAATATGGTAATTTTTTTAAATGCATAAAAACGATTTCTAACACCGCTATGTGCTTTACAAGGTTTGTGCCTTACTGTCCGTATGGTGACCAGTCTGTGGATAGCGCTGTTGTCCTTTAGACTTTCTCCTTCTGTCTTTAAACTGATCAAATGAGTGACATCTTGCAGATAAAACAGTAACAGGTGATATCTCAAGTCCAGAAAAGACAAACCCTAAAGCAAACAGACAAAAATCAAGCCATGCAAATAATTGTGGTTGAGTTATTAACCTTTTTTTTTTTTACCAGAGACTTTTACCTTGGAAGTCTGGTAAGCTTTCTCTTTGACTTTCTTTATCAGGTCCCGAACATGACTGGTTACTGAAGCAACCTGAAAATATCAATCAGCATCATCACATCTCCATATTCATCTAGTGTGCTAGCTGGATTACTTAAAGTTTAGTCTGTTACTGATTACAAATTGAACACACTGTGAAAATTATGTTAAAAGACTGTAACAATACTGAGTTATCGTTAATCAACAAACAAAGTTAACAATTTCTTTACTATATACGATGAATAACTCAAATAGTTTAAACTTATATTTATGCAATTAAATACAGTTACATTTACCATCTTTGTTGTTGTTGGGGTTTTTTTAAGAAAAAAAAATGGAGCTGTTTACAATGAACAAACTTGTAATCAACAATCCCAGAATTCGACTAAATGATATGAAAAAGCACGAGAAGAGCAATGTACGAGAAAGCAAAAAAAAATCCAAATTTACAAATAATATACTTTCATTGTGTGAATAATCTGTAATCACATACCCAACAAACACACAACGTTGCCTCAACGTAGCGACCTTCCCACAACGTTGTACCAACCTTGTAAAAAGGTTGCGGATCTACGTTGTTGCTGAAGGTTGTCACAACGGTGTCATAATGTTGCCATTTAAACGGCCGTTGCTTTAGGTTGTGCTTAGGCGGCATGGATGACCACTGTACAACATTTACTCATCATTAATGAATCAGTTTAATTTCTCATTGTCTCATTCAACAATGACCAAGGAGACGTGAGTATTGCTTTATTTCTTCTTGCTAAATAAGACATCAGTGGTCATTTGTGTAGTCGTGTTGGGTCAAGCTCTGATCTGTCCTCTCTTGTTCGCTGCCTATTTTGACTTGTGGCTGCTGTGGATCCATCTCTGAAACTGGATTCTCTGTTGGATTTGTTTCTTTCTCAGACTGCTTTCTCCGTACCAACAACTACGCCTGATCTTCGGCTGCGCTGCCCGGTCTGCTGTATTCTCCAGTCCAGAGCTTTGATGCCCAGCGTCTGCATTTTAATTTGCTTTCTTGTTTGTTTACTTTACTTTCTCCATTGACATATTAATTTAGCCTATCCTTTTAGTTTAATTACATATAGTTAATTATTTTATATAATCTAAACATTATTGTATACTGTTTGCTTATAATTATATGTGTACTGTATGTATTAAATGTTGTGAAATATACAATAAAAAAAGTTTGATTATATACATTTGTGTGGCATTTTTACACTTAAAAGTTTACATATGCAGTTATTAAATTAAAAAGGAAAAATGAATGAACAATATTTAATATTAAGCAATATTGGAAAATTATTACTGCTTATCCTGTATTCTAGGCAGTATTGATAAACTGCCAATAAAAAACATTAATACATTTAGCAAGAACGTCGTCTCACGGTTGCTGAATGTTACACGACAACGTTGCTACAGCCTTCTCACGTCTTACATTTCTACGTTGTAACAATGTAGCGAGCACATAAGTGGCGACGTTGCCTTTGAAAAAAAATTACGTTGAACAGACATCGCTACAACGTAGATGTTTTTGTTGGGTAGTCCTTAAAAATATATCTAAAAATAATTGTGATTCATGAAAAAAATATTCAGGTTTTATGGAATTACAGACCTGTTCAGTGAGACTGTTGAGTAGACGGACAGCATTGGGAAGATCACGGTCTATAACATCCTGCAAACCCAACATTTTGAATGTATGTATAAGTATTTTTAGCTGAACATACACATCAAAAGGGCTATCGTGTTAGCCAATGTGCAGTTTTACTCCTCTTAACCGAGAAATAAAACAGTATATTTAATGACAGTATAATAGAAATATTTAAAAAGTATTAATTCCATGGCAACACATCTTTAAGTTTGATTAAGGACAAATTAATTCACTTAAAGAAAAACTCACGTTTCCAACTGCGGTGGCCGCCATCTTGAATTAAACAAAGTTGATACGGAAAGCGCGTGGGGACAGAACTCAAAGCAGGCAATTCGGGAAAATTCGTCTCGACCATCAAGGTTTGACAATTCAAATGTGCTCAAATGTGATTTAATTATTACATTTTTCATTCTACACACAGTGGTAAAAAGGACAGATGAACGTTCTTATGGACTGTTTACAGCGTCAGTTTGATGTAATTTGTTTTGTTAAAATATAAAATCCTTAGGTCATTTTTCTTTTATGGTGGAATTTTTTTTTAAATCAACACAAGACGGTTTACTGCTGGTTTTAAGCTCTGCTTTAGACTGGTTTTAAACAGGTTTGTGGCTGATGATTGCCTGTGTGACTTTTCGTAGCCATCCTTGCTAATGGTTTTTTTAGCAATAAAAACCATAGTAACCATGTTTTTGGCTCATTACAAATTGTATAGGCCTAACGTTGACTACAGTTAAGTTGCAAAAACCGTGTTATTGTAGCAAAACTGCGAATTTGATGTAACTAATTCATTTAGTAGCCTAATTATACTGCTAATTGTAGTAAAATCATGATTAATTTTCGCAAGATTAAAAAAACTAAATTGTAAATATAGCTGGTTCTTTCTGCACACATCTACTTTTTTGTTGTTAATTTAAAATTCAAAACTATTCTAAATAATTGTGTGATTTTCCGACTGTCCTGCAGTTTTGCCTTTCACCAGGGGATGGCGCAGGACTCCATATCTCTCTATTGTGGACACCAGTCTCTTCGTCTCTTCAGCATCTGTGAGTCTGCCGGTGGAGAATCAACTACACTGACAGATAATGTGCGTCTTTTTTGTGTGTTGTTTTGTTATGAGCGTTTCTGACCCCTTGAAAAATGAAACTTCAAACCGTGATTCATTTCGGCTACTTGAAAAAGTTTCAGTGAACAGTTCTTAAAATATCCCTTTTTAAAGTATGAGAACATTTTAGCAAAAACTTTTTCAACTATAAAGAACCCTTTGTAGAATCCATTTAAATTTTTTATTTACAAACAATAGTTACCCTCAGGGCCCTAATAAATAAATAAATAATTTAAATGTACCAATTGAAGCCCATTAAAATATTAAATTCAATAATGCAATTTAAGAAAAATGTATAAACTTTGTTATGCCTTCATTTTGTATTCAAAATTGTAAGAAATGTTGGTGTTTTTGGTAGCATCAGGACTGATGAGGATAAAGAAATCTATGTAAAAGTGTAAAAACATAGTAACACATAATACATGAATTCCTTTTTTGACACAGGCATTTTTATCCTCTATTTTTAATTGATGCACTATAGTTTATGGAAATATAGATGCAAAAACATCATACCTAGTGTATACCTTCAGTGTGTTTTATGACATTCATCTTCTGCAGTAAAAAAGCTACAGTTATTAGTATCATTCATTCATGCATCCATCCATTTAAAATAATAATGATAATCATTAAATAATATAAGAATTATTATTTTAATACATATAATCTAATAATAGTACAATTAATAGTAATAATAATAATAAACATGCTAAAAGGGACATTTTAAACAAATCCTTGAACTAAAATGATTATTTCTAAAATAAAAATGATCCAAGAGTACTGATAAATTCAAGCTATATGATATAATTCTCCTAACTGAAGAATTATCCATATAAGAACATGCATACTTAAGTCAGTATAAAACATTTTGTGTGTGAGTGTGTGTTTAAAAGAGTTTCAGAGAGGTCTTTCTAATGATCAGAGATGAGAAACCGTCTGAAGTGAGAGCAGATAGAGACAGATGTGTGTGAGTAAAGCTCTCTGTGTGGCCTTGAGCCGCCGCTGCCGCCGCTCTTCCTGTTAACCTGCTGACATGATGGACCTTACAGGAATCACTAATCAAGCCCTGTCTGGCCCTCTGTTACTATAAAAGGAAATCATACATGCTTTTCCCGAACATACACTTTCCGGTTACATATGTTGTGTCTGTGTTTGTGTCTGCTGGAGAAAAAAAAATGTAATTATTATCAGTCTTTAAAGCAGCTGCCATGTTTGTTTCCATTCGTATGGATTGGAGGGGAAAAAGCAATAAAAAGTTCTGTCATCAGTCCTTCTTTCATCAGTTAAATGGGTTTCGAGTCTCTTTCTGTCCTCGGATTGGATGTTGTTTAGTGCCGTTTAAAGAAAGGCTCCCACTTACATTAGTCTTGGCTGGTAATATCATTAGCTGGAGGAAACTCTTATAGGAAACTCTTATTTTACACCTGTTTCGAGATGCGCTTGAGTCTATTGGATCACATGTTTACATATGAGGGAGACACAGTAATGTTTACATCTCATTTGTCCTGATTTCTTTGAGGGAAGGCTGTTTGTTTGCCTTTTTTCAAATAATATTGAAATATAATCTAATAATCTGCACACACAAAAAAAAGATTTTTGCTGCTTGTTCAAACTACTTGTTTAAAATGAGTTGAAACAACACAATTCTCGAGATTTTTTTGGGACAACTTAATTGTTTTATGTTCAATCCACTTACATTTGTTAAGTTAACTTAATTGATTTGTGTTGGGACAACGTGAATAAGTTGTGTCGAACCCTGCATTTTTTACAGTGTAAGTGAACTTCACACAAACAAAAAAAAGAGACCGCAAACTCACTGAAAACTACATTGAATAGGCTCATTGGAAATATGTGCTTTAGCCTTATTTTTGTGAAACCACAAAAAAAAAGTACTTGAACATTAACTTGACTGTAGTTTCTAGGTAAAATGATGACTATATGGCAGTTTGACGCCAACATTCATTCATTCATTTTCACACTAGTGATATTTACAAAGATACTATCGACGAATAAAGCATTATTTGGTCCGATTTTATATTAGGTGGCCTTAACTAATATGTACTTATACTGAAATTAATCATTTGTTACAATGTACTCATTGTGCAAATACATGTTTTTACATTGTGCTTATGACTGATTAAATAGCAGCATGTAATTACATCTGTATTAACACTGTTGACCATCCCTACACTTTAACCCACCCTTAAACCTACCCATACCACCAAACCTGTCCCTACTCGTATCCCACCTCAAGAGCACATGAGGTGTTCTGCAATACATAATGAAAACAGTACATTGTGTTTATTTTTTTTATGCAAGTACATAGTAGTTAAAGCCACCTAATATAAAGTGAGACCCATTATTTTTCTGCAGTACTTTACACAACACCAAATAAACACCACAAAACAGCTTAATTGTGTTTGCTTTGTAATGGAATACATTTGCTACATCTCCATACGGACAACTTTTCTGGTGTGTTCAGTTTGCTTGTAGCTCACTTTGTACAATGCTTTACTTGTGATGAAGAGTGCTCGGGTTCAAGTCCTGTGAATACGGTTTCACAAAGAAAGACAAAAGCAATGTAAAATCAAGGTTATACTATGGGGTCACAGTGCACTTTTACGTTTGCTTTTGAAAACACTATTTGTTGGGTTTAGGGAATGATTTAGGTCAGTGGTTTTATTTTTTAGTCATGTTTTACTCAATAATGTTGTCTGAGGCATGTGTTTCCAGTGAGCTTGGGTTGGAATGTTATGGGATTGTGTTTAAATCAGGACTGGTAAAATGACATTGTGCAAATCAAACTTAAAATTGGATACAATTTGGACAAACTCAACTATTGGGTTAAAATTTGGCTATAAATTGAATTGAAAAAAGGCCGCCACGGTGGCTCAGTGGTTAGCACTGTCGCCTCACAGCAAAAAGGTCCCTGGTTCGAGTCCCAGCTGGACCAGTTGGCATTTCTGTGTGGAGTTTGCATGTTCTCCCCGTGTTCGTGTGGGTTTCCTCCACAGTCTAAAGACATGCGCTATAGGTGAATTGAATAAACTAAATTGGCTGTAGTGTATGACTGTATGATGTGTGAATGAGCGTGTATAGGTGTTTTCCAGTACTGGGTTGCAGCTGGAAGGGCATCCTCTGCATATAAGACATATTCTGGAATAGTTGGCGGTTAATTCGGCTGTGGTGACCTCTGAAATAGAGACTAAGCCGAAGGAAAATGAATGAATGAATTGAAAAAATGTAACCCAACTGTGTGGTTTCTCCAACACATTTTTTAAAAACCTTGTCCCTCATTTCATTCACTGTTGGAGTACCTGGAACGCTGAATGCTTATCATTTCATGCTCAGACATGAAGTTTGAGTAGCTTGTAGATCTTATTAATGACACAGGCTCTATAAATGGTGGGTTGTTATAACCCAACATTAGGTCATATATAGACAAAACTACGGTTGCTGAGAGAGCTCAACATGCTGCAACTTAAGAAAACACATGCAAATAGAAAAAAAACAACAAAAGAAAACATCTTCATCAGTTTGACGTGTTGCAAATCCTCATAACGCAAACAAAAATAGAAAATGCGCTGCAAATGCTCTCAACACATGCAAATGGGACCACAACTGAATCGTTTTAAGGGAATGATCTAGAAAAAGTGACGGACCCAGCTGGGATTGGCTTATTGTGCAGTGACTATTGGTCAATGAACTTGTAGGTGACATGAAAGTTGACTTTTATTTTATTTTAACACCCTGATTAAACGATTCTTTTGTCTTTTGCATATTATTAGCCTAAATAAACTGTGAATTAACTGCGAAACATTATTACAAGACAACTAAATTAACTTAATATCCTCAAATAAATTAAATTTCAAGGTTAATGAAAATAAATTCGCAATGCTTCATTAATTGTTTAAACGAAGTCAAAATAAATTGCAGATAAGAATAATATTTTAAAAAACATTCAGGTTTTTTTAGTAGGCTAATGATGGAAAGGACAACATAATACAAATAAAACGTGCTAACTGCAGTCAACTTATTTTCAGATTAAAATGTGCATGTGTTGTGAGGATTTGCAGTGCGTTTCTTAATGTGCATGTGTTAAGAGCATTTGCAGCTATTCTGCTATTGGCGATGAAGATGTTTTCTTAATTTTCTGGGTTGTTTTTATTTGCTTGTTTTTACTTAAGTTTCCGCACACTGAGCTCTCTCAGCAACTGTATAAACCCAACCGTTGGGATGAAAAGTATAATTTATATGTAATTGAAAAAAAATTAACCCATATATAACCCAGCATTTTTTAGAGTGTATTAATTTTGTTTTGCCTGCATAAGTGTACTTTAAGTGTACCTTGTACTTTATAAATCAAGAACCAATTTCATCTAAACATCCTCTTTAATGTTCTACTGTAGAAACAAAAAAGTCAGCTACATCTTGCATGTCCTCAGGGTGAGTAAATTAAGAGTAAATTTAAAGTTTGGCTGGTCTATCCCTTTAATTTAAGTTGTAAACAGTGTCTTAGAGATGCGGTCTAATTAGTGTAAGCCTGAATAAAATAACATCACACCTTCAGCTCCTCTCGCCACACTAACAGAGTACAAAGATAAATACAGTTGAAAGTGAGTGAAATACAGACCTCATTGCAAACCTATAGACCCCTGACCAAGCGCAGCAATCCAAGCAGATTGGCCTCATGGTCATGCAAAAAAAACAAAAAACAGGCCACATTACAATGAATGCAATGGTGTGACGGTGTGAGGCGCTACTCAATAACAATGGAGATCCGCAAACCCCCACACCGACTGTCAGGGGACTCAGAACAGTTAAGCGTCCTGCCACATAAAGGATTACCAGGGCTGTTTCTGTTACTCAGATAACATACAACTGCTTTCCACAAAGACACCATGCAGGCAAAGCAAAATCCTGCGGAGTTGTGGGAATTGAGCTTTCTCTTTTCCACAAGAGGCTTTTGATTTAAGGCCTGACATTCATGCATAATTCTGGCTTTTTACTTACTTTCCCCATATCAATGATAAAGAATGAGAGTTAATATTTGCTTGTGATTTCGTCCCCTTTCAAGGCTGTTTTATCATGAATAATTCTTGCATTTTATGTTTTTTAAACTTTTTTTTTGTAATTTTGCAATTATCAATTTTTTGGGGGTAATCTAAATGTTGTTTTTATTTATGTAACAGTTAATTTAATGTTTAATGTAATGTTAATTTATACATATCGATGATTCGTAATTTTATTAGGGACATTGATTTTCATTTTTGTCATGAATAAATCGCATTAATTTTTATTTGTATACAGTTAATTTACAGTTTTAACATATTCTGTTGTTTTATTCATATATTCATTTTTCATTTACATTTTTTAATTCTTTGTATGTTAATTTGTTGATACTGATTAATTGTTTTTATGAGCAACATCATTTTTAGTTTCACTTTTAAATTTTAAATTCCATTATTCTGACTCTTATTGTTAAGTTAACAAATTTATAAAAAAAAATATATATATATATATCATTTTTCAAACATTTACAGCTTATTTCCATATACCTGGATTTTTATTAATATATTGTTTTTATACATATATTAATGCATTTACTTGCTTATTTCTATACATTAACCATCATTTATTTGTGATAAATAACATTATTTTTATTGTTTACACTTTAAACTCAAGTAAAGTCTTGCTCAATAAATGAATAATCCCATTTTCTTTCATTTTTCATTTATTTACAGATATTTATCACATTAAAACATTTATATATTAATAATTTATATACTGTTTTTTTACAATTATTTGTAGTAATTATACATTTCACATATACTGTTACCTTTTGAGAACATAACCCATTCAATTTAGCTTAATTACAAAAACAAATCAAAATGGAAGAAAGAAAGAAAGAACAGAAAGCTCCATTTATAAAAAAAAAAATGAACCAAATTTAAAAAGCACCACAGCGAAGCCTAGAAATGTAAAAAGCCATCAACATCTGGATTACCTCTATGCTTATGCATCTGCACTTCTTCCACGTGATTTCCCCTCCACAACACACAGTGATGCCACAAGGGAATGAAGAATATTGTATGTATCAGACAGTAAGAATCTGCTCTGCCCATTTGATTGACACTCCGGCATCAGCTTGTTTAATTAAGACTCCAGCTATTGATGTCTTCTGGACACTAATAAGAGCAGTTCAGCAGCACTCAGCGTTTTCCCCCCCTCAAAGTTTACAGTAAACACAGGGCCGTTTCAACCTCTTCCCAGCACTCTAAATAGATGGAAATGGGGGGCAACACCTCCAGGCTTTTGTCTGACAAGAAGCGACATCCAAAGACCCTAACAGTGTTTAAGGGCCCACCAAACAGTCGGTATTCGTGGATGCCAATTACGCGCACATGAATGCATGATTGTTGGAGAGCAGCTTAAAGTAGCAGGGCTGTGAATGGAGGCTGGAGGCCATGGAGATGAGGATCAGGTGAAGTCCATCTCCTGAGGAACTGGGGACAATGAGACAGAGGGCGTGGCTTCACTGCCAAAACTCCCATCAGTCAAACACTTCCCTTCTCGGACTGGGAGGAAATCACTCGGAATTTAACATATAGAGGAGTTTATTTATTTATTTTTTTAATGGTGTTCGTTTGTTTGTTTGTTTGGATGTTGCTAATGAATTGTTAATGGCAATGGGGTTTAAGTGTTAAAAAGATGTTAGGAGGACTTTGAAAGAGTTGTTTGCAGTTTGTTAAAAATAAACATTGTACATTGTTAAATTGTGAATGTGGTTTTCATAGGTATAAAATTAAATTTATGTATTTGTTTTTTATATAATTATTAAAATTAATTATTTTAATTTGATTTATTATTTACATGTTCTTATGACATTTAGAGTATTTTCCCCTAGAAAATAACAATGGACAGAATAACTCATTTTATAATTTTTTTAAAAAGTCATTGTTACTGATTTCTTTACAATTCTAATTAAAAAAAAGAAAAATATTATGTCCATTACATAGCATATTTTTGTTAGTTTTTACAAAAATACATAAGTAAATGAATAGCTCATGACAACATATTTATTTAAAATTGGGAAGAAATGTCATCAGTTGTTTACAGAGTAAAACAAAATTTACATTTTACTCAAAACAAAACTATAAATCAGTGGTGGCTCAGTGGTTAGCACTGTCGTCTCACAGCAAGAAGGTTGCTGGTTCGAGCCCCGGCTGGGTCAGTTGGCGTTTCTGTGTGGAGTTTGCATGTTCTCCCCGTGTTGGCGTGGGTTTCTGGGTGCTCAGGCTTCCCCCACAGTCCAAAGACATGCAGTATAGAATTGAATAAGCTAAATTGGCCGTAGTGTATGTGTGTGAATGTGAGCGTGTATGGGTGTTTCCCAGTGCTGGAAGGGCGTCCGCTGAGTAAAACATATGCTGGATAAGTTGGCGGTTCATTCCGCTGTGGCGACCTCTGATAAATAAAGGGACTAAGCTGAAGGAAAATGAATGAATGAAAACTATAAATCATAAATCCAGATAATTTTCTAGTTGTCTTTCTGTTCTTTCCATAAAATTTCTTGTCACCCCTGACATTTTTTAAAATGTATTTTAATACACAACACTGCATATATTATATATATATTACATTTTTTTATTTATTATAATTTTTTTTTACATCTGATGGAGTGTTTTGTGAGCAATAGATTGTGACCTTGTAAATTGTGACTCAGTTTGGTTTATAGTGTTTGATGCCTTATTGTGCATTATAGTTTATAGTTTGGTTTATAGTGTTTGATAAAATATTAAAATATGTCATGAATATTTTTCTGATCGCTTTTGTCATTAAAATCTCTCAGTGAAAATGTAGCATTTTAATGTCAAATTTAATTGATACTACTGTAGTTCAAGAAAAATATTAATGATGCTGTTATAAAATACATGACAATTACTATGACCTTATGACAATCTTGTTTATGACAGATTTATGACAGGTTATGTTGTCTTGGTGAAAAAGACATCTCAAACAATGTCATATTTGCATTTAAAATGACATAGCTGAGCAAAACTTGTCATGTAATGATTGTAAAGGTGGAATAACAATCTTAGGGCTCATTCACAACGAATGCTTCTTTGCTTCAAAAAGCGTGAGATGCAGCATTCAGGAATGAAATAAAGCAAATCATAAAGTACGAGGACACATCGACTGAGCACCTGTAAAGAGAAGCGTGCAACACTTGCCCTGCCTTTGAGCTCTTCTGATTGGTCCACATCTATGGAACTGACAGTGATGAGCTGTGCTGCGTGTAAAAGTTAAAGTTTTCAACTTGACATGGCGTCTAAAACACACGGCACTCACATGTGCTGTGCTTCAAAATCAAAATACACAAGAGCGTAACAGTCAAACATGTCTATCAGACACGTGTTTACATTGAAAAAGAATAGAACAGTAGGAAAAACACATTCTGTGTGAACGACCCCTTCAAGTAAAGTCTTACCCAAACTGTAAAAAGCTTTTAGTTGACTTTACTTTAAAAAGTGAGTAAACACATTGTTTTAAAATAATTAAGTAGATGAATTGTGTGTTTGACAGACTGTAAATGTAGCAGTAAAATATAAAAGTTTAAGCAAAAAAAAGGCACCCCAAATAAATTTTTTATCTTTCTTTTGGTTTTATATTTGAAAAGACCTCAAAAATAAATGTGTGTTCTGTTATATGAACTGAAATGTGTTCGGTAAGATGCATGTAGAGGGCGCATGCACTAGCGCATTGAGGAAGTTATGTGATGGTAAAAGGGCAAAGCTATTAAAGAATGCGCCAGAACGCTGCAGATCCTAATCTGTGTGTATTGCATTCTTTCTTACAGGTATGTAAAATCGGTTTTATAACCCAATACTCATTCATATTGAAAATTAAGAGGTTCATAAACATCATAGATGATGGTTGTGCAGTTAAAGTGATTGTTGAGTTCTAAAAAAGCGAGTACTTTATATGCAATTCAGTTATGCAATTCCCAGTTGAGTAATACAGTTTAAACTGCATAATACTTTATAAACATAATGTGTTAATAAAAGATGTAAGCAACTTTTCTGTATTTCCTGTATAATCTTGATAGATTTGTCGGGATGAACTGGATAATGTGCTATACTGATGTTACTCAGTGCAGTTAAGGTGTAAAAGGGAAAACACAGAATGGTGGTAATCTGTAAGGGTTAAACACATTATACATATATAAATGAAGACTGTTGATTTTCATTAATTGTTAATTTAATCAAATTTATAATGTTGTTGTACTCTAGTGATGACTAATTTTCCTTTGTATAAAACCTCACCATATCTAAAATAGATAAGTGAATCACTAAGATAAATTTAAGTTTGAAGTGAAGACATATGGTGGTGGTAAGACACATAACGTGTTGAATTGTATACAGATGTTTATTGCTGCTTTAAAATGTATAAAGAGAAAATGTTAAGGTATTACATTTATTGACTTCATGGATGAAAATTGTAATACTGTCATTTGAATTGTCCAGAAAGCATAACCTGTAAAGGAATAATGTTAATAGTTATTGACTAAAAGTTTTGCACTTGCTGTTTATTTTGAAAAAGAAAAAAAGCTATTAAAGAATGCGCCAGAACGCTGCAGATCCTAATCTGTGTGTATTGCATTCTTTCTTACAGTTACTGGCTCTCATACTTCACTGTCCGAGACTGGTAACATTTTGGGGGCTCGTCCGGGATCAGGATCTTGGTATCAGCCTAAATACATGACGTTGGAATCCAGTGTGACCTCCTGGATTGAGCTATGGGGAATGCTGTGAGTTTCATCCACTTTGTGAGTACAAGTTTTCTGGGTTCTTCTTCAGCTCTTCTTCGCGTTGTGCTATAGGAGATTCAAAGACAGCTCCATCTGCTCAGTGAAGAACAACTGTATAGGAGTTTGCATGTTTTCCCTGTGTTCATGTGGGTTTCCTCCGGGTGCTCCGGTTTCCCCCACAGTCCAAAGACATGCAGTATAGGTGAACTAGATGAACTAAATTGGCCATAGTGCATGAATGTGTGTGAATGCGAGAGTGTATGCATGTTTCCCCAGTACTGGGTTGCGGCTGGAAGGGCATCCACTGCATAAAACATATGCTGGAATAGTTGGCTGTTCATTCCACTGTGGCGACCCTGATAAATAAGTAACTAAGCCGAAGGAAAATGAATGAATAAATGAATTGTGTGCATAATTATAAAAATGAAGTTAAGTAAGCTTAACAGTTCCAAGTTACAATGGGTTTTTATAATGCAGTTTTCACTATGTATATATATATATATATATATATATATATATATATTATTTGAAATGCAAAATTATTATTTGAAGTGATTCGTTTTAGTTATTTTGAATGAAAGTTCCCTGAAACAGAAGTGCAATCCTAAGTAAAAAAAAGGTGTATGAGACTTGCATCTCTATATTTGTCCCATATTGATCTACTGTGAGTCCTAAAAACACAGTGTCTTTGCTCTCTCTGTAATTGCTCTACCTGAACTGTAAACTGTTAATGAGGCTCATCCAGGGCTCTGCATTTCAATGGCTCCCCCGGTGTGCTTGAGCTGAGCTGAACCGACACACGGCCTCATCTCCAGTCTTTAACCTCTGCTGCTTCAGCCCTCATTTCAGCCGCTTAAGCAGATTCTAGTGCTGCTTTAAGACCCTCCGCAAATTAGCACTGAGTAGGAAATATCCAGCCGTCATTAGTCACACCTGTTAAAACTGAAGCTGTCAATGATCACATGATGTTTTTACGCCTGCTATGAATTTCTTGCACAGCAGGAAAGATTAGAGATTGGTATTTTGAAGTGATTAAAAACTGAATATGCTCATTTAGCAGCAATTTCGGGTTAATCTTCATATGAAATGTACATTTTTAGCAGGATGCATTTATGGTTTCATGCATTTCACACTTGGTTTGTGTTTTTTAGGTTTAATTATTCATTATGTTTCGAGGAATATTGTAGGACACGTGAGTCCAGCTGACAAAACTGAATATTTTTTGAAAAAGTTTTGAAAATCTTTGAACATTTTTGGCAAGGTTATTTAGAAGTTATGAATGAATGTTTGTCCTGTAATATCAACAGAATGTTCATTACAAGCTGATGTTTAATAATCCAATAATCAAATGGAAGCATTTACAATTTGTTCACTAAACTTTTTTTGTTGGATGTTTTGCTCTTTGCTTAAAGAGTAAGCAGACTTTTTCTGCTTTAAAAAAGTAAGATTTATTTTGTAAGATTTACATAAGATCTATAAACAACCAAGAAAAAAATATTGATTTAATTTTTTATATTTTTGTAAGCGTTACATAGGAACATTATCTTAATGTTCTTCTTTTTTCATCATAAAGGAGGTCACAGTGAAAATCTGGTCTTTTAAAATAAGATAAATAAAAATAAGTTTAAAAAATAAAGTAAAAAGTAAACAATAAGTGAAAATAAGGGGGTTTACTTAAAAAGTAAACCTTGTAAAACTGTGATGATTAAGATTTTTTAAATCTTAATAAAACTAATTCTAAATCTTTTTCATGATTTTTAGGTATATATTAGTATATGTATATTAGTTAACATTTATTTTAAGCAACAAAAATTATTTGACTTGTATGGCTTTAGTTTTGGTTAATTTTCATAATCCTGCATTGGTGCTGGGTTGATGCTGAAGAACACACACACTGAAAAGGCTGTGTTGTTCCACTCAATTTTGGGTAATATTTGGACAAACCCATAGTTAAGTTGGGTTAAAATATAATTAAAAAGTAACCCAACATTTGAGTTTGTTTGTATACCTGTTTGTAACCCAGTTTAAACAACCCAGCTATTTCTCACAGTATGTTTTTTTTTTTACAAAAGGGACAGTCCACTCATAAATGATAAATTACTCACTATTTACTCTCCTTCAAGTGGTTTTAATAATAGTTTCTTTCTTCTGATATTTTGAAGAAAGCTGGAAACCATTGACATCCGTAGTAGGAAAACCAAATACTGTGGAAGTCAATGTTACAGGTTTCCAGCTTTCATCAAAATATCTTCTTTTGTGTTCAACAGAAGAAACAAACCGATAAGAGTTGAAACAAATAAAGTGTGAGTAAAGGATGACAGAATTTTCATTTTTTGGGTGGATTTTCATTTATTTGTGTTACTTTATAGAGCACAAAAGAGGAATTCTTCGATTTACACTTTCCATATCCATCAGCCATCCATCCATCCATCCATTTATTTAGTTATTTATTTACAAAGATAATCTTATGATATTAATTGTTTTTGATGTTTTTGCTATTTTGTAATTAAAGTGGCTGGAAAAGTCAAAAGTCTCTCTCTCTTCTCTCTCTCTCTCTCTCTCTCTCTCTCTCTCTCTCTCTCTCTCTCT
>CAIGQV010000641.1:19058143-19106373 GCA_903798115.1 Danio jaintianensis
GTGTGTGTGTGTGTGTGTGTGTGTGTGTGTGTGTGTGTGTGTGTGTGCGTGCGTGCGTGTGCGTGCGTGCGTGTGTGTGTGTGTGTGTGCGTGCGTGTGTGTCTGTGTGTGTGTGTGCGTGCGCGTGTGTGTGTGTGTGTGTGTTATGACTGTGTGCTGATGCCTTCGGATGATGTTCTGAACCATTAGCTTGACTACTGTGAATGAAAAGCATCCTCTATTGCAGCTACATTGATCCAGGAAAACAAGCTTATTCCAGCGAAAAGACGCTCTGAAGACTTTAGGCTACCTTTTTCACAACCTTATTTTGTTTGATTTTAATTCATTTATTAAGTTGTTATTAAGGTATAGTACGAACCAATAATCTCTTGATAAACACAGGTTATATAATATATTCCTATATTAATAGTTCATTCATCCATTTTCTTTTTGGCTTAGTCCCTTTATTAATCTGGGGTCGCCACAGCGGAATGAACCGCCAACTTATCCAGCATATGTTTTACGCAGCGGATGCCCTTCTAGCTGCAAATATTAATAGTATTTATTATAATATTTACTGATTAAAATCTTGGGGTCATGAAAAGTAAAAATACATACTTAAATAAGTAGGCAAGTAAGCAAATAAATAAATAAATAAATATATACATACTACCAGTCTAGGCTTAATGAAAATATGAGCCTCAGATTACTTTTTTGAGAAATGCTAAATCATTTGCTCCAAGTATGTTTTGTTATACGTTTCAGATGACAAATCCACTAGGGGCGCTGTCTACATTTTTGTTATTCTGAAAATACGTTTCTTAGGGTATGTTTGTTTTACGTTTCAGATACTTTACACATCCACAAGAAGGCAGGGCTTGGTGTACAGATCACATAGTGACTCACTGACCTAAACCCTTCCCTAAACCCAACCAATAGTGTTTTCAAAAGCAAGCGTAAAAATGCGCTGCAACCGCATAGTTTTATCTTGGTCGTTCATTGCTTTTATATCTTTTGTGGAAAGCTTTACCGGACTGTAAGCCGTCACACGTACAACGCTCTACAACATAGGTGTCAAAGTCAATCACTGGAGGGTCGCAGCTCTGCACAGTTTTGCTCCAACCCTAATCAAACACAGCTGATCCAAATAATTGCGGTGTTCAAAAGAATCTTGAACACCTTGATTAGTTGCATCAGCTGTGTTTGATTAGGGTTGGAGCAAAACTGTGCAGAGCTGCGACCCTCCAGTGATTGACTTTGACACCTATGCTGTGCAAAGTGAGCTACGAGCAAACTGACCATGCCAGAAAAGTTGTCCATATGGAGATAGAAAGGTGAGGCAAACCTATTCACCTGCGCTTGTGTTGGTAAATTTCATAATTATTTGATATATCCTGTTCAACTGGTAGTGGAACTTTCAATTTTTGCAGACTTTGAAAATGAGCTAAAGTGACTGAAAGCAAAGGCCAGACAAAAAAAAGACTGGACTAACCTTTGCTGAGGAGCATGTTGTGTGGACAAAGAACTGGTCGAGAGTTCATTTAATGGCTCGTTTTCAGGGTACGGTTTTAGAACAGTACGGTAAGGTATTTCTGTTTCCACTGTCAGAAGCACCAAAACAGTGAACCTTACCATACCACCTTTCATAAGGACACTGAGCACAACAATACAGTACCGAAAGGGTACTAGACTTCCAGTTGAAAGACAAAGAATTGTCTCTTGAGCCTGCAACATGCGAGCAGCAAATGGAATTTGTGTGTGCTTGTCTTGTGTCGACATTTGAAATGATAAATTTAAGAGTTTAAAAGACATGAACAGCCTGTACAGCTTTCTTTTTTAAATGAGAATGATGTTGATTGCCACTTTCTGGTGTACACCACGCCAACCGATTGATGGTACTGTTGACAATGGAAACGCAACCTGATCAGGGTGACCCAAACCGTACCACTCAGTGGAAATGAGGCATTAGTGATGAAAGCAATTTTAATTTAAGTGGGTCTGGTGAAAAACATGATCAATGTCAAACTGGGAAAAAAGACAAAAAATGTAAAGAAGTCAGTAAATGATGAAGTGTTATGGTTTGGATGTTTCCTGCAGCAAGTGTTTATTGAATAAATTTGTTTATCAGAATCTCCTTCAGCAACTTACGGTTGCTTTCCTACTGTTATCACTCAATCAGCCAGCAGTTTTTTATTCAGGACAAAGCTGAAAACTCTGAAGTAACGAAATGTCACGTGAGAGACTAGTGATGTCCTGTGAGAGGACAAACCTGAGTGAAAGAGACTAGTTATGGGAGAGAAAGAGACTAGTGCACATTTCATACACAATGGTAATTCAAGGTGCTTTACAAAAACAGGAATAAAAGAAACAAGTATAAGAAAATAAAAACAAAGAATAAAAATTATTAAAAACAGATTAAAATGTGTTAAAACAGGTTATAAAAGAATGAAAAAGAAAGGAAAGACGTAATAGTGCGATCTGTCGGACATAGCACAGTGCTCATTCAGTAAAGGCACAGCTAAACTGATGTGTTTTAAGTCTTGATTTTAATGTGCCTAATGTTGGTGCACATCTGATCATTTCTGGAAGCTGATTCCAGCAGCGGGGGGTGTAGTTGCTGAAGGCGGATTCATCCTGCTTTGACTGAACTCTTGGAATTTCTAATTTACTTGATCCTAATGATCTGAGTGATCTGTTAGGTTTGTATTCAGTGAGCATAGCTGTACTGTATTGAGGTCCTAGTATTAATACTTTAAAATCTATTCTGAATGTAACTGGGAGCCAGCGTAAAGACCTGAGGACAGGTATGACGTGCTCTGATTTTCTGCTTCTGGTAAGAATCCTGGCAGCAGCGTTCTGGATGAGCTGCAACTAACTGTCTGACTGTCTTTTTGGGGAGGCCAGTGAGGAGCCCATTACAGTAATCCACCCTGCTGGTGATAAAAGCATGAACAAGTTTCTTGTAGTCCTCAATGGAAACAAATCATCTAATTCTTGCAATGTTTTTGAGATGATAGTATGCTGATTTAGTTACTGTTTTGATGTGACTACTAAAACTTAAAGACTCCAGAATCACACCAAGATTTTTGACCTTATTTTTTGTTGTTTGACCTTTAGAGCCAAGGTACGCATTCACCTTGAGAACCTCATCTCTGTTCCCAAATGCAATGACTTCAGTTTTTTCTTTGTTTAACTGAAGAAAGTTTTAGCGCCAGCGAGCAGTGACCTCAGGTTGTCGTTGTGCTATAAGAGTCTGACTGGACATCAGGAAAGCTCCATTACATCCAACTGTTAATTTCATCAATGCATTGGCAGAGGGTGTCAATGGGGGTGTAGTCATTAGGCAATAAGGCTAAGTAGATCTGAGTGTCATCAGCATAGCTGTGGTAAGAGATTTGGTTCTTTCTCATTATTTGATTATTATACATTACCAAGTTTAATCTTCAGTAAAAAAAAAAATAATAATAATAATAATACAGCTTTACAATGTCATAAATGCTCAACTGAAGTCTCAGGTGTAAAGTACTTTATCAATAAGCCCAACAGCTCAATATCACTTTGCTTTAAATGGCTACTGCTCTCTGATAAGTCCTCATTCAGCTGCGAGTGTGGAAATCCGAGCAGTAACATTAGCCGTTTAGCATATGGCCTCCTGGACATGTAAACATAGGCACAGGGCAGAGGCTGCAGTAAAACAGCCTCCTGGGACAAAGCTCCCCGAAGAGCCGCTTTTAACACACACTCATACACACACAGTAATGGAGCTTTCCTGATGTCCAGTCAGACTCTTATAGCACAATGACAACCTGAGGTCACTGCTCACTCGCCCTTAAACACTCGCCCACCCACCCTGCTTCAAATCACTGCACTCCTGTATTATGTAAGATGTGAATGTGTTAAAATGACAAAAAGTGAACAAACTAATAAAGCTGTATATTTTATTATTGCATTATAATATTCATTCATTCATTCATTCATTTTCTTTTCGGCTTAGTCCCTTTATTAATCTGGGGTCGCCACAGCAGAATTAACCGCCAACTTATCCAGCATATGTTTTACGCAGCGGATGCCCTTCCAGCTGCAACCCATCCCTGGGAAAGCATTATAATATATGTTTATTTATTTTTTTAATTCAGATTTATATTACATAGACATAGTTAAAAATTGTTGTAAATTGTTGTTAATTATTATAAATGTTCTATATTTTGGCTCATTACATTAAAAGCCATTATTAGAAAACCAAACAAACAAAACAATTGACCTCACAATATATTCAAATTTAGCTCTATATATTTGGAGGTAATATAGGATTTTTTTTACATATTCAGAATTTATA
The DNA here is from genome assembly GCA_903798115.1 of Danio jaintianensis. Lineage (NCBI taxonomy): Eukaryota > Metazoa > Chordata > Actinopteri > Cypriniformes > Danionidae > Danio > Danio jaintianensis. The sequence goes on from CAIGQV010000641.1 coordinate 19,062,459, forward strand.
TATAGTATGTGAAGAATGTAGGGGCGGCGCGTTGGCGCTGTGAGTAGTGCTGTCGCCTCACAGCAAGAAGGTCGCTGGTTCAAGCCTCGGCTGGGTCAGTTGGCAATTCTGTGTGGAGTTCTCCCCGTGTTCGCGTGGGTTTCCTCCGGGTGCTCCGGTTTCTCCCACAGTCCAAAGACATGTGGTATAGGTGAATTGGGTAAGCTAAATTGTCCGTAGTGTATGTGTGTGAATGAGTGTGTATGGGTGTTTCCCAGTGATGGGTTGCAGCTGGAAGGGCATCCGCTGCGTAAAACATATGCTGGATAAGTTGGCGGTTCATTCCGCTGTGGTGACCCCTGATTAATAATCTGAAAAGAAAAAGAATGAATGAATGTGAAGATTGTTTATTAGAAAATGTATTGATTTTGCTTTTGTTAATAATTCAAAAATAATTTTTCATTTATATATTTGTAAATTTTACTTTTTAGACAATATAATTTTATAAAATAAAGAAAACTCAACAAAAATATTTAATTAGAACTTTATTTAATTTAGCTCTATATATTTAATTGTAGTAGATTTTTTTACATTCAGGATTTATTTATACTTTATGAAAAAAATTTATTAGAAAATTTGTAATTGTGTTAGTCATAAAATGATTACTGATTTTGCTTTTGTTACTAATTCAATTATTAATATTATTTATTGTTACTTTCAATTGTTATTGAAAGTTGTTTATTGAACTTTAAACATTCATTTTAAAAACAATTGTAGAAGTTGTTGAGTTTTTAACCCCACTATATATTAAACTTTATTTTTATGTATTTGGATTGATAAAATAATTTTTTATCCAGGATTTACATTCATTTAACATCATATTTTACCATATAATATATTAGATCTCACTCTACACACATGCCAATATGATATACTGTGTACAGTGCATTTGCCTAGTATACTACATTACAGCATCCACCGCACCACCACTCCACCACTGAAGTCTGTTATGAATCTGCAAGGACGCTCATCTCGATTCAACCGCGCTGTATGTTTTAAAAATGCAAAAAGCCTGTAAAAGCACTGAAAGTGGGGTGTTAAAGGGTTAGATGCCGGGAACACTAGAGCAGGGCTAGAGAGGCTGTAAAGGCTTGTTAGGGAACATTAGGCAGAGAGGGGATTATAAGGCTTCATAAATGTTTCAGACATACTCAGGGCTCATGTCCTGTGGCAGATCTCCAGCAGCCATAGGCAGTCGCTGTCTCCATACAGCCCACTGTGACTGTGTGTGTGTGCATACATGTGTGTGTACTCATATGACTGTATGAGTGAATTCTGACTGAATAACCAATCAAAATTCAGCTTTGTTTAAATGCAGTGTGTGGGTTTTATAGACCCACTATTTTTACTATTTCAAATTCACAGAACTTAAATATGAACACGTTAGGCAGAGGCTTTGGAACATGATTTACAGTTCATTCAAGACACATTTTCTGTGATTAAACACATGATTGTTGTGCTAGTAGTACAAAGGGAGTAGTAGTACACCACTCAACCAATCGAGTTACACAATTCATGACTTGTATCATTTTTAGTAAATGATTTTATGGGTAATAATTGAGGAAAGTGACAAACAACCTATGGAGTCCTGTGAGATGGAGGACCTGTTGTTGTCTTTGTAAGGGCTGGTTTTGAATGAGGACCAAGAGAGTTAAAGGGGACCCATTATGTACACCATTTTTTACATCATGTAAAAGAAGTCTCTGATCTCCTAGAGTGTTTGTGTGTGTGAAGTTTTAGGTCAAAATACCCCACAAATAATTTTATATAACTCCATGACTGCCCCTTTTAGGCTTTGATCCAAATTGTGACTGTCACTTTAAATTCAAAAGAGGGTGGAGCTACAAATGCTTATCTTTCAATATAGCGGCAGGTTCAAAACAGGACTAAGGTTATCTGTGTGAAAAACTGAAAATCTCAAAAGAAGTGGCTCAGAAGACGGTAGTCTACGGAGACTCTGGTTTTCATTTGTGCATCCTAAAACTCAATATTTAGGATGATAACATTTATAATCCGCTTATGTCGCTGACATTATCTTCAGGAGGTACGGTGTGAAAACTCTAATGGTGGATGACTGCTTCTCACTCAGGACTGTTTATGTTCAGAGAGATCATCCCTAATGGGCGGGGCATTCTCCCTCTGATGACATGTACAAAGGGAGAATGTCAATCAAAGTGTTTGTGCAGACTGTTTTTATGAAGTATTATCACATAAATGTGTTTAAACTCCTTATAAATGTGATTTTTGCATAACAATCCCCTTTAGGGGAGAACATTTTGGCTGGTCCTCACTTTCTGCACCCCTTTAAAGGGCTTAACTGAATGTTAAGGACTGGTTTTAGGCTTAAGGTTAAATTTGAACCATTTGCCCTTCCCTCAAACATAAATTATTTTTCTTATGGTGGAGTCATGAAAACTCACCATAACTGAGGCAAGAGAGGCCTGTAGTTCTTTGGATGTTGTTGTGAGGTCTTTTGTGACCTCTTGGATGAGTTATCACTGTGCTCTTGGGGTAATTTTGGTTGGCCGGCCAACTCTTGATTGCAAACAGGTGTGACAATAATCAGGCTTGGGTGTGGCTAGAGAAATTTAATAATAAAAACCTTCATTTAAAAACTGCATGATGTGTTACTTGTGTTATCTTTGACTAATACTTAAATTTGTTTGATGATCTGAAACATTAAAATATGACAGCCATGCAAAAAATAAAAAAAATCAGTAAGTATTTTCACACCACTGTATATAATGTTCTGAGGCAGTTTTATTTCTTACAGCTGTGTCCTGGTCTTCTCTGGAGGCTTCTTTAAAGGTGCGTGTGTGCGTGTATGTGTGTGCGTGTGCGTGCGTGTGTGTGTGTCTGTGTGTTTATGTTTGCAGTTCCTCCTCTTGACCTCTGAGCACCTCTGATAGCTGAAAGGGTCACTGCCAATTGTCCTATTCACAAAAGACAGGGCAGAACATTGCTTTTGAGAGAAAGACGGTGTCACAGATTCTTCAATCATCCCACTCATTAAACACATTAATAGACTGTCCCGCAAAAAGACAAGGTCATCTTCACCTAAAAACATTCAGATTCAGAAACAGATTTATTGACACAAGGAGTTTATTTTTGGTCTACAGCAGTGCGTATCAAACAATATATTAAAGAAAGATGGTAAAAAACAAAGATAAAAGTGGCAGTACAAAAAAAAAAACAGTAAGCAATACAGTACTTTGGAAAAACGGGTAATATATATATATAAAATATGCTATATATATATTTATTTATACTACAGGCCTGTTGAATGCTCGATTTGGATTGGCTGATGAACATTGTAAGGTGTTCAGTTACTTACAGATTTTCACAACTAAACTTTCACCACCAAAATTCATATATATGGAAACAAAAAAATGAAAGAAAAAAAACAAAATGCACTCATTCTGAATTTTTATTTCTTCAGATATATCATTATGACTTTGTAATGCAGGTTTAAACACTAGTAATGAATTTAATACCAGTACTAATCAGGGTTTGTTGTAATTTAGTCCAGTGAAGAAAAATATACAATTAAATCAAATTAAATTAAATTAAATAATAAAACTAAATAAAATGTCCTTTTTATGCACTTACACACCATTAGTAATAAGAAACTGTAAAATAGAAATTATTTAAATAAAAAATTTAAGGACCAGTAAAGGGTGTCACGGTGGCGCAGTGGGTAGCACGATCGCCTCACAGCAAGAAGGTCACTGGTTCGAGCCTCGGCTGGGTCAGTTGGCATTTCTGTGTGGAGTTTGCATGTTCTCCCTGTGTTGGTGTGGGTTTCTTCCGGGTGCTCCGGTTTCCCCCACAGTCCAAAGACATGCGCTATAGGAGAATTGGGTAAGCTAAATTGTCCGTAGTGTATGCGTGTGAATGGGAGTGTATGGGTGTTTCCCAGTAATGGGTTGCAGCTGGAAGGGATATCTGCTGCGTAAAACATATGCTGGATGAGTTGGTGGTTCATTCTGCTGTGGTGACCCCAGATTAATGAAGGGACTAAGCCGAAAAGAAAATGAATGAATGAAAATTGAATTAAATTAAATTAAATTAAATTAAATTAAATTAAATTAGGCGTCACAGTGGCGCAGTGGTAACACGTTCACCTCACAGCAAGAAGGTCGCTGGTTCGAGCCTCGGCTGGGTCAGTTGGCATTTCTGTGTGGAGTTTGCATGTTCTCCCCATGATCGCGTGGGTTTCCCCCACAGTCCAAAGACATGCAGTATAGGTGAATTGGGTAGGCTAAATTGTCCATAGTGTATGTGTGTGAATGAGTGTGTATGGATGTTTCCCAGTGATGGGTTGCAGCTGGAAGGGCATCCGCTGCGTAAAACATATGCTGGATAAGTTAGCGGTTCATTCCGCTGTGGCGACCCCAGATTAATAAAGGGACCAAGCCGAAAAGAAAATGAATGAATAAATTAAATTAAATTAAATTTAATTAAATATTAAATTGAGCATGATAACACAACTAAAACACAACAACTCCCTTTTTATTTACTCAGTCACATCATTAGTGCTAAAGTGTGTGTGAATGTTGCTGTAAAACCTAAAATGCTCTGATCTCCCATTAGAAAGCATCAGCATAAACATGAACACCTCCGTTGAGGTGTGTCTCTAACTGTTTCACACTCTCTTTCTATTTCAATCATTCAACCATTCTCCTGCTTCCCTCCTGCTGCTCAGCTAGAGTTATAGAGGAATAACACACACACACACACACACACACACACACACACACACACACACACACACACACACACACACATTTCCTTAGTCTTTGTTTAACACAATGCATTAACACTCACACTCATGAATAACAATGTCTGATTTAGGCCTGCTGCTCTAAAATACTGTGCTTATTAGAGATTTATTCACTAATATTTATGTGTAACGGTTATGTTACAATTTCATATCATAATATTGTACATTCTGAACTGTAATGTACTGTAATGTAAATTGGGCATTTACAGATAAAACAACAGTTCACAATTCTATAATATTTAGGTTTAGACAAGTACATTAACTCAATCTGTGTTTTGAAATTTAAATGTTAAAATAATTTGGTTTGAAGTTGTATTTGAATTTCGCCAACAGACTTACATGCAAAATATACACTTATTGACAAACCACTCCAGGGCGAAACACTGATCACGTTTTATTTAATCTGATAAGCAAAATGTATTTATTTGGTTTTAAATCTTTTCAGAAATATTTGATGTTGATTTGATGTGGTTTCACCACAGATAAATGTACGTTTCATATACATTCAAACTGTTTTTGTTATTAGATATAATTTCAAATACATTTAATTAAATATAACTAGTTCTAGTGGTGTCAATATTGTTATTTCTCTCATTGTAAGAAGAGTTTCTTTGAAGAAAAACAGACAACAAGCTCCAATTTGAGTAATTTCCATACGACATGCAATTGTACTCTTGAATGTACTACATGAAAACATCATATCTGAAAATGACTAAGATTGGAGCTTTTTGGTAGTTTTCAGTAATCATGTTTTTACATTGAGTATTGAAGAGTTCAATTGCAAAATCTTGATTACTGAATCTTGATCTCTGAAGTTTTTGCGAATGAACTTTTAATATGTTCTTATAAATGTTGTACAATGAAAAATTCAAATAATGTTTTTCATCAATAGTGACATCACAGGTTTCTTATTGTGCGTACTGCATGTGCAATTTGAAATTTCAAAGAATTTCTCAATTTTATTTAATAAAAATAAAAAGGGGCAAATTCAGTCATAATGAGGTAAAACCATGGCAACAATCAACATTTTGACATTTTTTGCACATTTTAATGAGATGGCAATATGGTTTTAGTTGAGAAAACAAATATGAAATTATGACCACACAATAACAGAACTCGTTGCAATATTTATTGGAAAAACACTGAAGTGTTACTGGAGGTTATTACAAGACTTATTCATTCATTCATTCATTCATTTTCCTTCGACTCAGTCTTATTTATCAGGGGTCGCCACAGCGGAATGAACTGCCAACTATTCCAGAATATGTTTTATGCAGTGGATGCCCTTCCAGCTGAAACCAAAGTACTGGGAAACACCCATACACTCTCACATTCACACACACTCATACACTACAGCCAATTTAGTTAGTTATCCAATTCGCCTATACTGCATGTCTTTGGACTGTGGGGAAAACTGGAGCACCCGGAGGAAACCCACGCGAACATTGCTATTACAAGACTTTTATATATATTTGAACTAACATTTAACTGCATTAAAAAAATCGTAGTTCTGATTTGAAACATCATGCTCTTTTTACACAATACAATCTGCAATGATATTCAATATAAAAGCATTCTTATTCTTATTACTTGTCATTTTTCCCCATTTATTATTAGATATTGGAATAATTACTTATTATAGGTACACAAAACACAATGAAGGATTTCCTTTTAAAACAAGCTTAGATTGTGTACAGGCAACGGTTTCTCTAGATATAGCTGTCAATATAAGACTCAGCATTACCTCATACATTTGAAGTGTGTGTGTGTGTGTGCGTGTTGTCCCATGGGGCTGTCCCACAGTGAAGGCTCACTGGAGCTTCATCCAAGCACCCATGGCCATCTGCCCCATCACTACAGTCATCTGGACGGTCTCTCTGTCCCCCCGCTGTATGCTTCTAGCTCAATCTCTGTCCCCTCTTCTCATTTCTGTACTGTGTTTGATCTGCCATTCATCCTGTAAGCAGCAGTAATGCAGATCCTTTAGCTGGACTTTTCGGAGGATTACCTGCTGTCCCACAGGAACCAGCAGCACAATGACAACAAACCCCAGCCTGGACCTTCTGCCCGCAAGCTGCTCAAGAGACTCAAACACCTGACCGAAGATCACTTATTCAACAGTTTAACACCTCGGCTCCTTTAAAACTGCTTAAAACAGCAGCAAACCCACTTCACTTGACAAACTGAGGATTTGGAGTGTTTAAGACCATCTGAGTAAAGACTCTCTGAAGCTGAATTGTGAATCACTGTTTGAATGTGAACGTGTGAGTTGTGAGTGTCAGTTGATCAGTCTCCATGTGGACTTATTTTATTTTCGCAGGAATTTATTTAGCAGATACTTTTACCCCAGATGATGTACTAATAAGGAATAAAACATCAAGTAAACGTAAGAATGTCCAAGGCAATCTCATGGCAATTCATAACTTTTTGATTTAGTGGTCGAATTCGTATCAATTTGTACAATCTCATTCATATATTTCAGTATAATTTGCTTGTCTGTCAGTGGAGGTGTAGTGTTAGGAGTGGGGTTTGGAGGCACGCTTCCTTTTAAAAATATTACATTTCATTTTCAGACAAATGAAGTTGTACAAATTTGTACAAACAAGCTATTTTTCAGACAATACGTAAAATAGTTACGTTTCCTCATTGAGATTGGGCTGGAATGTCAGTAACCAACAAGATCTTGGCATCCATTTACTGCCATTGTTTTTTTTTTTATGTTTTTTTTTTTGTTATTCAACTATGGCAGTAAATGAGTGGCATGGTGTAATTGGTTACTGGCATTCTTCCACATTTTTTTTAAATTTGTGTTCAGCAAATGATGGCAGAATTTTTTTCCTCTTTATAAATTTTTTTATCTCTTTAAAATTTGCTCTGAAATTCTACTGCATCAAACTGTTTAATTGCAGCAATGTAATGCAACAGTAACTTTACAGTTAAATACATTATTTCAACTGCAACCTACTACGAAATCACAGTAATCCGATTGGAATTAATGGTCGCTTCAGAGTAAAATATAGTATTTTTACAGGTGTATATTGCTAAATCACATTACCTGTCTGCTAATTCACATTATACACCTCTATATTTACTGTAAAATGATACATTAACTTACGTAGAATATAATGTAACTGACAGTAACTTACTGTAAATTTATGGTCAAATATTTTAGTGTATGAGAAGGGCTAGTAATAGAAGGTTTCAGACATTGCAATCTAGAAAGATTAAGGAATAGTAAAAGCATAGAGGAATTGTTATTATTATTATTATTATTTTGTTTTACATTTTATTAAAGCAAGAAGCTGTGCTCACAAAAAAGATGCATTTTCAGCTGTCTCTGGAATATTGTCAGTAATTCAGCATTTAAGATGGAGTTGGGAAGATCATTCCACCAGAAAAGAACAGTGAATGAGAAGGTTCTGGAAAGTTATTTTGTAGGTTCTTTATTGGCATCAATGATTCAAATGAAGGACCACCAGAATACAGAACACCCCATTTTTTGTTATCATTTTTATATATTTATAGTAAAAAAGGCTCTTTAGAGTATTAAAAAAAGTTTGGTCATGCAAAAAATATATTGCCGGCCATATCAATATTGGCTGGAAAATTATTATTTTTTGGTGCTATCATTATCTGTCAGCTGTCATTATCTGTCAAAACAAAAGTCAGCTGAATTTTCAGTATCGTTATTACTGTAGTGTGGACTGATATTGTTTTATATTTTGAATGACTTTTAGAGCTATAAATGATAACTTGCACTTTATTTAACACTGTTATTGAACAAACAATATTTTTTAGTGGTGTGGACTATTCTTTTCCATTCAGAAGGACTTTTAAAACTCTATTTTTATCTTTACACAGTAAATAAATAGTGATTTCTTTAATTTTAATTAAACCTACAAGTCATTTTCCCTTACATCAAACTGACTTAAAAAAGCTCATTAAAAATAGGTTGAAACATGATCAATTAGTAAATTGAATTAACATAAAAACATACACTGAGATGCTGTCTCTAGTGGGAACTTGAAGTACACTTAAATGGCCTTTTATTTCAATAATATATGCTGTTTATTTCGAGTGTTTATTCTTCAACAGGCCCATCATAAGAGATAAGAGGTCACTTTAAAGCAGCAGAGTTTATGGTTTCACTCAGCAAAGAGCCCTGGGCTAGTTTTAGACAAGTCTAGTGATGTGTGCTGACTGCTATTAGGGGATCAATAGGGCTAATTGATCAGATTGTGGTTTAGCTCAACTGTTGGTGGCTACTAGATGTAGAGCTGAAATAGGAACTGACAGGTAACCACTTAAAGAGAGAGAAACAGTGTGTGCCAAACATAAGGACATGTGCCCCTTTTCCTCTGAAACCGATACAGACACCTGCTGATGAAGTTTTTATTTATATCAAATCCATCATGCGTGAAAATATAGTAGACTTCATTAAAATGAATTACTGGGCAACCATTATGACCTCAGTTGTAGTCATATCATGCACAAACTCACTCAAATGCCACCATGGGGATATCATTAATCTCATATTAATAAAGAAATCAAGCTAAATTATGGATGTCCGCTGTGGAAGGGGAGGCTTTTTAAAGTACCAAAGGTTAAGTGTGAAATCAATGGCTATAAAGGAGCGAATAAAAATTTCAAGCGAGCGAAAGGAGGGAAACAGTGAGCAAGCGCAGGCTCTAAATCAGTTTCCCACCATGCATGAATGTCGAGTCACGCTTTTAACGCCACAGAGCTTTTACCGAGTGCATCAAGATGGCTCATTATGGGCTTCGCATTATGAACCACATTGCAACGTCATTCAAAACTCCATATATGTGTTTCAATCCTGATTTTGTACCTATGCACTATTACTGTCTTTTATTATACTTTACCTTTCTGTTGGGTGGATCGCAGGCTATATATATATATATATATATATATATATATATATATATATATATCCAATTAATTATATATATATATATATTTGTTATATATATATAGCGGTGAAAATAAGTATTGAACATGTCACTTTATGTATACTTTATATAAAAGGCTGAAATATGTAAAATGAAGTCACGTGAATTGTTCAGGTGTGAGTTTTTCACAGAATTCAAGAGTGTAAAAGTATTGATGGTTCTGTGGGTCTCGTCTATCAAATCTGATCTTTATTTTGTATTTTATGTTGGATTCAAGTCAGATGATTGGCTGGGCCGTTCTACAGCTTGATTTGATTTGATGAGAGAGATTTCAGCTGCTGTCTGGGCTTTCACTGCCCTTGTTCACCTCCCTTTCTTCATGTGTTCAATACTTTTTCCCTGCGACATTTCATTTTCATTCATTTTCTTTTTTCGGCTTAGTCCCTTTATTAATCTGGGGTCGCCACAGCGGAATGAACTGCCAACTTATCCAGCATATGTTTTACGCAGCGGATGCCTGTCCAACCCATCACTGGGAAACACCCATACACTCCCATGCACTACAGACAATTTAGCTTACCCAATTCACCTATAGCGCATGTCTTTGGACTTGTGGGGGAAACCAGAGCACCCAGAGGAAACTTACGGGAACACGGGGAGAACATGCCAACTCCACACAGAAATGCCAACTGACCCAGCCAAGGCTCGAACCAGCGACCTTCTTGCTGTGAGGCGACAGCGCTACTGACTGTGTCACTGCGCCACCCGTCATTTCATTTTATTACACATAACTTTATTTGTAAACTAATTAGATTTGTTTTCTTTGCATATATGGATTTCTTTGGCTATTACCAACATCTAGGGAAAATGTAGGTAAAATGCTGTTTTTTCACCTATACTATACAACAGTGCATGGTCCTTAACCACCGGGCCACGATCAATTGGTACTGGGCCACACAACAAATCATTAATTATTTCCGTTTTATTTATTATCTGAGTCTGAATGATCTTTTTTTTTGAAAAATGACAGTATTCTCTCGCTTACATCCTTACATCTCAGTCACTTGAGCACCCAAATTTAACCCACAAGCAGCAAAATGAGTAAGAAACAGACGACTTTGAAAAGTAAAAAAAAAACAGTGAAGGACCCGCGAACTGCCAAGGAATAGATCCGCAACCAATTTGTCAAAAAATCAGGTGAATCCAGCATGTCTGTGCAAGAACATCAACTGATGGAGATCACAAATGACGGCGGCCTTTTAGGGGCCGTTCGCATATCGCGTCTTTTCTAGAGTTCGCTATTTCCAATCGAGTTGCGCAGCTAGCACATCGCTTGCGCCTTCCAGATGCACCCAGTTGACTGAATGCTGCGAGCCCACCACGAGTCACGTGACAAGAACTGACCGATCAGCTTCAGCTTGTATGGAATATACACATTTCGGTAGACTAATTATCTCAGACAAACACAGAACACCCAAACACTGTAGTGCTTTGTAATTTTTCTCCATAAATAAAACTTGTATCAGAGTGACAGCAATGTTTTGTCAGCTTGTCATCCTCTGAGAAAACGGTTGATGGTCACCTAGCAACCAACGAACCACCACCCCCCAACCCCCTCAAAAGGTTTTGCACATAGTATAAAATATTTAGCTGAATGTATACTATCTTTCCTGGGTACAGACTATACACACTGAAAAAAAATGATTCATTGGATTTACTAAATCTTTAATAGGAAAGTGTTTGCAAACAATTTATAGGAGCTGAATTTAAACAATCACATTAAATTTAGTAATGTTCAACTTAATTTGTTTAAATTCAGCCCAAATAAATTGTTTGCAAACACTTTCCTATTAAAGATTTAGTAAATCCAATTAATCACTTTTTTCAGTGTATACACAATACACAGGTGCGCAAAATCATCAGGATTTGTATACCAGTAAAAGCACTTTAAAATCAATTCTGAATTGGATGTGCAGCCAATGGAGGCCCCTTAGAAGAGGGGTAATGTGGTCATGTTTCCTACTATTACAAATGAATCTAGCAGTAGCATTTTGGACCAACTGGAGGCGAGAAATTTGTGATTTTGAAATACCACAGTAAAATGCATTGCAGTAGTCTAACCATGACGTAATAAAAGCATGGACAGCCATCTCTAGTGTGGTGGGATTTAAGAAATGTTTGACTTTAGACAGCAAGCGGAGTTGATAAATACTAGAGCCAATAACCGAACTGATATGTTTGTTTAGCTTCAGTGACTCATCAAGGATGTAAGCGCACTACACTTGTAAGCGCACTACAAATGCAAATTAAAAACAATCTCGAACACTGCTATTTTCACGAGCCTCTGCATGGGCAAAACATGCCACGGTCTCATAATAGAACTCTTTTTAACACTCACCCCGAGGGCTTCTGTGCAGATTTATTAGAGTTGTGTTAACTCACCATAAGCTCTGATGTACATGTGTACTACCAGAAGCCCCCGGGGAACTTCAAGAGCTGCAGACAGAATGGCAAAGCATCTCTGAAGTATGAGAGGCTAATTGAATTGTCTTCTGAAGCTTGATCTATGACCCGGGCCAGTGTTGTACGTAACCAGCGAGGGTGAAATTAATAATAGGAGTCTGTGCCAGCACTGGATGAATCTGATGGCAGGGGTCCATTGAGACCCTGCAGGTAATGAGGGGACTAGCCAGGGAATCCCTCACAACAAAGACTATGGATATGAGATCAGCATCTTTTAATGATTGCTGATGCAAAGACACTTCTGCTCGGTCTGATGTTTTTTTTCCAGGTGGCCTTTACCAACATTTGAACAAATCCTAAATTGTGTATGGAATTCAGGTGATGTTAAAAAATTGAGTCGTTGGCAAATTGTGATTATGGGCAGATTATTAATGAGTTCATTAAGACTCATTTTTGCATAGTTCCTTGCAGAGCACTCTATATAGGTAAAAGTATCATATTTTAATATTTCTTTACTGTTTCAGTGACTTAATTTTTTATAATTTAGGATTATTATTTATTTCATTATTTATTTATTATTGCCAGCATCAGTCTTGGTGATAATTAACACAAAGTATTAACTTTAAGAATTTTAACCATTGGAATTACAGGTTGTTTACATAATGCTGCATTTGATTTTGTTTTTATTATAAAATCTATTATTTTTCCATATGCTAAAACCTAGATACTTTTGGATTATTGAAGTCTTTGATAATTTAACGATCAGAAAATTTTTTATTTTAAATGGATTATTATTCCTTTTTTCAGTGTCACATTAATAATAAATTACTGAATAAATTTACTGATATACTACCTCTAACATACATACAAATTTCTCAGTATATGAAATTTGTCTTACAAAACATATCCAAACCAATACATGCAAATCATTACAATTTTATGCCTGTAATAGTCAAAAGCACGACAGGCCAAATTGAAAAATTTTTTTTTTTAAATGGCCAAATAATATGATTTCATAAGGTGACATGGTGGCTCAGTGGTTAGCATTGTCGCCTCACAGCAAGAAGGTCGCTGGTTCGAGTCCCAGCTGGGTCAGTTGGCATTTCTGTGTGGAGTTTGCATGTTCTCCCCGTGTTCGCGTGGGTTTCCTCCGGGTGCTCCGGTTTCCCCCACAGTCCAAAGACATGCAGTATAGGTGAATTGAATAAACTAAATTAGCCATAGTGTATGTGTGTGAATGAGTGTATATGGATGTTTCCCAGTGCTGGGTTGCAGCTGAAAGGGCATCTGCTGTGTAAACATATGCTGGATAAGTTGGCGGTTCATTCTGCTGTGGCGACCCCTGATGAATAAATGGACTAAGCTGAAGGAAAATGAATGAATGAATGTGATTTTATCAAATAAAATTGGGGGTGGTGTTGGGCAGTTGGGGCATTCATGAAAAACTGATTAAATGTTGTATAATGGAACTTTTACTACAAATACCATGGTTAAAATAACATGTTTAATTTATTTGAATTTAAAGGTCGTACTTTATGCTAAATGGCCTTAACTACTATGTACTTACCTCAAAAAATAAGTACAGTGTATTTATTGTGTTCATTTTGAATTGCACAATATTTATGGTGCTACGGAGGTTAGGGAAATGTTTGATAGTATGAGCATGTTTAAGGGAGGGTTAAGGTGTAAGGTATGGGTCAACATGTATACAAATAATAAGTGCATTGTACCAAATGATTAATTTAAATGCAATTAAGACAATGTAACATGAAATGGGAGCATAAAAACATAGTTGATTTTTTTTTAAATGGCATAACTGTAAAAAAAAATAAAAAATTATTTTTGGAATTTCAGGAATTTCTACAATCTTTACATAAGGGCAATGATCACAACAAACAGCATGACAAATGATTGTAACATTAAGCTGTGCCCTTTGACCTCTTGTTGTGGTCCGGTGTTTTGAGAAGCAGAGTGTTCATATTGAATGTGGAAAGAGTAATCTGTCAGAAAGCCCTTTTCTCTCTTTCCTTCTCCATCACAGACAGTTGGTACCATGAAGACACAATCAGGGGGCAGCAGATGTCAGTGAGACCGCCTTTGTTTCTATTCTCTCCACACCGGACCACCTCATTGCAGTAGTCCATTGTCATTAATTTGCTGTTGGGGGATGTTCACACTCCTCCTCTCCTGTCGCTTACCGTCATTTAGTAAAACACTGCAAGAGCACACTCTGAAGTGATCAGTCTGTCTCTGTCTGTCTGTCTGTCTACCTATCTGTCTATATATCTATCTACTGTTGAGATTCAGATTGTTTATATTGTCATTTATCTTATTCATACTCCATCATTTTCATTCTCAGATGTGAAACATTTATGCGATACATATTTCAGTTTTGTCTGAGAAAAAGAGACTATCTGATGCAGAATTGTGAATCTGCAACTGGTCTGTCTGTTTTTATAAGTTTTTTTTTTTTAATATCCCATAGAAATCTGATATATGGCAATGTACTCTAATGACAGTATATGACATACATGTGCATATTTGGATTTCACATATACAAATGTTTCATATATGCAATTTATGTTCCAAAACAGTGTTTTACATTGTTCAGCCATTGGAATTAAACATCATTTTTGCAATATTTTGAAATATATGTTGCATGTATGACATTTTATGTACTTGAAATCCAAATATCTGAACTTGTTTGTCATACATGTAATTTGCATATCTTAATCTTTGTAAAAAAAATATAAACTAATTAGTATTGAAATAATGATTTCTATTCGATCTGAGTAAGCAAATAAACTATTGCACTGACAACTGTTTTAAAATCAGCACGTTCCCTCATAAATTCTTTTCACGAAAAAAATAATTTCGTTTTTTTTAAATAATTTTTTTATGGAAATGAAAGCAGATGCGCTCATTCAATTCATTTTCAGTTTTAATTTTGAGGCGAAAGAGACAAACAAAATTTGAACAAGAGTTACATCTTAAGACTGTACAAATATAAAATAAGATAGTTAACAGGACAATCAATAATAATAACAACAACAATAATAATAATTATTATTATTATTATAATAATAATAAATTGTATAACTGGCTTTAGGTGTCCAGCTCACATTACGACATATTTGCTTTGAGCTAACTTCAAAAAGTACAAAAACGTGTATTTCTTTATAGCCAAATACATTTAAATAAATTGCATCAACTTTTAAAATAACAACACATTAAAAAATTTTTTTTTTGTTTTAATTGTAATGTAACTACATTAAATAAAATAGCGACACAATACAAACAACATTGACAAGTTGCGTTGACATCGGTAAGTCATCGTTGAAAGGAAACGGCTGAGGACATTTAAACCGTGATTTCAGTGTTGAAGTATCAGTTCCAGGGTCTGTACTCGGAGTTGATGCTCGTCATCCCGGGGAAAGAGAAAGTGTCTGCCAGCTGTTTCTGCGCGTGTAAAGACTCTTTGGTGGAGAAGAGCGCGTTCTCGTCTGCTGGAGGAACAACAGTGCTTTCCAAAAGTGACCGCTCTAAGGGGACAGAGATATATTTTATTAGATTAATATTATTCAACAAACATTTTTCTATTATTCTTATGTTTCAGGTTTTTAGGCTATTCTTTTTAGGATGCTATTTTCAGATAGCAGCTTAAAAATTCTTCGTGCTTACTTTTATGAGTCTTCATGTGATATTTCAGCTCTTGTGCCTCTTGGAAAGTGGCTCCACACACATCACAGGAGAGCTGCTTGTCTTTGGAGTGTGTCCGCCGGACATGGCTGTCGTGGGCCGCGTGAGAGGCGAACGCTTTCCCGCAGTGTTTACACTTGAACGGCCGCTCGCCGGAGTGCTGGCGGATGTGTGTGCGGAGGATGCTGGAGGCCGTGAATGCCTGCGACATTCACAAATACAGATTCACCTTCAGAAATGGTAATATACACACATAATATACTTTAACATCTGAATAGGAACATGTTTTGTAAAAGTTCCCATTAGGTCTAATAAAAATGTTTCATTCAAAACCTTCAAAACACTTTTTCTTTTTGCTTATGAAAATTTATATCATGGGAATAGCTATACTGCGAATACACTTAGAAAAAAAATTACGGGGCCTGCAATGCCAGAAAAAAACATTTTGGGTTCCCAAAAAAAACTTTTATTGAAAAGTTCTTGAAATTTTCATACTGCAAAAATATTTCATAATCTGAAGAATCTTTTTCCCATGCACTACAACGAACCCTTGTCGAATGAAAAAATGTTATAAATGGAACCATTAAGAAAGTCTACAAAAAAACATTTTAAGAGTGTTTTAGACGAACTAATACAGCAACGTTTAGATAACGTTCCCTGTTAGCTGATGTTGAATTTTATTGTTTATTAGCCTACTCTAGAAGTGTAATTATTTTCATAATTTACAATAATAGCTGCTGCTGCTGCTAATAATAATAATAATAAACACAACAGAACAATAGCTCTATATGATAAAAGAATAATAAAATGCATTTATTAAGCCATTACTTTTATTAGACTTAGTTTTCCGTGGGCGTACGTAAACCTAAACCACACACAATAGTTTTCAGGCTACTTTATAAATAAAACGATCTCTGGCAGTCCACAAACAAATCAGAGTGAGTGACACGACCACTGAAAACACTCTTCTCGCACGCGTGTTTAAGCATAGAAGGAGGCAAGTTTTAAACAAAGCGACGCACAAACTTTTGTCTCCTCCAGAGTCATAAATTAACGCATAATCCTCGCACACTATGCACAGGAGGTGCATCTGCCATTAATTAGCATGTATAGGACCTAAGTGTCTTCTAAGAGCGAGAGCTCGGGTACACCGTAAAAAAAGTAAAATCCTTAAAGCAATACTTTAAACGAACTGCACCAGTTTAAACCCCAAGCAAAACTCACCTTGTTACAGTAAACACATTTGTAAGGCCGCTCTCCTGAGTGCACGCGCATGTGCTTGTTCAGACTGGAGGACTGCGAGAAACTTTTGCCGCACACGGAGCACTAAGAGGAAACCAGGGTCACAGATTACATTCAAGACTCAATTGACAGTAAAAAGTTTACCAAACACAAGTGAATCATTTTTCGATAAGGATGCTGAATGAATCAGTCATTTTTCGATAAGGATGCTTTTTGTGTCCCTTACTAGAATATGTGTAAAAATTATGCTGAAAAACTAAGATCAACTTTAATTAATGACAAAAAATGTAAATCAAAGTACACTCAAACTAGCTTGTTCAAACTACTTATTTAAAATGAGTTGAAACAAGACAATTCTCAAGTTATTTGGGACAACTTAATTGTTTTATGTTCAATCCATTTAAATTTGTAAAAAGTGTTGAGAATTGTGCGGAACCCAGCATTTTACAGTGTAAAAAATGCAACTTTCAACTTATCGGTTTTTGTGTGATGATACAGCAATTATGCATATTTTAATATTAAAAACAATTAAAGCCTTTTAGATTTAGGCGGACAAAGCATTTATAATGTAATTTACAAACTTTAAGTTAAAATAATAAGTAAAATTAATTTGTTAATTTTTAATAAGTAGAATTAATTTGCTCAAGTAATTAACAAATAACATTTGCAAAAGGGAAAAGGTATCGATTTCCCTTTAAAATACCACACGGATATCTTATTCTTAAATATAAATATTAAAAGAAATGATATGCGAGTTAGTCTAGTCTCTTTTAGGCCTGTTTTTCTTCTGCTTTTCTAAAAGGGAGCTGTTCTTTCAGCACCATAACCATCCAATCATGCCAAATATTATATTTACCTTATGTGGCCTGTGCTTCTCGTGCACATGGAGAATGTGGATTCGAAGTCGATCTCTCTTCTCGAAAGACCTGTTACAGAGGTGGCAGGGGAATTTTCTGTCGCCCTGATCCACACAGCGCGTGTATTTCAGATGTTTGTCTCTATAGTACTTATAAGCGAACACTTTTCCACAACGATCACACTTGAAACCCTCCCCAGAATCTGGAATAAAGAAAAGCGAGACATGAGCAATTTGCAAACATCTGGACATCTTGTATAACGTTAAAGGCTCTAAATATGAGTGATTAATTAGCATTGCGCACGCACCTTCAGCCGGGAGAGCTTCACTGTCATCAATGAACTCTTTGAGGGTGAGAGGAATACCCAAGAACTGCACATAGCTATCTCCGTACCAGACCAGCAGCTCTTGGCCGGCTCGGATCTCTTTGCAGGCCTCATAGTATATTTGTCCTTCACACTGCACCGCAATCAGGTTCTGCTCTTCAGGAAAGCGCGCGCACTTCACCAAGGACATCCAATTCCCCGGAGCGCCTCTTCCATCCACAAAGTGACTCAAGCGGCCGTTCTCAAAGATCTACGCATATGGGGAAAATGTTTGGAATTAGATGTGAACATCAGAAAACTGTTGTATAATTGTTACTGAATATAACTAAAAATGCATTTTTTCAGCGCCGAGTTGAGTTTTTTGTACATGTTTTGGGTAAATGGTGGTCTGCTTTAGCCCACCCTTATTAAAAATATAATGGATGTACAGTTACTACAAATAAAACAAAACAAAAAGTGCTATTTTTTCAGGTTGTCAAAAATCCCCCTCAGCCATCCGTAGGTAAGTAACAATGTGTTTGTTTTCGAGGCCTTTTCAGTTTCTTCATAGTCTCAGCCTCGCCGAATTGATGCCTTTCCTCAAGGAAATACAGGTTCACGTACGTTTTATTTAGTTTAATAAATCGTTGCAGTGCTATAAATCATGTAACTTTATGCTAACCAACATGCAGAGACGCAGTGTCCCGTTGATTTTGATGAGAAAAAAATCTCTTAATACTAAGTTATAATAAAATTTGTCTATTGGCAAATTATGGAGTTAGTCACAGCAACTCGCATTTTCTCCAACGAAAGCGAGCCTTCTCTAAGACGAGAATGTTTGAGTGAAAGGCTTGTTTTTACTAAATGTTTAGATTAAGGAATTATTGTAGGTACAACACACACTCTTTCCCCATTATCTCATTATTATCTTGCTCAGTCAGGTTAGTCCAATTTGTTCCGACACATTCTTAGTCAGCAACTTGGGCCAAAACACAACCAATTTTAGAGTGCTTATATCAACTCAGCATTAAATTAAACTGCTCTTATTTCAAACTTGCCATTTACCTCCCACATGAGCGTGTTGTCGTCATAGGTTTTGATCTCACTTGTGTTTACCAGTTTGCCTTGAAAGGGTCCAAACCTGGTGCCTTTTGGAATTGTGCTTTTATCAGCAAAAGCTCCATAATGGGAAAGGCTTCCACAATTAGTTTGGAGAATCGATAAACCTGAAAAATTTAAGACACACACCATGAAACTGCCAGCGGTGGAGTTCAGAATACAAGTACTTAAAAGAATGAAAGAAAGTTCAAATACCTTCTGGGAGTTCAAATCCTTCGATATCAACAGGGAGATGATGGCGATCAGCTAAATAATTGGGGGAGAAAAAGTTACATCATAAAGTAGTACAGTAACATCATAAAGTAGCTCTTAAATATACGCCAATAGTTTCATTCACATTACTGTTCCTAGAAACTGATTTTTTATTAAATAAACCTATAATGAATTAAGGTGATTCGTAGGTCTACCTGTGCTGGGAGGAAATGATAATCCAGAAATGGCATGTCCAGCATTTTGCCCTTGTTGTTTGGAATATCCGTACAGGACGGTGAAGAGGTCCTCCTCTGTAAAACTGTAGTTGCGCGTGTGTTCGGGTGTGGGATGTGCGGCCTGCAGGCAGCTGAAACTGTCCTTCACCGGAGAAGATAAAGCCGAAGAAGACTTTACACTGGACGGGCTGCTGAAATCAGACAGTGAGCCGGTGCTCTGCTCCTCATGCCTGGCGTTGTACACGCTTTGCGAAGGCTGGATGTGGTGGAAGTACGGAATGTTGGATACATTAAGGATCTGTTCATGGAAAACCGCGCTGTTGTGGCTGAAGAAAGGAGCTGTTCCACTGAAGTTAAACGGCATGATCGTCTGCGCGTCGGTCACCATGCGGCCCAGAGACTTGAGCGGATGGAAGATGCTGTGCGCGCTCTTGAGGACATCCGCGTAGTGCGCGCCGGGCAGAGACGGATAGACAGCCAGACTCCTGTCTCTCACTGCGGGGTGACTAGAGAGAGACACCGACATCTCTGCAGCCGATGACTGATCCGAGGACAATCAATTGCAGTTTGTAGTCAGTCCTGTAGACTGTAAAAAAATATTATTTTTAATTGTAACTTCTTTGTGTATAATCAATAAATATTCAAGTTTTCACAGTTTCGTTTCAGTTATTTGTAGTTTTAAAAGTGCAGTTAGTTTGCAGATTGTAACTTTAGCTGTAACGTCCTTTAGTGGCATTTGTGGCTCGACCAAATATTTTTTTTCCTAAAGAAAGTTTTCCATTCAACAAATTGTCTCTTTTACGCATCGAAAACTGCAAAACACCTAATTTAGAATTTTTTATTACCGCACATTATAAAAATAAAAACATTTTTCGAAGGTTTTTTTGTAAACAAAGACAATTGGTGTATGTTTTAGAAAATGTCTTTACTTAAATGTTTCGTCCAGTGTCTTCCTTGCTGTTTTTTTTGTAAATATTCCTCAAATGTACTATCCTACCAGTTAGTAGGCCTACTATATTTTTTGTATATGGCTGTATTTGAGGTTTCCTTCAATCTTAAAAATCTATGTTCTTGGCAAATTGACTATTTTGCGAAGATCTTTCTAATTAACCAGTCTGAGCTGGTTATTCCAACTTTTAGCTAATATACGGAGTAGAATTAAATATATTTTGCAACAAAAATATGACTTTCTAAATTCACGATTCAACATAATTTTTAAGCTGCTGTGCTGTGAAAAGCTTTTAAGTAACTTAAAAAAATTACCTCTTTACAGTTATGAGTCAAGTTTAAAACATTTCCTTAGTTCCCCCCCTGAGCATTTTCTAGAATAAACTGTGCGCGCGTGCCAACAGAGACTAATAAGGGTCGTGACACTACAATTTAAGAACAGAGGGGTCAGCAAGAAAGGTCACCGTTAATGAAGCCTCTCCAACTCTTTTAAAAAGCATTAAATGTGTCATGCTCCATATACTTCTGACCTCAGCTGGTTATTGCACTTGATGAGTTGACTGAAATCCATAATGTTAATCCAAAAATAAACACATAAATAAGATATTGCCGTGATTTAAAACAAACAAACAAACAAACAAACAAACAAACAAACAAACAAATAAATAAACTGTGATTGTTTAGAAATTATCTTACCATATAGCGACTTTAGGCAGTCCTGGGATTCTCCTCTTGTGTTTGGGAAAGCTCTTTACTTCGTTTCAGAAGCGATGAAAGAGGTCTGGTGTGTGTTGAGCTCGAGACAGGTCTGAAGACATATGGTTGAGTGTAGAAAAGCTACTAGAGAGGGGATGCCTTTCTCGGATCTGTGTTGTCATTGGTCAGTCTTGGGTTTATCCTGAGGGAATTGCACTTTAACACGTTGTAGCAGCGCTGATCCTCCTCTCACAGCTCTCTTTCATATGCAGCAGAGTCTCTAATGTGTTAACTACTGTATGCGAGATCTTCACAGCTCCTAACCGAGATACGGCCAGAGCGGCACGAGCTCAGTTTAAAGGCTGTTTGAGAAAAACAAGTGATTTAGGAATAGGAAATAAGCAGAAAACTGGATGAGCTTGCAGTTTCAATTTACATGCACGAAAAGAATCTGCTGTAGATTGTTTTATACCGTGATAATATACTTTTTTTCTGATCTGAGGAGAAACTAGAGGTAGGCTAACTTTACATTACTGAACAAGACTCAAATTAAATGGGGGAAGGGTGAAAAAACAGGTTTAAAAAAATCTTAGCTAAATCAATAATACTCCAAATGGTATTGAACAGAATTTATGAAAAAAGTTTCTCTTAGAAAAACTTAACTGCTAAATTTCACATTTACAAATAAACGATAAGTAAAATAATGAATTAAACATAAAAAAAATGAACACATTGTCCGGCCTTAATGTAGTCTAATAGTTTGTTTTAACGATGTAATAGCATGATATGAATTAAATTAATAGTACTAAGTGGGACAATTTAAGTGCAGCTTGAATTAAACAATTATTATTATCATCATCATCATTATTATTATTATTATTACAGTGATTGTTACTATATAAAATATTATATATTTTTTTTACATATGGCGTACAAAACGATGTTAATTAAAATACTAGTGCATTTCACAATTAGGCTTAATGCACAGAAACGCAGAACACAGAAAAAGTTGGAAATTTAACGTTCTCAAGATTTGAAAAAAGTATTTTGTAGCACAATACCAAATGCATTTGTTTCTTCGAAAACGCAAATAGACGTGGGTGTTTTACAGTGTGTAATTTTATAATTTTGACTATCATGAATTTATGTTGTGGGTTACGTTTAGGTTTCATTTGTATTAAAAAATATTAAGCAAAACATTTTAAGATAGGCCTATCACAAACAACATTCGTTAGATTGCGATTATAGTTAACAAAATTACTACTAATAAACGGATTAATATTCTAAATAACATATACACATTATTTTAGCTAAACAAAATAAATGAAATGGTTTAGTACGATTTTCTTGAAGAACAACGGAATATTATTCATGGTGTTTTATGTAAATATGGGGATTATTAATTAAAATAAATAATCATATTAAACGTTTTAATTAATAATCGTCTTGTATGATTTTCTTTATAGATATGTTCCTCTGTAAATCTTTATTATTATTATTCTTTAGTAGCTACAAGGTTTATCCAAGCAATTTATGCATTTAAATAAACGTTTGTGGTATTTTAGCACCTTATTTAGCCTACTCATCAGGGAAAATTAATTAATAATTTGTCCGTTTTAATAATTCAGTTTTTGAACTCTCTCAAAACACAAATTTTCCAATTAACTTTCCGAAATTTTCAAAACCCTTTTAAAAAATCTAGGCTTCATTTTCTCTGTTAAACTGAAAACATTAGCCAGGATATGATTATAAATGTTGCAATAACAGAATTCTTTATTTACAATTCAATTTGATTCAACATCAAATAGCATCAGCAAAGCCATATTAGTTGACAACTTGCATAACTGTATTTAAATTTCTCTCGGTATATCTAACTTTGCATAAAAGGCTCACACTAAGATTACACACATCGATGCGGATGAACAGAGATGTTTATGTGACCACAACTGGAAAAAATACATCTCAGGAGCGCAACACTGTAAGCTTTCTCCAAAAAGTCCTTATAAATTACATATTGCTTCGATTTCCCATTGCATCGTCTTCATTCTCACACAACTGAGAGGGTAAAATCAGGACTGTACAAATAATAAAACCCACAACTGATCACAAACAAAAATATGGAAAATGAGCAATATTGAGACTGGAGGTGTGTGAGGGAATAGAGAGAAAGAGGAGAGAGAGAAAGAGTATCCAGCAGTAATGAACTGGGTCGATCCTGTCAATGATTCACTATACAAATATAATACAGACAACTTTTGTAATATACAAGACAGTAAAACAGATCTAAGGCAATATGCTAAGTTTTAGCATTTCAAGGTCGTTGCATTTAGCTCTAAGAAATTGGCAGACTATACAAAAAGACATTTAAAGTCTCAGAAAAGAATCCAAAGGTAAGGTAAAGACAAATCATGTTTAGGAAAGTCAATAGCCGTTACAATTCCATTGATTTATTTCTTTATTTTAGGACAAATGGCTCTTTTTGCACTAGCGCTGATAAAAAGACTAGAAAACTCTGCACCACCTTCACATCATGGCTTATATTTATTTCAAAATCTTGACAATCTTTGGACTTTGCAGAGGGTAGTGGTAACGTGCGACCTCAAAACTGGCTATTCTCCAATATGATAGTAGATGCGTCTGGATGTTCCTCCTAGATCAAGACATCCAACATTCATCAAAATTGTGATCAAAAAAGCCTGGAATAAATGAGTACTTGAGTAGTTTATAATGCTAGCAAGAATTCGTTGAATTGAATCGATTTTTAAATCAACTTTGAGGATACAGAAAGTTTTGAATGGTGGGCAGAGTGACGTTTCATCCCAAACGATGTGAAATCAAACTTGTATTTACAGTGTAGTTAAAAGGAAAAGCTAAAGCCATACCAAAACACCAGGTATATTCGTACACAACCACGGCACCTTCAGCGCATAATGACAGAGCTGGTCGTCGCAAACTTGAGTTGCTGCTGCTGGTACATACAGTATATACTTAAAAAACATGTAGTATTTTTTTTAAAACACACCAGCTTAAACACAGATGACATGGCGATATTTTCAGCGAAAGCTAAAAGCTAACAATCTTACCCCGATAACATGAAACGAAAATGAAAGTGGTTTGTGTAATTCTTCCGATCAATTCAAAGGCAAGGAAATTTGGCTTCGTCCTCAAACAGACTAGAAAACACGAACTGTATTGCGAACATTACAGCGAGTTCACGTGACTGGAGCGACCGTTAATTCAAACCTGAACCGTTGATTCGGATGTTTTCAAAACGGCGAACAACAAGTGTGAATGTTGGAAAAGCCGCTAAAAACATACATGCTGCTTTATTTATTCGTTCATTTTTTGGCTACACCAGAACTAAAACCTGTTTTTTTCCCCCCACTGAGGAACAAGTAGATTTGGACATCCGTCGGTGTTGTTTTTTTCTTTTTCATTTTTTTCAAAATAGAAACCACCATAAAAAAAAAAAAACTTTAATACTGAGATTAAACCCGGGGAGCAAAATGTGTCTCCTGAAAAGTCCTGTACAAAAATTACAAAACAAAAGAAAAGAAAATCTCAAGTAATATTTATTGCTTGTTGTCTTTTCTTACACACACCGGATTCTGCTTGTACCTATAGCATCTGGCATGAAGCACGTCACTCCACACAACAAAGAAAGCACGCTTCAGTGTTGAGTTTATGGCTGTGTTGGGGTTCCTCCAGTGGGGCTCCCGGCTAAAGGCTTAGAAGCAAGCGAGTATCTGTACACTGTACACACAGAACCCTCCCAGACCCCCACCCTGGAAAGAAGGACCACCGCACCCCAGCTCCCCTTCCTTCTTATATAGTACCACAGGAATCTGCACATCCTCAGCTTCCCGCCAAACACGCTTGACGTCAGAAACTCCGCCATCTTTTCAGAGACAGTTAAGACCGGACTTTGAGGGCAGGAGGAAGGGGAGATATTTCGAAAAGAAAAATAAATATAATACGAAAGAGATTCCCCCATTATTGGTATTTACAATCTACCAGCATTTCATTTAACTAACCACAACAAAATCACATTCTCTCTGAAACTACTGGACCAAGGAAAATAAAAATCCATAGGTAAGTTTTTCATATTCGCTGAATTGGTGTTTCACTTTCTAACGTTCATAAAGAAATCTACACTGTTATTTAAAAAAAAGAAACTATACATTAGAATAAAACTTAATTTAATACACAATAAACCTCTTGACTAAATTAAGTCTAATTGTACAAACCATCATTATCTAAATTCTCATAATCTATGTGTATGCCATTTCAACATCATACTATCTTTATTTGCACTCTGAAGGAAAAAAAAAAAAGGCAAAAATGGCTGAATTTTGAGTGTGGATTTCAAATGCAGTCTTCTTGCCTGTTTTGGAACGTCAGATTGAAAAGAGAGAGAGAAAGTCGGCTGGGCAAAAGAATGTCTTCTTAAGAAGAGCCTGAAGTCCAGAGGAAGAAACGGGAGAAAAAGAGAGTGAGGAATACATTCATGGGAGACAAGGATTCCGATGCCACTGCCACGGAGTCTTTTCAGGGGAAACCTAAGTCACACTACGGTGAATGCAGCGGAGCAGACTGACGGAAAGGGCTTGCAGTGTAAGTACGAGACAGAAAGGCCGTGCTCGACTGAAGGGGCGGTTTAGGTCCAGAAGATCAAAGTGTCAGTGTTTGTGTGTCTGTGTATGTGTGTGTAAGGGAGAGTGTCCGTCCCCTCCGGGCTCCAGTACCCCTGATGCATCCTCTAGAGATGTCCAGTAGGGGGCAGTGGACAGGCTCTCTAAAGACCCGCACAGCCCCGATAGCAGCTTAAATAGCACAGCATCACTCCAAACTCTCCTTGATCACGCTGCAGCTGAAAATCACTCAAACATCTTCATCAAACTCGCTTTACTGCATTGGGATGTCGTCTGCTCCGGGTCAACAATACTTCTGCTGCGGGGAAAAGAGAGAAAGAGATGGTCTTGGATTGACAGGGAGCATTCTTAAAACTCAAACATTGAGAAACAATTTCTAACATTTTGCCAAACAGGAAATAATTCCACCCAAAAATGAAAATTCTGTCATCATTTACTCACCAAACATGTTTAAATTTCTTTTTTCACAAAGAAAGATATTTTGGGTAAAAAAAAAAAAGCTGAAAACCATTGACTTCCATAGTATTTGTTTTTCCCAAAGTTAATGGGTACATTTTTTTCAGTTTTCTACAAAATATCTTCTTTTATGGCCGACAGAATAAAGAAACATATAGAGGTTTGGAACCACTTAAGGGTGAGTAAATATTGAGTACATTGTAGTTATTTGTGTGAACTATCCCTTTAATAAGACCGAACGTATTGCAATGCATATTGCAACCATACGAACAGCAGGCAAAATCTGTTAAATTGCAATGTACTGGCAACAAAACCTGATTCATTTGGTAAAAAAAAACTAATTAATAACAAATTATATAATTTATGATCCATTTCACAAAATCAAGATTGATTTTTTTTTTATACAAGACAATTCAGTATTTAAAATGTTTTAAGTATTTCAGTATTTTAAACTAAATTTTTTTAACTGAAATTTTAATTAGCAAAAATACATTTCACTAACCCATTTTATGTCCAATAAATCTAACAAATTAATTGATTAATATAACTTTTAGTCAATTTTATTATAAAATAGTAATATATTTCTGTCACAATATCAAGTTTAACAATTATTGTGATCAGTTGTGAAGACAAGAGAGCTTCGGTGAGTATGATATGATGAGTTTTTCCCCCCTCAAATTACACAAAAATTTTGCTGGCTACATTTTTTTTAGTTGAATCCAATTAACTTGTTCAACTTATATCAGTCAAATGGACTAAAAATATTAAGTTAAACTTTGTATAACTAAAAAAATGTTAATACTTCACTGAAAGGGGTGTTCATAAGACCTTTATAATAATGACATGTCACGTCATAAATATAAATGAGATTTCATTATAATGGCCTCATGACGATCATGTTTATGACAGATTTATGACAAGTTATGTTGTCTTGGTAATGTCAAGTTTTCATGACAAAGACAGGTTATGATGTATTTGTCTATGAAGGTGTCAAAGACATCTCAAACAATTACATAACTGAGCAAATGACTTTTTTTTAATACAATCTATGTTGTGTGTGCAATATTAAACAAAGCTACACCATTTACAGGCAGACTCAGAGCAGCATTACCTTAGAGTTATTCATCCAATACTGTAAATATTCTGTGATATTTTGCGTTAAACACTCAAAAAGTCACATTTTATTTTTATGACTGGATTTGACTATTCAGCTTTAGTTTTCAGCCCTTCGGAAATCATATAGGGCCCTACAGAAACATGCTTATATACGAGGTGGATGATGTTCTGCACACAACTAGCAGTTTGTTTTTCAACAGTCTGCAAACCCAAAGCTACACGGCAATAAATCATGTCAGGCAAAGTAGTTTCTAAAAGCTCTTGTAACCCAGTTTCATGCACCCCTCACTAAAAATGTGTTGTAGTGCCAAAACTTGGAGAGATAATTACAGCTAAGAAACACAGAGCAATACTTCATTAAACCTCCACTAATGGCAAAACCCTAAATTATTAAAAGACAAGTGACTATACACACATCTTGGGAATAAATCAGCAAATCGAGATTCCAGCAGCCTGTGGACTTAATATATACACCACGAAGTGCACACGATCAAGCCGATGCAACTTGGTTAAATATTCATACTATTTAATGAAGCTTAAAAGCTGCAGCAGACTGTGTAAAGCATAAAAAATCTTTACTACATAACTGGCGAGAGAGAGAGAGAGAGAGTGCATTACTTAGGAAAACATAAAAACTATTTTAAAGGAAAGATATTACAGGATTCCAAAGTTTGGGGAAGTCAATGTAGTAATGTTTTTAGTCTCTTCTCAGCGAGGATGTATTTATTTGATCAAAAATAGTGTATAAAAACAGTATTAGAATTTTAAAAAGCCATTTATTTAGTTTTATTTTTTTGTTTTTTTTCTTTTTAATGTAATTTATTCTTGCTGTGACAAAGCTGAATTTGCAGCATTATTACTGTGGTCTTCAAACACATGATCCTAAAAATAATACTGATATATATACTGATTTGATGCTTATATTTTTAGGTGGATAGAGATTTTTGAGGATTCTTTGATAAATATAACGTTCAAAACAGCATAATTATTTATTAACCAAAATTATAAATGTTTCAAATAGTTACTTTAGATGCAATTAATGCAGTTTTCATTAAACAAAAATGAATACAACTGAATTGTCAAAGTGATTTAATATAATAAAAAAAACAAGTGTATAATGTAATGTTTGTGGAAAAATAGCTAAATTCAAGAAAAATAAATGTTCCATCCTCATTTAGCGTGACAGATATTTTAAATAAAAAATAGATTTATAGAATCTGAATAGAACTGAACATATTATAAATATGTAAAAAAAGAATAAGTGATTAGATTTTAATATTTACTATATTTTAAATTATAAAAGTCGATGAAAAATGGGTAAAACCTAGTGGCTTTAAAGTCATTAAAGTAAAAAGTTATAAAAGTTGTATTTCAAGGCTGTGATGCCTAAATAGAGACTTTTAAAGCATCTTTTCATATGTCTTTACTTTCTTGCTATACTTGACAAGATTATTTGTAATAAAAAGTATATATATATATATATATATGGATAATCTAAAAAAATGTAATACTTTATTTTAGCCTTAATTTACATGATTAAACCATAATAATGTTGCTAATCCTGTAATGTGATGTTCAGATTTGTTTGGATGGAATTCACTGAGTGCAGCAATGTGTGTTCTGGTATGTTTGCTCAAACCCTTGCTGACTTATAGACGTCATGTCTGATATTTAGCACTCAAAGTCTATCATGTCTGCATATATGATCTCTTTACCCACCTCAAACGGGCACTAATTGCCAGCGACTAATCACATCACTGTCCTATTATGTCTAGTTCTGCATCATCACTCTCATCTGCAAAACTACCCAGGATAATTAGAGTAAATTATTAACGAGCGTGTTGCTATTTGGTGACCTCAGACACTTAACGTCTGACCATTAGACGATCTGCGTCTAATGGTTTGAGTAAATAAATGCATCCAATAAATCTACGGTAAGGATTGTTTTGACTAAACTCAGACTGGAACATTGAGGAGTTTAAATGCGCTTCATTAGCGATCAAAAGTTTTAGAGTTTGATAGCTGATTTTTGCTTCAAATTACTTGGATAGAATGAGCTAAAATGACAATTCTTGACATTGGACAGATATGGACATGGATTATTTTCAATCAACTTACATTTGTTAATAATGAAGTAAGCTTAATTATGTTTTGTTGGGCCAACATCAGTATTTTTTGTTGGCATAACTGGGTGTTAGATGTGCAGTTTCCAGTATGCTTTGCATGAGATTGCATTAAAAATGAAAATGTTGATCATAATTGTAATATGTGTTTTAAGTAATGAGGACGACCGAAGGGTTCATTTAAATGTAATGACAACAATATTAGTGTCTACAGCAGCAAACAATACCATTTAGTTTATTTTTAGCTTGCTTTTTTTTGCATTACCCTCTTGTAACCAGCAGATGTCATCAGAGTGCTATGTTTATGTTCATCTGACCAGTGAATCCAGCTCGTGTCATCAATATAATCAAACAGTGAATTTAGCGATCGCAGTCAGTGTAGTGGATTGGAGTGGCATGGCTAAGCATATTTTGCCCAAGTCGTTAAACTGACAACATCAGAGAAGGACTGCTGTTTCAGAGTGGAAGCAAATAGCTAGATTTTGATTGAAGATTACCAAAAAATTTAGTGGATTAACTTGCATGGATTATTTGTTCACCTAAAGATAACAATGAGTGCTAGCAAAATGAATATCGTACATTTAGATTTCATGTGGACTTTAATCTTTCCTGATTTTGGAGATTTTGAAGAGTTCAAATGAAGGTTTTGAGGTTTTACCACTCTGTAGAAGATTAGTGATGCAAATGTTTTTTTTATTTCTTTCTTTTACGTTTATGGGATTCAAGATTTTATTTGGATTTACTTGGATAAAAAATAACCATTTCTGAAGAAGAAAAGCTGTGTGTTAAGGCTAAACAGTTTAAAATGAGCGACACTCATAAACTAGCATTAAATATCATAACATATAAAAAAATCTAATTGTATCTAGTGTCAAGGTAAAGTGACATTGTTTATAACTTGCATTAATATACAATTTGCTAGAGTAGTATGTCATTACAACTTATATATTTAAATACATTTTGAACTATATCTATTCATTTGTATTGTTTTTTTCCCTCTTTTTTCCACAGTTTCAGGTTTTAAAATTCAACATCTGAATATTTCATTCAAAGCCTTTTGTTTTGGATTTTTTTCCCCAGATGGTTTTATTTATAAACATAATGAGCAATAACTTTGCTAATGGCAGTTTTTACTCTGTCCATATGTTACATATAAAAACAATAAATATTATACAAGCAGTAGTCAAATTTGAACTGCAATAGTTAACAAAACATTCTGGCTGTCCAAATTAGGTGATTAAAATTGATTGGCGCAATAAGAGTAAGCTTAAATTCACAAGATAATTCAAATGAAAGTTATTTAATTTGGTTGACTTTGCTCTTGGGTTCCATCAGCCTAAATTATGTTTAAATAACATTAATCGAATATATGGAATTGGAAATTAAAATTAATTTTTAATTCAAAGATTTAGAGTAGCTTGAGTTTTTATACCATGTAATTCAGCTGACTTTAGTGCTCAGTGGAAATCAAATGGATTCCCAAAAATTTGTCATGTGACTGTGCCTCACCTGTTCAGGGCCCATGTTGGCCATTCCGGGCCCAGGCCCAGAGTTCATGCTCATCTGGTTGCCCACTTGGCCCATGTTGCTGGAGTTGGCGGCCATGGACACGTTGAGGTTCATGCCGTTGCCATTGTACATGTTGTTGTTGGCCTGTTGGCTGAACTGAGGTGGCGACTGCTGAGTGAACATACTGTGGAGGAGAGCAGATGCACGATTAGCATGCTTTCAGTGCTAAAACGCAACTTGTTTTCTAAGACACTGCCACACAAAGACTGTATTCATAATAAATCGAAAATGTAATGCTGATACTTATATTTCTCATTTACTAATAAATAATTATGTTATATAAATACATCACATTTGATCAATTTAATAGAAGTGGGAAAAAATCATACTGTGTTTAAAGGGATAGTTCACCCAAAAATGAAATTTACTCACCCTCAAGAGGTTAAAAACCACTGATTGATTTTTCTGTTGGACAAAAAGGATTATATTTTGATGAAAGCTGAAAACTGGTAACCATTGTCATCCATTGTAGGAAAAACAAATACAGTGTCAGTCAGTGGTTACAGGCTTTTAGCTTTCTTCAAATTATCTTCATTTATGTTCAAAAGAAGACTGAAACTTAAGACAGGTTTGGAACAAGTAAAGGGTGAATAAATGATGACAGAATTATAACATTTTGAGTGAACTGTCCCTTTAAGTAAATAAATAAATCTAAAAAGCTTAATTTCCATGACCTGAAATGAACAGATAAACAGACAGATGTTGTGTTGAGTACTGAAAACT
Organism: Danio jaintianensis; assembly: GCA_903798115.1. Taxonomy (NCBI): domain Eukaryota; kingdom Metazoa; phylum Chordata; class Actinopteri; order Cypriniformes; family Danionidae; genus Danio; species Danio jaintianensis. The sequence goes on from CAIGQV010000641.1 coordinate 19,094,586, forward strand.
GAGCAAAACAGCTACAGACAGTATTTGAAGAGGTACACCCTGTTCTCTGCATTTGACCTAAACGATTGCCCATTGACAAACCAGGAAAGGAATAATATGGCACTAAAAAATAGCCTAACAATAGGTAAAACATGAAATTAAGCCATAAATAGAGCTATAAAAAAGAAAATACATTTTGAAAAAAAGATTTTAAATGACCATGCCCAGTGAGCATAAATGGTCACGTATCATGCGTTTTCATCATTTTCTGAAAGACGATAAAAATGGCAGTATGGACTAGGAGCACTTTCATTTTAAAATGTCTTTTTAAAACGAAAAAAAAAAAACAGTTGTGGAAACAGCCTTAAATTTGTTCAAACTAATTATTTTGTGTTGTGATGACCTTAATATTTGTGATCTTTGTAACTGTGTAGAGGTTGTGAAGTTCCTGGTTTGCATCGGAATGTAAAAAGTTCAGGCAAAAACTCTATTTCATGATATTTCATGAATTGAAAAAAAAAAAAATCAGGACTTTCAATGTCTGATAGACCATTTAAAAATTCACAATATTACAACAATTCCATGACCTGTGGGAACGCTGTATAACAGATATATCACACAATTCTTCAGAAATCATTTCATACACAAGAAGCATTTTTTATCGATGTTGAAAACAGCTGGCCTACTTAATATTCTTGTGGAACCTTGATTTATTTGATTTAAGGAATCCTTGATGAACAGGAAGTTCAAAAGAACAACATTTACATTAAATATTAATCTTTTGAAACATTACAAATGTATTTCATAATTTTTAATCAATTAAATAGACTCTAACAAAACAAAATGATTCATTACTTAACAAAAAAAAAATTCTCCAAAGTTTTAAACAACAGTTCGGTATAAGTACAACTACTTATGTAAAAAATGAATAATTTGATTTGCTTAAAATATTCCAACAAACTTTCCAAGTCATAAAGCTTCCAAGTCACAAAATCTAAAGTAAAGCTCCACCTGTTGGTGTTGATGTTGCCCTGCGGCCAGCCGTTCATGTCAGGAGATGACTGGAAAGAGCTGTTGCCCTGCGCCTGTTGCATCATGGGACTCTGAGCGTGACCCATCCTGGGTGACATGAGGGGGCTCTGAGGGGTCGCAGCACCACCAAACCCACCATCTGACTGCTGACTCATACCTGACAAGCACACACACACACACACGACGAGACAAACCTTGGCTTGAAAATTCCATTGTACTGTATGTGTTATGAAGATTTTATGACATCACATTCAGCAGCAAGAAACGAATCATAATCAATAACTATGACAGGAAAGATGATTCAAATTATTATACACACAAATGGCCACCTTGGAATTATACTTTTTAAAAGATTTGTATGTATTTTGGTCAAAGTTGAGTTATTCACATATTCTTATTTTGGTAAAAAAATTTTTACTTGGTCCTATAAGGTTCTATTTGAGAGCCAATCGGCAATCAGATCAACCAGGATCATCACTAAGTGGAAGATAATTGATATTAAGTCCAAGTTTAAATTCATGTCTATTACTCGTCTCAACATAATGATTTATATTCATTTTATGACATTAGATGAGATGAAACATTAACATTTCAGTTGTTGGTAAAATTTGAATTGTTACATATTTTAAATAATTTCCGCCCCATTTATTATTATTATTATTTTTTTATTGCATTATGGGAACTTGATCTTGATCTGAGTTGGTGAAAATTACAGTACCTTGTATAAATAAAACAAACAAAAAACCTTGTAATAAACTGCCAGTACATTTTCTGTTATTTTACAGACTTATTTCCCTCTATATTATTTCTTATACATTATTTCAAACCACTAAAATTAATAAAAGTCACCTTGTTAAACTTTACAGTTGAATTCTCAACATCAAAAGTCGACAGAGCAGAGATCGAACTCCCATAATGCAATTCATAACAATAAATAAACGGAAAACACTTATACAGTGTACTCAGAATGCAGATGAAACCTTATAATTCCAAGGTGGCAAAACATACTCACAATTAAAAAAGCAAACCAATCGTTCAAATCATTTGCTTACCAAACTAATTAGCTGATCATCACGGTTTTAAAATGTCATAGCAGAATCATATAAAGTGTCTCCATGATCAATCAGGAGGGGTTTAGAGGTGTTAGAAGCACGCAGTAAGTCAAGAGTTACACATGCAGGTTAGTGTTAGAGAAAAGAGGGTGGGCGGGGTTGGGGGGTGGGGTCTGGGTCACCGCATAATTGGTTTAAAAATCAACTGCTCCGCCTCCACTGATCACCATCAGCCAATTAGTCTAGGCAGGACAGACACTGACACATATAACACACAGCACAGGCATCGACAAAGCACAGTTATCAACATATTAACACAGCGGACGCTTGACATGAAAAATACACTGACTTTGGATCTGTAATATTGATTTACTGTGGCAGCTGTGTGCAAAGCTCAATATTCTGGGTTGTGACTCTAAACGTTGAATCAAAATGTATCCAGATTTGTTGAATTTGGCTAATCCTAATAAAACAAATGCATGCAAAATGCAAGTAATAAAGGAAGCCTAATAGGTTCGCTGAGCATTTGTGACAAAGATTAAAATATGCAAATTATTACCCTGCTTCGTTTAAACTGAGCTGAGTGATGAATCATATTTTATTTTGTTTTGTTTGTGGTAATAGACAGAATGATGCCTGCAGATAAATAACCTTGGATATTGCTGTAATTTATTCTGATTACACGCACTTCATTTCATGTAGGGAAACATTTAAGTGACTCTTCTGCCCTCTAGTGCCACAATCGACCGTAACCATTATGATCTTTCAAGGGTGCTACATAAATACAATTATTTAATCCTACTTATCTAGTATAAAGTGCTAAATAACCTATTATCTCATGGCACTTAACTAAACAGCAACACAAGGCTATCTTCTAAGCCCAAATAGTCTCTGAGACAGCTCCACAATATAGTAATAACATTACCATATTTAAAATAAATATATAAATAAATATATATATATATCAATAAATAAATTACATTTGTTTTTTTCAGGAAAGTATTTATTTCAAAATCTGAATTACTTGTATATTACGTTTAATATTACTTTGCATTTATATATATAATGTGTGTGAAATTATACTTATATTTAATATTATTATAATATGAATTTTTATTTTAGTTTTAGTAATTTAACATTTCAGTTAGAAACCAAGGCAACATTTCTTTGTAATAAAAATTTTTAATCTAATAAAAAAAACAACAACAACACAGCTTTCTATCTTTAAGAGCAAATTAACAAACTAAAATGTTTTTTTGTCATCTTTAATTATACTTCTATATAAAATTATATTATTTAAAATTACATATAAATAATGAATGCAGAGCAACTGAGAACTGTCAAGTGAACTTTTCAGTAGCTCTATATAGCAAAATTCTCTCAACTAATCTTTAAATACTTTTAGCAAATGATTTTCTAAAACTAAAATCTCACCAGCCTAATATATATTTACAAAACAGACTAGTATGATGAACACGCCTGACCTTTACCTGACCTACTGGGTTTCCTGATTAACCCTGACCCTCAGCGATTTTTCACCACATACTCGGATCACTCAAATGAAGCCTGTCGTACTGCCAGTGGCACGTGTTTTGTGCGTGTGTGTGAAAGCGCATGACACACAGACAGAGAGAAAGGGCAGGCAGTACCTGAGCTGGGGAACTGAAAGGCACTGTGCTGCATTTGAGGGCTCATAACAGCCCCAAACTGTCCGCTCAGACTGCCCAGCATCCCCTGGTTAGCTAGACTCATCTGAGAGCCATGCATGGCACTGTGGGAGAGCAGCTGAGGGGCAGGGAGGTTGGGTGAACCGGGGGAGAAAGGGCTGGTGGAAGGGGGCGGCGAGGCCAGTCCTGTACCGTAGTTGGGCGGGTAGGGGAACTGTTGAGGGTTGGCCTGGGGGATCCGCGGGTTGCTCATGGCTCCCGGCATGCCAGCTGCGGCTGCCGCCATGTTGGGTGGCATGGTGAGTCCCTGCGCCCGCATGACCAGACTGCGTTGCTGCTGCTGTTGTTGCTGCTGCTGCTGCTGCTGCCGCTGTTGGTCGAGCTGCCGCTGACGTAAATGATTACTCAGCAACTCTCTCTGCCGCTGGGCCAGCATCTGAGCGTTGATTGTCCCCTGAGAGATGCAGAGTGGGTTATTTTGGGAACTTTGATGTAGATTTATTGTCTATGTGAATAGTGTAATTGTTGTGCAAAATTTGCTGGCAGTGAAGATGCCACATGCTTAAATTTTTTTTAATTAAAACATGTCTTGAGCAATTGTTCTGTTCAATACCATATCACAGAGTTCTACAGTTAAAAGGATAGTTCTGAGCTCTGAGATCTCATTTATAAACCTGGGGAATGTACAAAACAGGGGAGGAAAGATCTATAAAAACAAACTTGACAGGACAAGTTTGCCACTTAGTTAACATGCCACTTAAATAGTGTCTTAATTGAACCACTTTACATCATCATATGAGCCATAATCAGAAATAAATTTAATTAAAATTTATTCTGGTGTACGTTTACTTTTAGGAGGGTTTTTAATGCAAATATTATAAATCTTTCATACACTTTTTGCAAAGGCAAATTTTCAAGCATTTTCCAGTTGCATTTTCATCCAAGCACTTTTCAAACCTTGAAAACACTAGATTAAAATTCAAACTTTTTCAAGGATTCCCACCATTCAGCTCCATTGTGCTTTGGGCTCATGAACATATGAGGTAATAATTTTTGACAAGTTTTAAAATAATCCTTTTAAGTAGCTTGAAAGGATAAGTCCACCTAAAAGTGAAAATTTTGTCATAATTTACTCACCATTCACTTGTTTCAAACCTATATGAGTTTCATTCTTCTGTTGAACACTAAAGAAGATATCTTGAAGAAAGCTGGAAACCTGTAACCATTGACTTCAATAGTATTTGGACTATGGGAGTAAATGATTACAGATTTTGAGCTTTCTTCAAAATATCTTCTTTTTAAATTGTGAGTAAATGTTCATTTTTGGGTGAACCATCCCTTTAAACTGCTGCACATACGATCAACCTGTATCAACGACACTACTATTTTAAAAATAGTTTCATCTGCGGCATCTTGAAGCTCCAGTATAGTGATACTAGTGTAGTATGAAGTGATTTGAAGTAAGTGTACCTGATTCGGAACGTTGGGTCTGAGAGGTAGGTTCATATTTGCTCCACCCATCTGATTCATCATAGGCTGACGATTCTGAGAGAGACATAAACACATTAGAATCATTAGAAATGAAGCAGTTCTTTTAATACAATATTTAAGCAATATGTTTTACTACATTTAAGAAAATGTTTGTACGTATACAGATTTTACACACAAAAAAATTGCTTTGGTCATTCAAGACTTGTGCAACATTTTTCCTTAAAGGGATAGTTCACCTAGATATGAAAATACTGTCATCGTTTACTCAGCCTCCATTCGTTCCAAACCTGTTTGAGTTTCTTTCTTCTGATGAACACAAACTGAAGAATGTCAAGAAAAAACAGCCATAGAATTTTTGTTCCTATACTATGGATATCAATGGTTGCTGGTTCCCAAAATTCTTCATAATAGCATGTTTTGTGTTCAGCTTAAGAAAACAAGTCATACAAGTTTAAAACCATTTGAGTGTGAGTAAATGGTGAGAAAATTTTCATCTCTTTAAGTAGAACATAAAAGATTTTTTAAGAACAATAAAGAACACTTTCAGGCAAAACATATTACTATTGGCTCTAAAAATCGTCTTTATTCTTCTAATGAAGAAAAAAAGAAAAACGTTACTTTCATATCAGATGACCTGATGGTAAAATAAATTACAGCAGTACATTTTTATTTCTATCCCTTTAATATCAGTGAAATTGCATTCCAAAAACAATATGACGCAAACACAATATTGTAAACAAACACAAACTGAAAGAACTTTTTTTACCTCTTAATTTCACTGATTTCGTGCCTTTAAGGGGGTCTTTTATGAACAGTTTAAAAGAAAACATATACTGTATATATAGTACCATCATACATGCTTTAAATATATATATTTTTTCAACTAAAAGCTAATTCTATTTTAATTAGAGTTATAAAATGATATGTAATTCATAACTATACCATTAAATAATCAGAAACCAAACAGTTATGAGGCATGACCCCTAAATAAACCCAAAATGAGGTCAAGGATCAGTTCCTGAGATGTCCAGCAGGGGGCAGTGAATAGACAGCACTACTTCGCCAGCCTGATTTACTTTAAAATACAGTATCAGCTTTAGTATTAATGTTTACCGATAGAGAATGCATTAAGTCTTTGGATTATCAAAGCTAATGTGTTCTCTTCCAAGGATGTTTGTTAAATGTGATTACAATGACGACATAATACAATTTTGGGGTGAACTATTCCTTTAAATCAACGACATGCTCATTGCACTTAATATTGTTCAGGTCATACTAATAAATAAGTAATAAAAAAGCCACTTCTGTTCTACTTTCTTCAGGTTCGTGTGTGTGTGTGTGTGTGTGTGTGTGTGTGTGTGTGTGTGTGTGTGTGTGTGTGTACCTGCTGTGCTTGTAGCCTGTGCTGAAGCTGCAGTCTGAGTGCATTAGGTTGGTTTGGGACGACTCCACCGGGTCTGAGTCCCGGTCTAGCCTGCATTCGGAGCATTGGGTATCCGGGTCTCTGTCCCATCTGTCCCTGCAAACCGTGGAAAGTAGCGTCCTGCATGGGTGTGTATCCGGCCTGCTGCATGTTTGCCGGGGAGGAGGCATACTGTTGCTGGCCGTACATCGGTGGCTTCTGATCCATCATCATACTAGGGTCCTGACCAGGGAACTGATCCTGCTCCACCGGCTGAGCCTGAACACAAGGGTGAGGATACGCTGGTAAACGTTTATGAGCAATAATGCACATTATACAATTCATTTTTCAATGTGTGCAATGCATGAAATCAGGAGAACACTTATTGTTACAGTCTCCTTGTTATACACTGTAGCATGCACTTAAATTAGTAAATTATGCCCAAATACATATAATAACCAAAAAACAAGCCCTAATTCTAACCATATATTCAAGTTTTATTGCTTAATTTCTGTTTGTGTACAGCAATTTAGTTAGCCCCAAGCTGCTTTGAAAGTGCTTTATAAACTAAACTGCTCAGCATAAATAAGTACACCCCATTTTGAAAATGAATATTTTGATTCATTTCTCAGTGAATACAGGTACGATATTTTGGTGCATTTGAACAAAACTGATTTATTAGATATATTTATTAAAATAATATTTTAGTCACAGAACATCTTTAGAAATAGAAAGATAATACATTAAAATTCATGCGAAATATTGGCAAAAAAATTTACAAACTACAAAAGTTTATATATTTTGTTTCTCTTGATCTTTTTTTTATTTTTTATTCAATAATTTTCAATTATACATCAATAGATGTTCATGTACATATGCAGTTTGTGGGTGTTGTTTTTTTTACAATACAGTCAATGTGAAAATGACATTGACATTAAAAGTTGTTTTTTTAAAAGGTGTTATTTATTAATCTTTAGAAATCAGCCCATCAGTTAAGAATGTTTTGTGTTAATGACTGAGACCAGTTACTCTGAATCAACTTGTTGAAATAGAGAGAAACCAGTTTTTGTTTGCATTACTCCATCTTTTTTGTATCAACTGAGAAATTTTGTATCGTGCATCTCTATAATTAAAACTACACTGTATTTAAATGTAAAATTAAATTGTATCAAGGACACTGAAAACATTATTGAAACCAGTTATCTGGTCCTGTATTTTGTAGTAACCTCAACCAGAACTATTGAGGCAAAAACGTCATATACTGAATAAAATTAACTGTGATAAAAAATAAATAAATAAAATAAAAATCGATAAAACAGCTTGTAAACAGGATCAAGTTTACCTCGTGAACAACATTCAATATCTGTATCTGTTTAGTAAAGTAACTAACTTAAAATTAAAATAACTCTAAGGAAGAACATTTTGCTAATTACCAATTGAGAGTAAAAGTCAGCAATGTCATGTATGATACTATGGCTAGTACCACTAGTTGGTTGATTTTTTTTTTAAAACACTTTTTTATTATAACAATGCTTGAGAAAGCGATATAGTTTAACCCAATTATGAAATCACAAAGACTCCACTACTACATGTGACAAGACAAGACACGTCTCGAGCAAAGTTTATAATGAGAATAGTTTTGAATCTGTTGTCAACAAAAAGAAAGTTTCTCTGTGGTTTTACTGCTGAAATGGAAATGAAAGTTCTACGGTTTTATGTTTGGCAGCAAAGAAATTTTTCTAATTTGTTTTGAAAAAAAACAAAATAATTAAAAAAAAGTAAGACTACCTGTCCCACTAACGCTGGGATGCCAAGCGCACGGTCAATCTCCTCCAGGCCATCAAAATCTTTGAGGACCGTGTACAGCTGGCTGAGTAAAGCCCCCTCATCAGCCGGACCCTCAGAGGCAGGAGGGCACAACACATCCTCCTGTGACCCGCCGTACATGGAGCTGATACAGAAACGACAATTTGATTGACTAAATGAATGACGAATGATGGGATTTGCCATTATGGATTACATCTGAGTGCGTTTGCCTTGTTATTTTCTTATGGAAGGACAAAATCAGCATGTGCAGACAGTGCACGCCTCCAGTAATGTGGAGGATCTAACAATAGTGACAATAATAAATGCTGTTTACCTGCTCTGGTTCCCAAACGGCACCGGCTCTATAGGCATCACACTGTCTGGCCATGGAGCCGTCTGATTGGGCGGTGCCTGTTGCTGGGGAAACTGGTGGCCAGCCATGCCCATGTTTGACTGAGCTGAGAAAGAAGCAGTAGATGATAAAACAAGATTAAAACGGAATAAAAGAGCAGTCTTTACAGGGAAGTGGAAAGTTTACACGCTTTTAAGTTGTTCCAAACTTGTAAGAGTTTGTTTTTCTGCTTAAAACAAAAAAAGAAATGTTCAATGTTGATAATGAAAAAGTTGATGGACCCCTCAGATAATGGGAGTCAATGGGGACCTAGAATGATTTGATTAGCCACACTCTTCAAAACATCTGCTTTTGTGTTCATCAGAAGAAAGATACTCAAACAGGTTTGGAACAGGATGAGTAAATGATGACAGAATTGTTTGTTTTGGTGGAACTGTTGCTTTATGGCTGCTCTGCATTACGTGATCAAAATTCTGTTATCCCTACAATTGTAATTGCTGTGTAAATGCAGTTGTGCCACCTCTACAGCTACATACTAAAATAGTAAAGAGACACTATAATAATGAATTAAAGCCAGTTCAAACCAGAGGCTGTGATACACTTTCTTATTCTATTGTGATACTCTTTCTTACTCTACATTTTGATGGACAGGGCTGCTAAAATTCTGTCACTTTATTATTGTCTTTTAATTTAAATGAGAACACAAAATAATAACAATTAAAAGCTTTTGTTTTTACATTTTTTATATTAATTATGAGCTTAAAGGACAAGTTTATGAGACATGACTTGAACTTCCTTTAACTTCATAGCCATATTTAAAAAAAAAAAAAAAAATTGGTTTCAGTTAAGATGCCAGATGAAGGATTAAATGTAGGGTTGGGAGATATGGCAGAAATAATATTTGTTTGTGTATTTTTTGCCACATGAACAACTTATGGCTATTTCATGGCAATTACAACATAGATAAAATCATATTACATAATTATAACTTCAATAACAACTTCATATTTCAATAAGAGTTGATACAAAATAAATAAATAAATAAATAAATAAATAAATAAATAAATAAATAAATAACATTTGATTAGATCTTTTAAGTCACAGGTGTCAAATCCAGTTCCTGGAGGGCCGCAGCTCTGCACAGTTTAGTTCCAACCCTAATTACACACACCTTGTTTGAAACCTACAGGTAAGTGTGTTGGAGCAGGGTTGGAACTAAACTGTGCATGGCTGCGGCCCTCCAGAAACACCCGTGTTAAATCTTTGATAAATAACTTAAAAACATCCATTAAAGTGTTCTGAGTACAAAAATCCTTTCTAGAAGTCTTTAAAATTTCACATTCACTAATAATATATGCTTTGTGGTGAGAGAGGCTTGGCAGTGATTACATGTTGGATCATTCTTTAATAAATACAAGTGAGTCAACCTAGAGTGACCAATTCAGCATATGGTATAAATGGCAAAAATAATAACATAATAATAAAAAAGTGTGCAGCATGAAGTGTTTAACCGGTAAGGCTTTAAAACAGATGAAACTAATGTGCTTTTGTCATTATGAATAAGTGCAGTGTCCTGTGAGTAATATTGGATGTGAAAATATCCCGCATTGTACAATACATTGAGACAGACGCAGCAGAACTGTAACTTATACAATGTGTGCTTTAGCACGATACTACAATATTTCTTCAAAAGCAGATCATGGACACATTTTAATAGTCCACGATCAAACATCATCATATCACACACCCCTAGTTAAAAGTGATTTCTGATTTATTATAGCCTATTACTGGTGTTACACACTCATCATTTTTAGTTGAGCTCTAAAACTGAATGTCTCCATTTTAGATATGAAAACGTAAAATTTTACCATTGGCCATCATCTGGGGCTGCAGCATCTGTCTGGGTCCAGGCTGGCTGTTGGGTCTCATGGGCATTCCTGTGGCAGGGTTGGGCACCATGCGGGTGTGCAGCGCCCCCTGCGGGAGAGAGTGCTGGCCAGCAGGAGCAGCTGTGGCAGGTGAAGCTGCACTGCCAACGGGACCCTGAGCACCCCAGCCGTCCTGCTGCATACCTACACGGGGACCATTATTACCCATGACCCCTTGAAGAAACAGAAAAGGGTTCCAATATTAAGGTAACTTGTATAATTTGGGTCTAACACAAAAAGGGGTTTTCAACTAAAGGGATAATTCACCCAAAAATGTGTATTCTTTCACAATTTACTCATCCTCACAAAGGAAGATATACTGAAGAATGTTGGAAAGCAGCAGTCATTGACCTCGAAAGATGTCAAAGGCTGCTTTTTTCCATCATTCTTCACAATATATTGTTTTGTATTCAACAAATAATTTTTGGGGGTGAACTATCCCGTTAACGCATCCATTTTTATGAGCAACAAACAAATATCATACATTTTATTAATGATTCACATAAGGCGGCCATTTAATGTCATTCAGTGTAACAAAACACCAGATTAGGGCTGCACGATGCTGGAAAAATATGCGATATTGTTGTTGAGCACTGCAATAACAATATTTCCTATGATATAATATTTCCCTATAAAACTGCTATTTTTATTATCATTTATTTAATGATATCAAAATAAACTGATAAAACATATTCTTCAGATCTAATTAATTCAAAAAACTGTGTCAAGGTGCAAACATTTATTATGAACACTATGAATGAGTGAAAGCAGATATTCTGACTCGGATTGGCTGTTGTAATTTTCCTCTCATGTCTCAACTCCTGCCATTAGTATTTATTTTCAGCTCTAGGGCCGTTCCAGCCAATAGCAAAACAGCAACTACTGGGCAGCGGAGATAAAGAAGGCCCCATCTGATTGGTCAAATTTAGATAAACAACCAATGCATAAAATAAAAGTAACTTATCACACATATACTATTATCACAATAATGATAATTTTGCTGTATATATACACACACACACACATATACATACATATATATATATATATATATATACATACATATATATATATATATA